>CAUYUJ010011314.1:0-120000 GCA_963575745.1 Prorocentrum cordatum | reverse complement strand
GTAGTAGTAGCAGTACTACTAGTAGTAGTGGTAGTAGGTAGTAATAATAGCAGTGGTAGTAGTGGTGGTGGTAGTGGTAGTAGTAGTACTAGTACAGATTAGTAGTAGTAATAGTGGTAGTAGTCGTCGTCGTAGCAATAGTAGTGGTAGTAGAACTAAGAATACGAGTGATAGCAGTAGCAGGAGTAATAGTAGTGGTAGTACTAGTCGTGATAGCAATACTACTGGTAAAATGTATAGTAGTAGTAGTAGTAGTAGTAGTAGTAGTAGTAGTAGTAGTAGTAGTAGTAGTAGTAGTAGTAGTAGTAGTAGTAGTAGTAGTAGTAGTAGTAGTAGTAGTAGTAGTAGTAGTAGTAGTACTTGTAGTAGCACTAGTACTAGTAATCATAATACTAGTATTAGAAGTAGTAGTAGTAGTAGTAGTAGTAGTAGTAGTAGTAGTAGTAGAAGTAGTAGTAGCAGTAGCAGTAGTAGTAGTAGTTGCAGTAAAATTATCCTGGCGAAGGACCCAACCATATGCAGTTGTGAATGCCGCAATTGTGAATGCCATCTTCGCCTGCGCTCCCTATGTGGCCACGGCTTCCCGCCGGAGCCCGACATGCTCAGGGACACGTTCGTGGCCGTCTTCGCGGGCGCCGACGACGACAAGGACGGCGTCCCTCTCACCGAGGAGCAGAAGCAGGAGAAGGCCTTGAGAGCCATGAGGGAGGAGGTGGCGTTGCACGTCGACAAGGCGGAGTACGACGCCCATGCGCGGTTGTTGAAGCAGCGCAACTATGGGGCCACGATCCTCGTGAGGGATGTGCCGCTATGGCCCGGGGCCGCCATGCGAACCCTGCCACTGGCGCCTTCGGTGGAGCTCCAGTGGGGCCACGGTCCTCGTGAGCCGAAATGGCCCGAGGCCGCCATGCGAACCCTGCCACTGGGGCCTTCGGTGGAGCTCCCCATAGGGCCACGATCCTCGTGAGGGGTGTGCCGAAATGGCCCGAGGCCGCCATGCGAACCCTGCCACTGGCGCCTTCGGTGGAGCTCCCTATGGGGCCACGATCCTCGTGAGGGGTGTGCCGAAATGGCCCGAGGCCGCCATGCGAACCCTGCCACTGGCGCCTTCGGTGGAGCTCCCTATGGGGCCACGATCCTCGTGAGGGGTGTGCCGAAATGGCCCGAGGCCGCCATGCGAACCCTGCCACTGGGGGCCTTCGGTGGAGCTCCCTATGGGGCCACAATCCTCGAGAGGGGTGTGCCGAAATGGCCCGAGGCCGCCATGCGAACCCTGCCACTGGCGCCTTCAGTGGAGCTCCCTATGGGGCCACGATCCTCGTGAGGGGTGTGCCGAAATGGCCCGAGGCCGCCATGCGAACCCTGCCACTGGGGCCTTCGGTGGAGCTCCCTATGGGGCCACGATCCTCGTGAGGGGTGTGCCGAAATGGCCCGAGGCCGCCATGCGAACCCTGCCACTGGGGCCTTCGGTGGAGCTCCCTATGGGGCCACGATCCTCGTGAGGGGTGTGCCGAAATGGCCCGAGGCCGCCATGCGAACCCTGCCAACCGCCAAGGGGTGTGCCGAAATGGCCCGAGGCCGCCATGCCACTGGGGCCTTCGGTGGAGCTCCCTATGGGGCCACGATCCTCGTGAGGGGTGTGCCGAAATGGCCCGAGGCCGCCATGCGAACCCTGCCACTGGCGCCTTCGGTGGAGCTCCCTATGGGGCCACGATCCTGATGAGGGGTGTGCCGAAATGGCCCGAGGCCGCCATGCGAACCCTGCCACTGGCGCCTTCGGTGGAGCTCCCTATGGGGCCACGATCCTCGTGAGGGGTGTGCCGAAATGGCCCGAGGCCGCCATGCGAACCCTGCCACTGGGGGCCTTCGGTGGAGCTCCCTATGTGGCCACGATCCTCGTGAGGGGTGTGCCGAAATGGCCCGAGGCCGCCATGCGAACCCTGCCACTGGCGCCTTCGGCGGGGCTCCCTATGGGGCCACGATCCTCGTGAGGGGTGTGCCGAAATGGCCCGAGGCCGCCATGCGAACCCTGCCACTGCAGCCTTCGGTGGAGCTCCCTATGGGGCCACGATCCTCGTGAGGGGTGTGCCGAAATGGCCCGAGGCCGCCATGCGAACCCTGCCACTGGAGCCTTCGGTGGAGCTCCCTATGGGGCCACGATCTTCGTGAGGGGTGTGCCGAAATGGCCCGAGGCCGCCATGCGAACCCTGCCAGTGGGGCCTTCGGTGGAGCTCCCTATGGGGCCACGAAGCGGTGGGTGAAACGCAGGGATGAAGAGGAGGAAGGGGGCAGCGGGAGGAGGAGTGGACGCGGGGCGCTGTCTCTTCAAAACGAGGACCCAACACCACAGGATGGTTGGGAAATACTACTACTAGTAGTAGTAACAATACTAGTAGTAGTAGTGGTAGTAGTAGTAGTACTAGTAGTAGTGGTCCTAGAAGGTCTTTCTAGTAGTAGTTGATGTTCTTCTTTTTTCAGAAACGGTTTCGCAATAGCGACCCCTCAACATCCCCGGCAACACGAGCAGCGCGTTTGAAACAAGCTGGATTGCATGTCAGATCATGGAGGGAAACAACATGCGAACACACTGGGAGAAACCTCTGCCTGAAAAGAAGACGATGCACGCCCCAAAAACTTTGCACCGCCAGCTACCCGGCAGGCAGCTGGACATGTGATGCAGGCTACGCTCGGCGCCCACCCGCGACCCATCCTTGACCCTGCCACCCAAGCAGCAACGAGCGGAAACGAGCGGCAGCGGGCCGGTGCGTGGCGAAACCTGGACGCACCCGCCGAGGCGGCAACGGGCGGCAACGGGCGGCAGCGGGCCCGAGCGTGGCGCGTCGTCGGCGCAGCAGCCCAGATCCTTTGCGAGGCCAGCGCGACCCAAGACGAGCCCGTTGGGAGAAAAATCTGGCCCCACCCTGGAACTGCCCCCGGCTGCGCGAGCTCGCGCCCCCGCTTCGGCACCATGCGCGCGGAGGTGGTTCCTGGAGTGGCGAGGTACCCAGAGCCAGTCCTGGTGTGGGGAGGGGGGGCCGCCACGTCTGCTGGCCGCAGCGACGACCGCGACCGCGACGATCGCGACCCCTGCGAATGCCACAAGAACGACGGCAGCACCGGCGCAGCGCGAAGGACCGCAAGAGCATGACGACCACAAGAAGCTGCAGCACTCAAAGCAGCACGCGCAGCACCGCTGTCGCGGCGGACACCACGAAGCAAGAACAAAGACGTCAGCCGACAGCACGGCGACCAACAGCGAAGGTCGGCACTAGCAGCGCGCGCTCTCGCGCGACAAGCGCCAACCACGCGCACCACTACGCCTCTCCCTGCTACCGCCCCGTCCGATCCCGCCCCCTGTCCCCCACGCGTCGACTGCAACAGGGCCGCCGCTGGGCCCAACGCAGCAAGATGGCTGGCCACGCCGCTGAGGCAGGCCGCATGCGCGGCCCCGACCACCGTGCGGGGCGCCGCCCTCCAGCCCCTGCTCGGCGAGCGCACGAACTTGAGCGAGTGCGCGAGCTGCGCGCCAGACGCCGTCGCCGAGGGTCGACGCCGCCTCTGCCCTCTCCTAACCCCCTCTTCCTCTCGGCGGCTCACAGATGAGGCTCTGAAGGACGGGGGCCCAAGAATGAGGCGCCTCAACCCAGGGAAGTCCAACCTGGGCTCCCTTGCTATCCTGAAGGCCCCATCCCTCAGGGCGCCATCCTTGAACCTCCGACCCCGTGCTTCTGCCGCTGGCGCGCGGCTGGCGGCCCCGACGGCCGACGCGCGGGCGAGGGCGCGCGGGATACAGACGGGCCCGCTCCACCACCCCCTCCCCCCCTGCCACGACCCGAGGGTCAACGCCGCCTCCTCCTCCTCCTCCTCCTCCTCCTCCTCCTCCTCCTCCTCCTCCTCCTCCTCCACCTCCTCCTCGAGGCTGCGACCCCAGCGCCAAGGCCGCAAACCCCCGTCCAGGCCACGACCCAAAGGTCAACGTCGCCGTCGAGGGCCACGGCCCGAGGGTCAATCGAGCTGTGCCGATGATTTGCCCAAGCATAGGAGAGGGAATCCAACTCTGCATGCAAACGTGGACGCGGAACGTGTTCGGGCACCCCCCGTGAGTAGAACCCTCGTCATCTCCTGCTTATCGCTGCGGATACTTGCTGCTGCCGCTGCTCGCTGCAACCTCTCAGTGCGCCGCAAGGCGCCTACCCAAGCAGAATCCCCCGCCTGTCCCAAACTCCCGGCGCAAGGAAACCGAGAAACTACGCGCAAGGGCACAACTCTGCGGGGCAAGCTTGCAAGAGCCAGGCGATGCGAAGCACCCGTACCCTCGAAGCGCGCCACTTCGAGCAGGCTAGTCAAATCGCACGGGCGCTGGCGCGCACGAACTGCGGGACCACTCCACAACGCATCCGGGCCCCTGCGGGTCTGAGAAACCAGCGGCCGCCTCCAGCCCCCTCCCCAAAAGATCGATACTGGCGCAGCTACATCGAGAAGCCAACCAAAGAAAGAAGAGCTGGAGTCGCGGAAGAGCCGCGCTGACGCAGAGTCCGGCAACCGAGGCCAGGGATGATCTCTGGCCAGTTGCACTGGGCCTCGGGGAACTGAACGCCAGTTGAGATGGAGGTAGGCGGTGGCAGTCGCCAGGCGCAGGCGCAGCATCAGTCAAACGAGTGCCCGCCCCGAAACGTGCACAGGTCCGCCCGCCAGCACCCGCAACAGATGGCAGGAGAGCAGCAAACGTGCGACAGCAGCGCTCCGCAGGTCCACCCGCTTCGAAGATGCTCCCAATAGAAACACACACACACACAAAAAAAAAAAAATGCACTCACCTATCTCGGACTTCTTGGCTCGGCGCTGGACCCCCCTCCCTTGCGCGCCGAGCCCGCCAGGGGCGGCGCCGGAGGCGCCACCGGAGAGGCCCAGAGCCGATCCAGGAAGTCCGAGCGGAGCGCCGAGAAATGATGTTCACGCCGTTGCTCCCCATATCCTAACATGGAATTCGTGCTATTTCTTACATTCCTCCCGACATGGTTCCTCTTTCTCCTCCTCCTCCTCCTCCTCCTCCTCCTCCTCCTCCTCCTCCTCTGCCTCACTCATATCACTCAGAACCCAACCCATACTCACATGGCACTGACTTCATGATCACATCACTCTCAGACTCGCTCATACCCAGACCCCCATCAAACTCTGGCTCATTCGCACTCAGACTCACTCACACCCTGACTCACTCACACTCGGACTCACTCATACTCAGACTCACTCATGCGGCGACTCACTCACACTCAGACACGCTCAGAATCGCTGTCACAAACACACACACACACACACACACACTGCAAGGATGTCTGAGGCAAGGCGCTTGTTTCAGCACTCCGAACGGGGGATCCGCCCAGGGGGGAACTTCACGGGCCCGTTCGCGCGTGGGGGTGTCTCAAGCGGTTTGCCTGTTGACATGCCCAGTATCATCCTCTGCTGTCAGATAAGATTGTGAGGATGTCTCTCGGGCGAAGCGCTGGTTTCAGCACTCTCCACGGGGAGCAACCGCGGGGTAGTTCAAGGGCCCGTTCGTGCCCCTGACGCGAGGAGTTCTGAAGCGGTTTGCCTGTTTCGGCGCCCCTGCATCCCCTGCTACCAGAAAAGGTTGTGAGGATGCCTCTGGCGAAGCGCTGGTTTCAGCACCCTGAAAGGGGAAGCCGCCCAGGGATATTTCCTGGGCCATTTCGCGCCCGCCTTGTGGGGATTTCTCAAGCAGTTCGCTTGCTTCGGCGCCCCGCTGCCACATCAGATTGTGAGGATGTCTCAGGCGAGGCGCTTATCATTCATACCTTAAACTCAAGTTCATCATACTCATATTCCGGCTCACTAACACTGACGCTGAATTACACTCGCACTCAGACTCACACCCGTCAAACTCGGACCGAGACCCACTCACACTCAGACTCACTCACATTCAGACTCACTCGCACTCAAACCAATGCTCAGACTCGTACTCATCAAATTCAGACTCACACCAAGACACCCTAAGTCTCACACATGCTCAGACTCTCTCACGCTCAGACTCACCATTCCTCAGATGCACTCATACTCTGACTCACTCGTATTCAGACCCACTCATACTCGGACCCATACTCATCAAACTCAGACTCAGACCCACTCACACTCAAACTCACGCATACTCAGACTGATTCACGCTCAAACCCGCTAGTCACCAGACTCTCTCATACCTAGACTCACTCACATTGAAGCTCAGTCGTACCCGACTTCAATCCCTCATTCACTCACACTCGGATCACTCGCATTCACAGAGCACTCAAACTCAGATCGTTCAGTCTTCTCTCCGTGGGTGGTCCAATGCTCCCTCGCCCTTCTACTTGTGGTTCCCTCATTTGTCCTGAAAGATGTTCAGAGGAGTAGGACGACGTCACTGAAGTCGTCGCTGTCATCGTCGTCGTTGTCACGCCCGTCGTCTGCGCTGATTCGCTTTCACACCCAGATGCTCATAGACAGAGTTCCTCAGTGAGACGTGACAGGAGTGTGAGATGCACACACCGGGATTTCCGAGTCGAGCACTGGTATTCGACCCAAAGTCTCCAACTTCAGGGCCTCTTGGGACTCATGGCTCGTATGAGGGTGCTTTTGGCTTTGGGGGGCTCTATTGAGCTTCTCGCGGCTTCTTGGAGACTGGGGAGTCCTCCTTGGTCGGCCTTGCGACCAGTGTGTCGCAAAGCCTATTCGGTGCTGTTGGCCCGCTCGCGATGTAGAGCCCCCCTGGAATCCACTTGGAGCCCTCTTGGTGCACTCTTGGGTTCGTGGGGCCCCTCGGGGACTTCGTGGGCCCTCCCTGGGCCATGTTGAAGCCTCAAGAGCTGGTCGGAAGCCACGAAGCGATAAGGCCAAAGTAGACACCAAGCCGGCACGCGACTGCTCACGATGGCACAGGATGGTCTCACCTTGGCCTCCAAGACGTCTCCAGGCCTCCATAAGACAGCCCCCAGTGGCCACGGAACTTACCAAGAATGCCCCCGAGAGGCCGAAAAGCTCCCAAGTTTTTACAGGTTGCGTGCCTCCTCGCTGTTTCGCTTCCGATGGGCTCCTGAGGCCTCGAGACGTCTCCAAGAGCGCCTAAGAGACCCAAGAGGGTCCCAGAGAGGCTCCAAGACGACAGCGAGAGCGTCCGAGAGCCCCGAGAGCGTCCGTCCCAGGAGGGCTCACGAGACGATTCGTCGGGCTCCAGCGGGGCGAGGCGAAGTGGAGACGCACTCTTTTCCGGAGAGGAAGGGGCAAAACGGAGCCTCGAGGCAACCCAAGGGCAGCCCCAAAAAGATCCCCAAAACGGCACCGGGGAGCCCAAAAGGGGCTTCTGACAGGCCTCCAAAAAGCTCCTGGTCTCTCTAAGTTCACCGCTGCTGGCCGCTTTGCTTCACTGTGTATGCATATATATATATATATATATATATATATATATATATATATATATATATATATATATATATTATACACACTAAAACTACGCGCGCTTCGCGCGCGCTTAGGTTCTAGCGCCGGCTCCGCAGTCAGTGTTAGTAGGCTTTGCGCGAATCCACACACTCGAGCTTACAAGAAGAAGAAACGTCCCGAGAGCAGGCCACCCTCAGCGCGTGGTGCCAGGCTTTCTGAGGGATAACAGCGGGCTTGTGGGACAGTCACGGAGTCCGTCGACCCCTTTTGGGTCATAAGGCGCATGAGATTCCCCCCACCCAGAATTCCCCCCCGGACAGGGGGGGTGAGGGGAGGGAGGCGGGGGGGGAGGGGGTGGGGGCAGGGAGGGAGGGGGGGGGGCAAGCTAGGTGCGCTCGCGTCATATCTGACGTCCTACCCCTCCCTCCCATCCCTTACCATGGCGCTGATTTTCTCTATCCGCGGACGCGTGTCGTAGCGGACCTGTGGCTCCGCGCGCGCGTGCGTAGTGGGTGGTGGTGGTGCGCGTGCGTGCGTGCGTGCGTGGTGTGGTGGTGGTGGTGGTGGTGGTGGTGGTGGTGGTGGTGGTGGTGGTGGTGGTGGTGGTGGTGGTGGTGGTGGTGGTGGTGGTGGTGGTGGTGTGGTGGTGGTGGTGTGTGGTGGGTGGTGGTGGTGGTGCTGGTGGTGGTGTTGGTACTGGTGCTGGTGCTGGTGTGGTTGTGGTGGTGGTGGTGGTGGTTGTGGTGGTGGTGGTGGTGGTGGTGGTGGTGGTGGTGGTGGTGGTGGTGGTGGTGGTGGTGGTGGTGGTGGTGGCGGTGCGGCGCGGTGGTGGCGGGCGGATGGGCGCGCGAGAAAAAGGCCCGCGCTGGGGCGAGAACGCCATCCTGAACGACGGAGGCCAAACACCGATCCGAAAATGAGGCCCACGCTGCAGCGGGAGCACGATTCGGAACGATTCGGGAGCAGAAATGAGGCCGGCGCCTCAACGAGAGCAGCATTTTGGGAAAAAATGACGCCGGCGCCTCAGCGAGAGTCGTTTCCCGGGATTTCCCGGGCATCCTGTGTAAAAAAACAGTACGCGGAGGGTGCGCGGCCATCACCCGGACGCCATCAGGGGAAGAGGGAGAGTATATTCATATTGAGTAATTGTAGAGGGGGGGGAGGGGGGGGAGGGAGGGGGGGGAAGGGGGGGGAGAGTAAGGGGGGGGATGGGGGGGGGAGGGGAAATTGCAGCTGCAATGCTGAGCGAACTTTGCCCGTTTGACCATGGGATCCCCACTGTCAAACGGGCAATCGGCCACACTTCCATTCAGATTCCCTGTTTGACAGTGGGGATCCCATTATAAAATGGACAATCGGGTACCCCGATTACCCATTTGAGAACGGGATTAGTTTTGCTATTTGGGACGATCGAGCTCAATTCGCCCGCCTCGGCCGAGCCCCCTCGATTGCTCATTTGAATGTGGCCCCCCACGGTCAAAAAGGCAATCGGAGCTCCATTCCCACGACTCGCCCACCCCCGATTGACAGTGGGCCCCCACTGACAAATGGGCCATCGGAACTCAACTCCCGCGCCTCGGCCTGCCTCACCGATGGCCCACGCGGCATCGAATGGCGTCTCTCGGCCGGCCAACAGAGCAGGGCGCGGCGATCTGGCGGGGCCCGGGCGCAGACGCCTCCTCTGCCCCCTCCTCGTCTTCCTTCACCATCCCAGGCTGGCGGCTTGCACGGTGGAGTCTCCTTCTTCCGAGTGCGAAAGCTGGCAATTTCCTTTGGCAGCAGGTATCAAGCCTGGAGGCCTCCAAACTGTTCCCCTGAGGCCCCAAGAGCCTTCCGAATTGGCTCCAAACGGTCCCCTGGAGGGTTCCCAACCGACCCCATCAATCACCTGAAGGCCTCAAGAGGCGCGGAAGAAACCACAGCCCACCAGGGTCGCCCAACCTTCTCAAAGTGCGAGAGAGATGCTGGTCTCTTCCTTTTTTCGAAGCCGGCCGAACCTCACGCGGGAATAAAACTTAGCCTGGTAAAGGACCCAACCATATGCAGTTGTGAGTACCGTCGTTGTTAGTATCGCCTTCGGTGGATCTCCTCACGGGGCCACGACGCGCGTGAAGAGTGTGCCGAAATGCGGCGGGGTCGCCATGCGGGCGCAGATACTGGGACCTGATATAGAGCCCCTCTTTATGGGGCCACAAAGCGTGTTAGCGATGTGCCGAAACGGGGCGGGAACGCCATGCGGGCACTGCCACTGGGGCCTTCGGTGAAGTTCTCTATGGGGCCACGGAACGTGCGAGGGGCGAGCGGCGATTATGGCGATGATGATAACGATGCGCAGGACCTTAGGTGGAGCTCCCCATGGAGAGCCGAAACGTGCGAGGGGCGTGCCGTTCAAAAATGGAGCGGCGCTGCCGTGCGGACTGCGCCACGGGGACCTTGGGCGGAGCTCCCCCCGGGGCCACGGAACGTGTGAGGGGTGTGCCAAAATGGGGCAGCGCCGCCATGCGGACCGCGCCACTGGGACCCTAGGTGGAGCGCCCTTTGAGGCCACGAAACGTGTGAGAGGTGTGCCGAAATGCGGCGGCGCCGCCATGCGGACTGCGCCACTTGGGACCTTGGGTGGAGCTCCGTATGGGGCCACGAAACCTGCGAAGGGTGTGCCAAAATCGGGCGGCGCCGCCATGCGGACTGCGCCACTGGGACCCGAGGTGGGGCTCCCTATGGGGCCACGAAACGTACGAGGGGTGTGCCAAAATGGGGCGGCGCCGCCATGCGGACCGCGCCACTTGGACCTCAGGTGAAGCTCCCTTTAAGGCCATGGAGTGTGAGGGGTGTGCCAAAATGGGGCAGCGCCGCCATGCGGACCGCGCCATTTGGGACGGTCTTGGACGGTCCCGGGCTTTCCTGGGGTGCTCTGGGGCCCGTGAGGGAGCCGTTTTGGACCTCATTTGGGGCGTCTTGGGGGTATTCTGGCCGGTGTCGGGCGCTTCTTGGCTGTCTTGGACACCCCGGGAATACCCAGTCCCACCACGTGCCCACCGCGTGCCTTCGTGACCCGGGTCCCAGAGCCCGTTTTGTTTTTTTTGGGTGTTGTAAACCGCTGTATATATACACACACTCACATACATACATACATACATACATACATACATACATACATACATACATACATACAGACAGACAGACAGACAGACAGACAGACAGACAGACAGACAGACAGACAGACAGACAGACAGACAGACAGACAGACAGACAGACAGACAGACAGACAGACATACATGCATACATACATACATACATACATACATACACACACATACATGCATGCATGCATACATGCATACATACATACATACATACATACATACATACATAGATACATACATACATACATACATACATACATACATGCATGCATGCATACATACATACATACATACCTGCATACATACATACATACATACATACATACATACATACATACATGCATGCATACAGACAGACAGACAGGCATACATACATACACATATGCGTACACACATACATACATACACCTACATACATACATACATACATACATACATACATACATACATACATACATGCATACATGCATGCATGCATGCATGCATGCATGCATGCATGCATACATACATACATACATACATACATACATACATACATACATGCATACACATATACATCTACATATGCTGGAACCACGCGCCCTACGCTCGGTTAGGTTCTAGTCTCAAATGAACCACGGACGTCGTTGCAAGCCCCGCCGTGGCCACAACGACGATTCCCAGCGTTCTCGGGCTCATGCCATAGACGCAAAGAAACGCGTAGTCAGAACGCGGGACGCCACGTTCCGGCGCACCTCACAATCTCGCTGCTGCCTTTGTTTGGTTTATCGAACTGCGTGATTTCCCCACCACCATTTCCATTCTGCCCGGTCGCGACGCTCAATGTTTTTGCTCATCTGCTCGGGTTCCCCATGCCAGACATCCGCCGGCTCCCGAGGTTGGGGCTGGCTCGGGGCCTCGTTGCGCGCGCGTGGGAGCGCGTTGTTTTTTCCCCCTCTTCCTTGTGCTCCAGGCTTCTCGTTCACAGCGGTCGTTCAGCTGTCGGGCATCAGCAAAGGGCGCGCGCAGATGACCCGGTCATCAGCGCCCTTCTCTGCAATCAGTTGTTGTCGAGTCCGCCCACGGGAGTGGGGGAGCTGCTTCGTGCTGGACGCAAAACCTCACGCCGGCGACGATCGCACCCGCGGGAGCAGAACGTTCGGGCTCACGGGGGATGCTCAATGATTTGCTCGGCAAGTCCCATGTATGGAATTGCCTGGAGCTCTGACGGGGCCTCTGGCGGCACCTTCATGGCGATCTGGCGAAGCCTTTTCAGGAGGTGAGGGAGGGACACGAAACCGAAACTATTGTATAGCATAGCCACACCCCGCTCGTTCGAGCGGGCCCGCCCTGCAACTTGCGTGAAAGAGTATGGTGTAGGGATGCCCTGCTCTCCCTCTCTCTCTCTCTCTCTCTGGCGGGGGGGTCCGCGCCGCTCTGGCGGGGCATGTCCAGGAGGGGAGGGAGGAGCACGAACCTGAGGAAACTGATGGCATAGCCACATCCCACACGCTCTAGCGGGGGCACCTCGGGCGCGGTGGGAAGAGCAAGACATAACAGGAACTGCATATGGTATAGCAACACCCTTTCCGCTCTGCCGGGGCCGACCTTGAGGGGTGGGACGGGCAAAGCAACTTGTGAAATGATAGGGCATAGCAATGCCCCGCTCGCTCTGGCGGGGCCTGTCTGGCGCTCTGGCGGGGCCGTCCCAGGAGAGGAGGGATAAGCACGAAAGTTGAGGGGCGAGGGGAAGAAGAGGACAGAGGAGGTAATGGAGGCAAGGGGAAGGGGCGGGAGGGAAGGAGGGATGGAAGGGGGGGGTCCGGGCTATCTGGGCCGTCTTCGAGCGCCCTGGGGCCTCCCGCTCCCGCTCCTTGGCCCATCTTGGGCCTGTCCTGGGGCCTCTTGGGCCGTCTGGGGCTCCTCGTGGGCAATTTGCAGGCTCTCTGGAGCCGTCTTGGGGCTCTTTTGGGGCGTCTTCGGCGGTCCTGGGTCGGTCTCGGCGGCGTCTTCAGCCGTAAACTTGGAAGTTCGAGAACGCGAGAAAGCGAAAAACATCGAACAAACCTATGCAAATCGATGATTCGGGCCCTTTTGGGCTCTCTTGGGACGTCTCTCGGAGCTCTCTTGGGCCCTCTTGGAGGCCTCGTGGACAAATGTTGAAACGCTCTTGTGCGGTCTTGGGCTCTCTTGGAACGCTCTTGGGCCATACTGGCGCCCTCTTAGACGTCTCTGCCCCCCTTGACGTTTATTGGCGCCCCTCACCGGGCCCGAAACAGCCGGAAGACACATCGGTGCACTTTGGGGGCCCCAGGACCCTATAACCACGCATGCGCTTCGCACGCGCTTAACCGGTCGACCGGTGATCTGTTGCATTATGCTACGAGCGTGGCTGCGGAGCACTGATTTTCCCCTGCAGCTAGGATCGACCCTCGCGGCACGCTGAACCACAAAGCATTGCTCCTCCGAGCCCGCAGGGCGCGCGTCGACAACGCGCTCCCCGACCGTCGGCTCGAGGAGCAGCAGGAGGAGGAAAACAGAGCATCGTTTAACCGATCCCTATATCCACTGGCATGGCCTGGGCCCTGCTGGTCGATTTACCACTCTTAGACGAAGATGCGGGTCAGCATTCTCTGTTTCCTGCTGCCCTTCCTCATTCCTCCTCCTCCGCTCTCATCGACTGGTCGACCGGCGGTCTGTCGCCGAGCTATGGGCCGGGAAAAATGAAGCGCTACAGCGCCATGTTGCACTATTGTATGAGCAGCCCGCACGTGCAAATCTGCAGAAAAACAACTGTATTTTTCCCCTGCGGCTGGGATCGACCCTCGCGGCACTCTGCACTACAAAGCATTGCTCCTCCGAGCCCGCGGGGCGCGCGCCGCCGACAACGCGCTCCCCGACCGTCGGCTCGAGGAGCAGCAGGAGGAGGCAAACTGAGCATCGTTTAACCGATCCCTATCCCCAATGGCGTGGCCTGGACCCTGCTGGTCGATTTACCCCTTAGATGAAGATGCAGGTCAACATTCTCTGTTTCCTCCTGCCCTTCCTCATTCCTCCCCCATCCGCTCTCATCGACCGGTCGACCGGTGATCTGTCACCAAGCTATGGGCCAGGAAAAATGCAGCGCGACAGCGCCATGTTGCACCATGCTATGGAACGCCATGATACACGATGCTACGCTATAAAGCGCAATGCCATTATGCCGTATGCAATGCAATAGCATGAAATACCGTACCGTGCGCATTGCATGCCATGCCATGTTGTGCTGTGAACTGATATGGTAAAGTATTGCATGATACGCTGAGCCATATCATGCTATGTCTCCTACGAAGAGCGATGCTACCGCGTTACATGGTATGCACAGACACGGCATACCGTGCTGTGCAATGCAATGCTATGCTATGCCATGTTATGAACTGCTAGGCCAAAATAAGCAGGACGACAGTAAGAGTAACAACGGGGGTGGTATTTGCATGATTTCTGTTTACTGTTGCGCAGAGCAGTACGGTGCTGCTCGATTAATGTATGCGCATTGGAATGCCACAGTACGCCACGCTGCGTCACGAGATGCAATGCCATGCTTGGCAATGTTACGTCGTGACGTGCAGTGTTAGGCACAGCTGGACACTGCTATGGAATGCAATACTATGGCATGCTGAGCCGTGCTGTGATATGCACTGACACGGTTAGCTTTGTCGTGCTGTGCCGTGCCATGCCATGTCATGCTACGCTGCAATGCCACGATAGGCTAGGCGGTACTTTGCTATGCACCGTTATGTTTCGGAGGTTTTTGGGGGGCCGTTTGGGGTGCTCTTGGGGCCTCTTGTGGAGCTTTTGTGGGGCCTCTTCGAAGCTTCGTGGGGCACCTAGGGGGGCCGCTTGGGCTCTGTTGGGGGCCTTTTGTTGTTCATGTCACTGTCGCCTTGGATCTGGTCATTGACGCACATGTATTCAAAAATCACACAGGATGCCCAACACGGGATCCATCACCGCGTTAAAATGAGGTGAGACATGAACGCAGCAATGCCAACCTGCAGGACGAGAAACAACTACAGATCAGGAGGCTAGACTAGCAATGCGTCAAAACAGGAGATGAAGGGAGGGAGGGCCAAAGGGGCAGGCGGGAGGCGGGAGGGAAGACGAGAACCTGACGCAGGAGGCGTGGGAACAGAAACCCAAACAAAACCAAGCGCCAGTGCAACCGAAAGGACGTCCCATGAAAGAGACGGCGGGTGCATTCGAGCGCTACACTCAGCCAGTCCTGAACATGTATCACAAGCATTCCAACTGCACCCACAGTTCGAGATTGCGAAGAGCCTCTGCATTAGATACGAAAAAAACAACATTAACGATGCACCGCTGGCCCATTCTCTCTGGGCCACGTGGCCCGGACTGCAGAGCAGCGTTGAGAATGTGTGCTGGGCTCGCTGCGTTTTGGCCTGGGAAGGGTGGCGACGCCCCCAGCGCCCCTCCTGCTCCAGACACGGCGTCGTACGTAAACGCTATGGCTCAAGGTGCGAGGCACGAGAAATGGTGCACATTCGATCCGACGAAGAAGGGATGATGCGCCGTTTCCTGGTCCGTGTGGCCACCAGCGCGTCATCCCTACTACACCTCTACATTCACATCCCTCTTGACCCAGACGCCTTACACCACTTCCCTTTCAGTCCACCGGTCACACGACAATTATTGTCTCTCCTTGCCGTGGAAACGGAACTACAGAAACAGGCACATCGATTCGGAGAGAGGAGAGAGGTGAACACGGCAGAGGATATCTCAAGGGGAAGTGCCCCGCCAGGGGTCAGTGTATATACCTATTCGACCACCCTTCGGGTGATAAGGAGGTTCGGGGGGGGGAACCAACGTGTCACTCGATCGGTCTCACTATCGATCTCACTATCAGTCTCACTATCGGTCTCGCTCGATCGATCTCGCTCGATCGACCTCACAATCGATCTGACTATCGATCTCACAATCGATCTCACTATCGATCTCACTATCGATCTCACAATCGATCTCACAGCCGGTCTGACTATCGATCTCACTATCGATATCACAATAGATAACACGACAGAGTCCTCATCATCATCAACAACATATCATCATCAACGTCATTAACATCATCATCATCATAATCTTCATGATCATCATCACCGATACCATCGTCACCATCATCGGGACACTATCATCATCACATCTTACGCATCACCAACATCATCATCAGCATCATCATCATCTGGACACAATCATCGTCACCATCATCATCATCAACATCATCATCATCATCTTCATCATCGGGACACCATCATCATCAACATCATCATCACCATCATCGGAACACCACAATCATCCTCACCATCTTCATCATATCATCATCATGAACAACATCATCAACATCATCATCATCGGGACACCATCCTCATCAGCAGCAACATCATCATCATCAACAGCATCATCATCATCATCATCATCATCATCGGGACACCATCATCATCGTCACCATCATCATCACCATCAGCATCATCATCACTGGGACACAGTCATCATCATCATCATCAACAACATCAGCAGCCTCATCATCATCGCAACCATCGGGGCAAATCAACCAGAACATCATCACCTCGTCACCATCCTCATCATCGACATCATCATCATCATCATCATCATCGGGGCACCATCATCGTCATCATCATCAACATCATCATCAGGACACCACCATCACAATCGGAATCACCAACAACAGCATCATCAAGCTCATCATCATCATCATCGGGACACCATCATCATCATCATCATAATCTGCATCATCATTATCTCATCATCACCAACATCATTAGGATCATATGGGATCACCAATATCATCATTACCAGGACACCATCATCATCAGCAGCAGCATCAACAACATCATCGGGACACCATCATCACCACCACCATCACCATCATCAGCATCATCATCAGCAGCATCGTCAACATCATCATCATCATCATCATCATCATCATCATCATCATCATCATCATCATCATCATCGGTACACCATCATCATCACCACCATCACCAGCATCATCATCATAATCATCAGCATAATCATCATCACCATCATCATCATCGTCATCATCATCGACATCATCATTATCATCGGGACACCGACGGGACACCAGCGGGACACCGGCGGGACACCGCGCGCCACCGGCCCCCGGTCAGGATTCATTTGGCCCAGCCGCGCCGGCGGGACACCGCGCGCCACCCGCCCCACGTCAGGAATTCGCCGGCCCAACGGGCCAGAGGCGTGCTAAGATCTCCGGTAACTGGTTAACAATTTTCTAGTTCGCGCGCGCGGGGCGGCCCCTGGGGGTCCCCGGACGAAAAGTACCCCGACCAGGTCCCGGCCGGTCCCCGGCCGGGTCCCGGCCGGGTCCCGGCCGGGTCCCGGCCGGGTCCCGGCCGGGTCCCCCCGAGCGCTCCATGAGCGCACCAACAGGGCTCCGAGACGTCCCCGAGAGCCCCAAGAAAGGCCAAGAGGCCCCCAAGAGGCCCCCAAGATGGTACACGAGGGGTCCGACATGCCACAAGATCGCTCCAAGACGCCCAAGATAGCCCCCAGACGCCCCAAGAGGCCTCCAAGAGCACTCCCAATAGGGCCCCCGGAGGCAAAAATCATTGTTTTTCCATAGGTTTTTGAGAGATTTTGGAGCTTCCACCTTTTCGGCTTCCCGACGCCCCAAGACGGCCCAAGAGGCCCCCAAGATCGCCCCAAGAGGGCCCAAGAGGCACCCAAGAGGGCCCCAAGATGGCCCAAGAGGGCTCGAAGACGGCCCAAGAAGCCTCCAAAACGGTCCAAGAGGGCCCCAAGAACGCCCCCAAAGGGGCCCCAGAGAGGGAACACGAAACAACATTTCGAGCCCTCGGCCCTAAGAAGCCCCTACGAGGCCCCTAAGAGGCCCCAAGAGGCCCCCACGGGGCCCTCAGGAGGCCCCCAAGAGTCCCCCAAGCGGCCCCAGGAGGCCCCCCAAATGCCCCCCCGAGCGCCCCAGGAGTCCCCCAAGCGGCCCCAGGAACCCCCAAAGCGCCGCATTGACACCAGGCCCTCGGGCAAACGGCAGACATGAGACTGTATGGGCCGGCGGAAAGAGCGAAGCGATTAAATAATTTGGTCCAGCCGCGCCTCAGACGGAGGCGGGACACCGGCGGGACACCGCGCGCCACTGGCCCCCAGTCGGGAATCATTTGGTCCGGCCGCGCCTCAGCCGGAGGAGACTTTCCTCTCGCCCGCCCACGCAGCTTCGCCTCGCCCGCACGCACAGCACGCACGAACACGAAACCGAAACCGATTTCCCGGTAGGGGGGCTATCCGTTCCACTTCGATCTCACCCCCTCACCTCCGACAAAGAGCTCGTCGCCCTCCGAAGCACAAGGCCGATTCCCCAGAGAAGCACCCGACGATCGCGCCCAGCGCCCCCCGCGCGCTCATAAAGGGCGCTTGGACGCGGGAGACGCCAGCGCCCCCGAGCTCGCCGACCGCTGCTCGGCGGGGGCATCGCCCGCTTCTCAGGCCGCCGCCGACCCCGACGTCGACAGCCGCTGCGGGTTCGCCTCTGCCGCCTCCGTCGCCTTCGCCACCCCCAGCCGGCGGACCAGCCGGCGCCGTATCCCGCGGCGCTGCGAGCGCGTGAGCCGCTGCACCGGCGGCTGCGCCGGCGGACAGTCCGCCTGGACCTCGCGGCCGGAGAAGACGCCCTGGCTGTCGGAGGCCGCCTGGCTCTGACTCGATGCGCTCGCGGCCGAACCGTCCTCGATTTCGGTCACAATGGGCGGCGGCGGGTGGACCGGCCACGCAAATGCGCGGTCGCTCGGCGCCCCATCGCTGCTGTCATCCTCGTCCGAGCCCGAGCTCGGTGGCGCCCGCTCCTGGGCATGCCGGGACATCGTCGAACGCCCGCGCTCGGCGCTCGTGAGCCAAAATGGCCACGGAGGCTCTGTTGGGGGCCTCTTGGGGCCTCCTGGAGTCCTATTGGGGCGAAAGGCTCGACCTGTCGGCTCGCGTTCCCCTTCTTGGGCCCCTCTTGGGGCCGTCTTGGGGCCCTATTGGGCGATATTGGGCGCGTCGTGGGCCGCCTTGGAGCGCTTTTGGGCCGTCTTGCGGCTCTCTTGCGCCAATGTGGCGCCATCTTTGGGTGCCTCTTGGGCCGTGTTGAGCTGATTTCTGGGGCCTCGTGGGCTGTCTTGGACCGTCGGAAGTACGAAACAGCGAGAACACGAAAAACATGCAAAAACCATAGAAACAAAACTAATCCCACCAGCCCTCTGGGCGTAGGTGGTTTAGGGAGTTTCCTCTTCCAACCCCTTTTCTTCCCCTTCGGGGAGGGGCTTACCCCTCCCCCTACCCCTTCCCCTGGACCTGGACGGGAGGATTCGCTGGTAGTTAGAGCGTCCAAGATGGCCCAAGATGGTTCCAAGAGCGCCTCGGGGAGCCCAAGATGAGCTCCAAGATTGCTCAAGCTAACCTCAGATGCCTCAAGATGGTTCCGAAGATGCTCCAATAGGCCCGAAAACCGCCCCAAGACGGCTCCAAGAGGCCAACTAGCTTTCCCAGGAGGCCTCCCAGGGGCCAAAATCCTTCCAAAACTCAAGGAAAATCAATGGTTTTTGTTTTCTCGCCTTGTCGCTTCCGATGGCCATTCGAGGCCTCATTATGGCTCGAAGATGGCCCTAAGACGGCCCCAAGAGCGCCGAAGAGCGCCCCAAGAGCGCACGAAGAGGGGCCCAAGAGGCGATTTTAAGCGCTCTAGAGGGGCAGGGCGAATCCGGACCCTCCCTGAGCGCCCCAAGAGGCACCCAGGAGGCCCCAAGAGGCCCCCACGAGGCCCCCAAGAGGCCCCCAAGAGATTCCTAAGAGGCCGCAAGAGGCTCCCCGAGGCACCCAAGACGCTTCAAGAGGCCTCCGGGACCGCCAAGACGCTCCCACGACGCCCTAAGAGGCCTTCAGGACGCTCCCAAGAGACATCCGAAGAGACTCCGAGAGGCATCCAAGAAGCCTCTGGCCATTTTGCTCGCCCTTTTCCTCCTCCTCCTGCTCCTCCTCCTCCTCCTCCTCATCCGCCTATTCCTCCTCCTCCTCCCTCCTCCCTCCTCCCGCCCCCCCTCCTCCTCCTTCAGTTCCTCCTCCTCCTCCTCCTCCTCCCCCTCCTCCTCCTCATCCTTCTCCGATTCCTCCTACATCCTCGCCGTTTTCGGTAAGACGGGTTCCCCGACCCTGTGTTACTCTGCATGCTCCATCACATCCCTGATCACCTCCATTCGCCTGGGCATCGTTTCTGGATGGGCTGGCGGGGATATTTTTTTGATCGGCGGCTCCAAGGACGATTCCAGAGAGCGGGTCGAGCAAGCTTGGGGCGGCAAGCAAAATAATTGCCAGCGGAAGCCAGAGGCCAACGACGGAATGCACGCGCGAGGAACAAAATGAACCTAATTAGGAAGCAGACACGAAGGCAGGCACAGCGGCGCCAGCTGCCACGGCACGGCCCGGCGCGAAGGCAGAGACACTGCGGGCAGCACGGGGCCCCAGAAGGTGCACCGCCAAACGCGGACAGGCGGGGAAGAGGCAGGCAGGCGCAGGAAAAGGGGGGGGGGAGAGAAGGGCGGGAAAAGGGGGAGAGAGGGACAGGGGGGCGAAGGGAGCCTCACTCACAGAGCACCTCATGTGCTCGAAGACAGGTGGTCACTGAACCAGGCGTCAGTGGTCTTGTCGTGAGTCCCGAGTGGCAACTGCCTCGCGTCCGTGGACGGGGGGGGCGTCGCGCGGGGCCACGGCGGCACTACCCACCGGCGTTCAGAGGCCCCGCCTGGGGGATACTGCGGGCCGGCGCGCACCACCTGAACTCCGCAGAAGGGCAGGGCGTCGTTGGCGTCCGCGAGCGACAAATCCTACCAGAGGAAGAGGCCGATGTCACTGGCATAGCCAAATGCCGGAGAACGCCTGCCAAGAGGAACCACGGCCCTGTCAAAGGATGCACCACTTGCACAGGAAGCCAGCCTCCACGGCCCACCTGCCAGTGCCCCATCGGGGGCACCCTGCCGCGCGGAAGGAGTGACCACCTGAGAGCGCGCGCGAAGACGTGGCACTGTTGGGGGGGGGCCGACTGGCGCGCTCAGCTCCTCAGCGCGCGTGGAGGAGGGAGGGGGAGGCGCAGCCGATAGCCGCAAATCTGGTGGATACTGGGGGAAGGAAAGGCGCTGGTGGGCCAGGCGACACAGACCGCCGAGGACCCAACAGAGCGTTGCCAGGGGCGTGTCTGGGGGGAAGGTCGTCGGCGTCGTGCGCGCACCAAGCCGCGGCCACGGGCGAGCGCACTCCGTCGCCGGAGCGGGGGGGGCAACCTTCACAGCAGTGGGCCGGGCCCGCCGTGGGAAGGAGGAGCCTGCCAAAGGATGTACCACTTGCGCAGGACTGCGGCGTCATCAGTGGCTGTTCTCCCGTATGGGCCTGAGTATGGCCGCGTTGTCCTGCGTCTGGATGGCTGCCCCGTGGCCCCCCTGCAGTGAGCGCGGCTCAGCCACAGGACGGCTGACGGCCGGATTGTCCAGAGGGGATGCTCAGCAATTTCCGCGGCCCCCGTCGCTTCCGCCGTGATTTCCCACACCTTTCCTCTGGCCTGTTGTCACTGTTGGAGGGGGTCGACGGCGTCCGCGAGCGACAAATCCTACCAAAGGAAGGGGCCGATGTCGCTGGCATAGCCGGGTGCCGGAGAACGCCTGCCAAGAGGAAGCACGGCCCAGTCAAAGGATGCACCACTTGCACAGGAAGCCAGCCTCCACGGCCCACCTGCCAGTGCCCCATCGGGCGCACCCTGCCGCGTGGAAGGAGTGACCACCTCGGAGCGTGCGCGAAAACGTGGCACTGTTGGGGGGAAGCCGACTGGCGTGCTCAGCACCTCAGCGCGCGTGGAGGAGGGGGGGGAGGCGCAGCCGATAGCAGCAAATCTGGTGAATACTGGAGGAAGGAGAGGCGCCGGTGGGCCAGGCGACACAGACTGCCGAGGACCCAACAGAGCGTTGCCAGGGGCGTGTCAGGGGGGAAGGTCGTCGGCGTCGCGCGCGCACCAAGCCGCGGCCACGGGCGAGCGTACTCCGTCGCAGGAACAGGGGGGACAACCTTCACAGCAGTGGGCCGGTCCCGCCGTGGGAAGGAGGAGCCTGCCAAAGGATGTACCACTTGTGCAGGACTGCAGCGTCATCAGTGGCAGTTCTCCCGCATGGGCCTGAGTAAGGGCCGGCGAATGGCTGCGTTGTCCTGTGTCTGGATGGCCGCCCCGTGGTCTCCCTGCAGCGAGTGTGGCTCAGTCAGAGGACGGCTGACGGCCGCTTTGTCCAGAGGGGATGCTCCGCGGTTTCCGCAGCCCCCGTCGCATCGGCCGTGACTTCCCGCACCTTTCCTCTGGCCTGTTGTCACTGTTGGAGGGGGGAGTCGTTAGTGTGACTGTCGGAACGTGGTCGTCTGTCGTTGCCGTCAAGGCCGACAACGCATCGTGCACGTGGTCGCGGACGTCGTCGTCGCTAAGAGGACCCAGCAGCGCGCTGCAAGAGTGGTTCACCTGATGGGGGGAAGGTGCCCGCCACGCAGAGGACCCAACAGAGCGTTGCAAGAGCGGTGCACTTGAAGGGGGGAAGGTGCCCGCCCGGCGGGGAGGAACGACTCCACCGGACCGCGGCCACCATAGTGGAAGTGTGGAAAAGGTAGAGGGGCAACGCACAGGGATCTCCCTGCTGTGAGCGTGGCTCAGCCAGAGGGCTGCTGACGGACTGACTGTCCAGAGGGGGATGCTCCGCGGCTTCCGCCGCCCCCGCCGCTTCCGCTGTGACATTCCGCTCCGATCCTCTGGCCTGTTGCACTGTTGGAGAGGGGGGTCGTGGGTGCGACAGGTCGGAAAGTTGTCGCCTGTCGTTTGCGGGCGCCGTCAGGGTCGACGTCGCGGTCGCGCCCGTGGTCTAGGAGGACCCAACTGCGCGTTGCAAGAGTGCCTGAAGGGGGGGAAGGTGCCCGCCACGCAGAGGACCCAACCGAGCGTTCCAAGAGCGGTACACCGCAAGTGGGCCTGGTGGCGACGGTGACCTCAGAGAACCCAACAGTGTAAGACGCGAGTATTGGACAGAGGGGGGGAAAAGAGAACCCAACAGAGAGCGTAGCAAGAGAGGAACAAGAGGACCATGTGTGAGAGAAGGGCGTCAGCCCGTTGGGGGGGACAGTGCCACGTGAGCCGGGCGCCACCTACCCAGGTGCAGCTGCCACTGCCGGGCCCAGTCGACGTCGAGGCCCAGCGCGTCGCTGAGGACCCGTACGTCGCACTTGGGGCTGCGGAAGGACTCCAGGAAGAGGTGGCAGGTTTGCGGGTCGCGCCGAAGCGGGTCGAGCGCGCCCTTGCTGCCGGGCACAGGCTGCCGCTTGGCGAAAGCGTGCCAGGTGCCAGTGAACATCAATCCTAGTGCGACTTGGAGTCGTCGCATCGCTTCGCTGGGCGTCTCCCCGGGGAGGTCCCACTGGATGTTGTTGGTTCCTGTTTTGTACAGCTGCTGCCCCGTGTGGGGGTCCTTGGGCTCTGGCCATTGCCGCGGGTCGGGCCTCTGGCGTGGCCGTGTGTCCTGGCCGCAAGTTTCCACCGCGAGGGCCTCGCTGCCCTGGCTGGGGGGCTCGCGATCTGCTCGCGACAGCTCCAGCTGCACGCCCGGCAGGACTTTGTGGGGAAATGCAAGCCTCAAGGTCGGCCGCCAGGCTGGCACGGCGCGGGGGGAACTGCTCACAATTGGGAGGCCTGTGCCAGGATGGGAGTTGTGCCCATGCCCTGCACTAAGAGTGCCCTGCGCAGCACGGTGCGTCCGCGTGTAGTGGCCCGAGTCGTCTGCCACAGCCTCAGCCTGGGGATGCCCTCCTTGCACGGTGCGGGGGGAACATGGCACAAACAAGTCGCTGTCGGCGTCTACGTCGTCGACGTCGGCGTCGTCGGCGTCGGCGTCGGCGTCGGCGTCGTCGTCGGCTTCGGCTTCGGCCTCGTCTTCGCCTGTGCCAAGATGTGGGTTGCGCCCATGTCCCGCTGTGAGAGTGCCCCGCGCAGTAGGAGGAGGAGAGGAGGAGGCGCAGCCGATAGCCGCAAGATCAAGTAAATTGAAGGGTGGAGGGAGGGGTCGGCGATGTGAGTGTGAATGGGGCAGGTCGATTCCTCAGCGGTAGCTCTTTCCGCGTGGGCCTGCGGATGATGCATCTCATCTTGGAGAGGCCGCGTGTCCCCTCGAACCGTACTCGTCGATCTTGTCCACGTCCTCGACCTTTGCCAGGACCCCGAAGTCGCCCTCCTGGATGTGGCTTGGGAGGTGGCGCCACGCGCTTGTCGTCGTCCCTTGGCACCACGGCCGGGTAGTAGTCCCGCGCCACACGTACTTGTCGAAGCAGATCTCGAGCATCCTTGAGACTTCGCCCGGCCTGGCGGAACTGCGCGAACACCTCGTTGTCCGCCTCCAGGTCGGCAGCCTCTTCGTCGTCGTCGTCGTCCGCGTCTGCGAAGTTGATCAGCTGCTCGACCATCTCGTAGATTTCCTCCATTTCCCCACCAGTCTCGTGCTCGTCGTCGTCGGCGTCGTTCTCGCACAGGGCCCGCTCCCTCTTGGTCTTGCCGTCTAGATCCGCCAAGGACTCCGCCGGGAAGCGTGTCAACAGGGTCTTGTAGGTCTTCGCAAAGTTGAAATCCCCCCCGGCGGTCGCCGCCACCTCACCTCGTAGTACGGGCGCGAGCCTGGACTTCCTCAAGAACCACCATGTACGGAGCGGTTTGGCAATCACTTCCTTGACGTCCGGGTCGATCGCCTGCAGCTGCGTCAGCAGCTCTCTCTCCTTCTTCTCGAACCTAGCGGCCCAGTCCTGGAAGGTCTCGCCGGAGTTGCGCGCGATCTCCAGGAAGAACTCCTCTGCCAGTAGGCCTGTGTCGTTCAGGCTGGCGTAGTCCAACTTGTCCAGCACGTAGTTGAACACTGTCTCCCAGCCGACCAGTCTTCCGTCCTCGTCCACACGGTCCACGTCGTTGATGGACGGGCAGCTCTCCACGGCGTTCCGAACCCGCGGCCCAAGCGCCCGAACCAACTGTGGACCACAGACGTAGCGGTCGCTCAGCCTGATGCTCTTCACGAACATGGCCACCTCGAAGCGGTAGCTCGACAGCTTCTCTGCCTCCCCGTTCCAAGATGGCACCTCCACTCTGGCCGGCGTCTAAGAGCCTGATGTAGTCGCCATCGTGACGAGATTGGCGGGAGCCCGCGGTAGTGTCTCCACGAGCTCCGCTACCAATCTAAATCCCGAGGAGCCTCTGGAGGTACTCAATCACGCTGGTGATGTATCCTGGCTCCTCAAACTCTCTCTCGACACGTATCTCCTTGATCTTCGGGATCAAGTCACTCGAAGAATGTCAGAACACCTTTTGTTCTCTGCTAGGACGACCAGGCTCCCAGCTGCCTGGAATTGCCACTGAACCGAGTGGTCTGGATGAAAAGACCCCGCCCGCCTTCAACATCTCGGACCAGAGTGGGCGGCGGAAGCAGGGACACGGCAGAGGCAGCATCGCATGACCCAAGATGCGTTTGGAACAACATATACTGCTGCGATGCATTCAGACCCCACACACACACACACACACACACACACACACACACACACACACACACACACACACACACACACACACACACACACACACACACACACACACACGCACACACACACACACACACACACCCAGTGCGACGCTTCGTGGCCCGATGGGGAGATTGCCAGGGTAATTTTTACGAGAGTGGATTTGCTGCTTCCTAAAAGAGGCCCCCCAGGAAGCCCCAAACGCCCATACTCTACACGGTCTGGACACGCACCCCGCGAAGCGAGAAGAGTCCCAATTACATTGCGTTGCGTGAAGATCACGATGTTCCCAGACCTCCGACGTTGTGATTTTTTCATGACGCAACCCCCGGAGTTCTCGACCCATTCCCCAGGACCAGTTTCTCATCCTGCTTCGTTGTTTGACGCTCCCGAGACCCCCGGAGCGCCCCCAGAGCCGAAAATAGAAAAAAAACATCCCGTCGTGAGCTTTTTATGACTCATGGGGGCCTAGGTGTCGAAGCTACGTTGCGCGAAGCTCGCGACGTCGGGGGTCTGGGTGGAGGGATTCTCCGAAGGGCTTAGGCGACCCCTTCTCCTCGTCCTCCTCGTCTTCCTCCTCCTCCCTTCCCCCCCCCCCCCCCTCCTCCTCTTCCTCCTCCTCCTCCTCCCCTCCTCCCCCTCCTCCTCCTCCTCCTCCTTCTCCGCCTTCTTCTCCTCCCCCTCGTTCTCCTCCCCCCCCTCCTCGCCCTCATCTCCTCGGGTCGCCTACGGCCCCAGCTTTTCGGGCGCGCCGGTGCAATCGCCATTCGCAGTGCCAAAGTTAAGAGCGCGACCGACGGTTGTGGACGAGTAGCTGCAGAATAAAAGGAAAAGCTCAGGGGTGAACAGACAAGAGCAGAGAGAGAGAGAGGGAGAGAGAGAGAGAGAGAGAGAGAGAGAGAGAGAGAGAGAGAGAGAGAGAGAGAGAGAGAGAGAGAGAGAGAGAGAGAGAGAGCGGACAAGTAGGCGGACCAGGGTCCGTCCGCGAGGCGCACTGCGGTGCGACAACTCGCTAAACACTATTTGCGGCGGTGCAGCCTTAGATACGAGGGCGGGCAACAAAAAACCCCTCCCCCGGCGCAGTGCGACAGACGCTACAGACGGCGGACAGACTGCGAAGATCTCACGTGTCAGACCGCGCGAAGAAGAAGGCCCCAACGCAAGTGGCGACGTGAAAAACGTGGCTAAGGCGGCTTGGCGGACCGCCGGTTGGGCGCTTGGCCGCTGCGCGGCGCGCAGAGACGGGGCACCCCCCGCCCCCACGCCCAGGCCCCGTAGACGCGGTGCCACGCGGGCGCACGGGCTGGCGAAAAGAGAAAAGGTGCACCAGCTGGGAGCCGCATGGCCCAGCACAGCGCGCAGTGACAGAGTCCGCGGCGAGGCGGCGGACGGCAGAGGGGCGCCAGACGCGCCGAGGAAAAGGTGCACCAGCTGGGAGCCGCATGGCCCAGCACAGTGCGCACAGGCCGAGAACCCCAACAGGAGCGGCAAAAGCTAGCCGACAGCACAGCGGCACCAGCCGCTGCCAGCTAACCTTTAGCCCCCATTGGCGGACCTCGAGGGAGACAGAGTCCGCGGCCAGGCGGCGGACGGCAGAGGGGCGCCAGACGCGCTGAGGAAAAGGTGCACATGCTGGGAGCCGAATGGCCCAGCATGCGTACAGGCGGGGACAGTGCAAGGGTGCAGAGGAGGCCCTCACAGCGGATGCACCCGCTGCCCTTAAGGGAAAGACCTGTACCCCCTTAAATTCCCGATCGCATCACTGAACGCTGCTGCTCCCAATCACTTCGCCAGGAGCTGTGGCGGAATGCACTAATGTGATACAAGTCGACACGAAAATGCAATGCCGCGGGACCCTGCGAAAAACGACCCCTTTTGGCTGAAATGGGTCGTTTTCTCCGGCGGCGCACATTCGTGAGGCGTGAAGTCAATTACACACGGGTGCGTGGGGCGGGGCTGGAGCCGCCACCCCCGCCAGCAGGCACGGCACACCAGGGAACAGCGCCCGGGTGAGCAAGGCAGGACGCGCACATGCGGCGAGGGCGAGGCCGTACCACGCTGGTCAGGATGAGGGCAAAGTGAATGAGAAGCCCCAGCGTTCTTCAAAAGCGTCGGACCACGTAAGAAACTGAAGAAGGAAAACAGTATCAGTGCGCAGACGCTTGAGAGTGGCGCGGTGGATGAGGCCTGCTGTGCGGCCGTGCGGGAGGCCGAGGGCCGCGTCCACGCAGGTTAGGAGCATGTCCGAACTGCGGGCCAGAGTCGGGCGGGGGCCAGGAGCTCTCAGACTCCATAGGCGGAGCTCGATGCATCGGTGGGCAGTCGGCTGCGCGTCGGCCTTTCTCGGTCCGTCGTACTGTGGACCAGCTTCGCGGAACCAGTGGGTGTGCCTAGCGGGGCGGCGGTCGGGGACCGCCACAAGAGGCGGCAGGTACGCGGCCAACACCCATGACAAGAGGATCCGCTTGGCCCGGCGGAGCGCAGGAGCCGGAGCATCCTGGTAGGGTGGCTCCTCCTGGGCCTGCGCGGCGTCCCCGCCGCCCCCCTCGGCGGCTGCTGCGGCCTTGCGTTCGGCCCTCAGCCTCCTCAGCCTCCTCCTGTCGGAGCGCTCTTCAGCCTCCAGTCGTTGGAGCAGGTCCTGCTCCTTCAGGTGCGACAGCATCTCCGCGACCTCTCGCAGCGTGTCCGCACCCTGGAAATTGCGGCCGCTAGGGTCGGCGTCCTGCCTCCCAGCGGCGACGCTGCTGCTCACGGGCTTCGCCGCAGAGGGGCCGGCCGTAGGGGGGCCGTAGCTGGGGCCGTCGGCTGTGTACCCGATCCGGTCCCAGAAGCCCACGGGCGCTGGCACCCCGAGGTCGTGGTGGAGGTAGTGGTCGTCGGCGCCGTCGTCGCGTGAGTCTCGGAGTCCGACTTCACAGTCAGCTGTGCGTTCAGTCTGGGCGCGGCTGCCTGGTGGGACGGTCAGCGCAGGTGGCCTGTAGGGTACTGCTGCCGTGACGTCAGGGCGCTGTGCTGCTGAGGTACGGTGGCGTGGGTCCACTGCTGGGCCGGGCTGGGGTCCCTGAGTTTGGGCCTTGGTCTGAGCGCCCGTACTGGGGGACGGCATCTCGGCGCGGAGCGCAGGTGCAGAGACGGTCAGACTGAAGCAGCTCAGGTGGGCGGTGCCCCCAGACGACAGCGTGACGGTCCAGTGGCCGGGGTGCTCGCTGGACTGCCCCCGCACGATACCTCGGAGGCCGTTGATGGGGTTGTGGACTTGGCCCTGGACGATGACCGCTGTGCCCGCGTGGAGCCGTGGTGGAATCCAAGCGGCCAAACGGCAGTTTACGGCTCGGAGGTGACCGATGGTGGCTGGTTGCGGTCCGAGGAAGCGCTCGAAGTGCTCCCGTACAGTCACAGTGCTAGTGCTGGCAGTGCTGGTGCTAACACGCGAGGTTGCGAGGGAGCCAGGACCCAGGGCAGGCGTGTGAGCATGCGAGACGGCCGAGGCTGGCCCCGCTGCCGTGCTACCAGGTTGTGGCGGGGAGGTCACCCCAGGGCTCGAGGCAGCGTGGGGACCGATGACAGGAATGGCAGGCGTGGTGCCATGCGGGGGGGCTGAAGCCGCCCCCGCTGGCGTGCTACCAGGTTTTGGCGGGGGGGTCGACTCGAGGCTTGAGGCAGTGTGGGGGCCGATGACAGGAATGGCAGGCGTGGTGCCATGCGGGGGGGCTGAAGCCGCCCCCGCTGGCGTGCTACCAGGTTTTGGAAGGGAGGTCGGCTCGAGGCTCGAGGCAGTGTGGGGGCTGATGCCAGGGCGGCCCTGGGCGGCCGTCTGGTGGCCTAGAGGGCGTCTGCGGTCGACGTCGCCCCCGCGCCGTCGGCGTCGCCGCCGCGCTGTAGCTGCGCTCCGTCGCCGCCACTCGTCGCGGAAGCCGATGAAGAAGGAGTACATGACGTACGTGGCGCACAGGGTGGCCCACGTGGACGGTGACACCACGTTGTACCACTCGATGACCTCCAACCACACACGCTCCACGAACGCTGCCGTGTAGACTGACGTGGGTGCCACCTTTGGTGCCGCCGCGGACGACTCAGGGCGTGCTGAATCTGGCAGGGTTGGCGTGTGAGTTGTCGTCGGCGATGACGTCTCGGCTGCGCTCGGTGCCGGCGATGCTGGCGTCGGAGCTGCTGTCATTGGTGCTGACGTCTCGGCTGCACTCGGGGCCGGCGCTGTCGCTGGTGTCGGAGCTGCGTGCGGATCTGGAGTTGGTGGCGCCGTAGTCGTGGGCGTAGGTGTTACTTGTGAGGCTGTTTTCGCTGGTCTGTAGTTGTTGCCCCACGGGGTGTCGCAGTGGGTGCCCATGGGGTACTGTGCACAGCACTGCCCTGGCACGCTCTTGAAAAGAACAACGCATTTTGTCCCACCTATTTGCTCTGATACGTTCAGTGGTACGCATGTTAACGTAGACGATGATGCCGCCGGCGAGTCTGACATGGCTGCCGCCGTGGGCGGCCGCCCGAAAACTGGCACTGCCGATGCGGCCGTCACAGCTGCCGTCCGTACTGTCGTCGATGACTGTGGAGGGATCGGGAATTTAAGGGGGTACAGGTGCGATCGGGAATTTAAGCGGGTACAGCCCCACTCGGACTGAGTGGCCTGCCCGCCCCACCAGGCCTTGAGCCAGCCTTGAGCAGACTGTACCGATGCTGTCGTCGATGTTGTCGTCGATGCAGACTGTGCCGCAGTCTTCAGCTCTGACGTTTCCGTCCAGGGGGCAGGCGTGGATGCTGACACTGCCGATGCTGGCGTCGGAGCTGCTGTCATTGGTGCTGACGCCTCGGCTGCACTCGGGGCCGGCGCTGTCACTGGTGTCAGAGCTGTCGTCAGTGCTGGCGTCGGGGCTGGCGTCGACAGGGACGTCGGTGCTGCCTTCGACGCTGACGTTGCCGTCCAGGGGGCAGGCGTGGATGCTGACGCTGCCGATGCTGGTGTCGGAGCTGCTGTCAGTGCTGGCGTCGGTGCTCGCGCCTCAACTGACGTCAGTGCTGACTGCGACGCTGACGTTGGCGCCCGCGTAGGCGTAGGCGTGGGTGCTGCCGTTGGCCGTGCTCGCGTCGACGCTGTGGTAGGTGCTGCCGTCGATGCTAGCGTCGATGCAGCCGTCGAAGCTGGCGTCAATGCTGGCTGCAACTCTGGCGTGGGTACCGGCATAGGCGCAGGCGAGGGAGCTGACGTCGGCGTTGCTGGTGTCAGAGCTGTCGTCGGTGCTGGCCTCGCTGCTGACGTCGAGGTGGATGTCGGGTCTGGTGTCGATGCTGACTGCGACACTGGCGTCTGTAGGTCACCATGCTTCGGCGGGCCTGAAGGCGCCGCCGAGCGAGTGGCCATACAGGGAGCACAGGAGTGGCTGTTACTGGTGCTGGCGTCACTTGCGGCCAAATGCCGATGACAGGATCCTGTGTGGGCGCTTGCGGGTGAGGCCGCCGATGGGGCGTATCGCAGTGGGGTGTGGATGTAAGCATGGCCGCTGTAGGCGTGCAGACGTGGCTCCCTCTGTTTACGCGGTTCCGCCAACAATGATGTTGTGGGCATGGTCGCTGTGGACATCGGAGCCGCCGCTGGCAGTGCTGGCGTCGCTGCCGTCGATGCTGACGTCGGAGCCGGCGAAGCTATCGATGCTGCCGTCGGAGTCGGTGAAACTGTAGGCGGAGCCGTCGTCGCTGCCGTCGATGCTGCTGTCGGAGCCGGCGATGCTAACGATGCTGACGTCGGAGCCGGCGATGCTAGCGATGCTGCCGTCGGCGCTGGCGATGCGAACGATGCTAACGGAGCTGCCGTCGGAGCCGTCATCGCTGCCGTTGATGCAGCCGTCGGAGTCGGCGAAGCTGTGGTCGTTGCTGCCGTCGATGCGAGCGTCGATGCTGACATCGGAGCCGGCGTCGGTGCAGCGTCGTCATGGTCGTCGTGGTCGTCGTCGTCGTCTCCTCCTCCTCCATCGGGGCGGGGCGAGAGAGGGGGCGGGGATGGTGTCGAATCTGTGCCCCCCGCTGGCGTCGAGGCTGCCTGCAGTGCCGTCGTTAGAGCTGGCTTCGGTGCTGTCTGCGGTGCTGGGGTGTGGTCCGTCATGGACGTGGGCGTGGGTGCTGCCGAGGACGATGCTGGCGTCAATATTGACGTCGATGCGGGCATTGGCACGGACGCTGGTGTCGACAAGGCGGACGGGTCATAGCATGGCAGGGCGGCCCCACTGGCGCCAGGTGCGCCTGAAGACTGCACCCTCGCCAGCGGCCCTGGGCGAAGCGTCAGGACAGAAGATGTTGAAAGGCTCATCAATGCAGGTGCCGAGGACATGACATATCGTGGCATGGCGGCCCCAGCAGCCGAAGGTGCGCCTGAAGACTGCACCCTCGCTGGCGGGCACGGGCGAGGGGGCAGGGCAGGTGATGACGGTGGGCTCGTCGGGGCTGGCGTCAATGCGGTCGGCAGTGCTGGTGTCGATGCTGAGGTCGATGCGACGACAAGCATGACGGCGGCGAAAATGGTGGCCCGTTTGGGGCGGGCCCGACGCGCCGTGCCCTTGGAGCCGCAGGCGGTGCCGATGGCGCCGAAGATCATGCTGCCGACCTTGACGGCCCTTTTAGGGTGGGCTGGACCCGCCGTGCTGGTGGAGTCGACGATGTTGTTGACGACGCTCCTGGTGCCCGTGCCGATGGTGCGCAGGACCGCGTCGACGATGCCGAGAACGATGCCGAAAGTGGGGCCGAGGACGCACCCGAAGTTCAGCGGGGTAATGCCGGTGAAGGTGAGGGCGGTGCTGGCGAGGCCGCGGAAGCGCTCCCGGGGGGGGGTCGGGGTCCGGCTGCTTGTCGCGCACGGCGCGACGACGGCAGGCGTGGGAACAGCCCGACCGCTCTCAGCACCGTCTCCCTCAGCAGTCGGGAGCCCGACCCCCCCCCGATTACCTGGCCGTAGCGGGGTGGGCAAGTGCTGGACGAAGTCGTCGGTGTCGGCGTTAGTGCCGTGTGGGTGAGCGTGGTGGTCAGCTCGGTGCGCGCGCAGCTCAGCGCGCAGGTGGTACACGTCGTGCTCTAGAATGCGGAGATCTTCGCGAAGATTCGCTCGAAGCACGCGTGGGGCGTGGCCAGGTGGTTCAGGAAGGTCGCGCCCGTGCAGGACGGGCACGTAGATGACAAGGTTATGGTGCCTATGCTCGATGAATTGGCAGTGGTATTCTCGAAGCGGGCCAGGCAGTAGCTGAGGGTGAAACGAACTGCATGTGCGGGCATTGCGGCGCTGGGCTGGTGGCTCCATGGCGGCAGTACCTGCGAAGACTTGGGATGGGGTAGGAGGCATCAGCATGACAGTCTCGCCGCGCGAAGGCTGCCTCCTGGGGCTCGCTCTGAGTGGAAACTCTCGAGCCGAGACTAGAGAGAGAGAGAGAGAGAGAGAGAGAGAGAGAGAGAGAGAGAGAGAGAGAGAGAGAGAGCGGACAAGTAGGCGGACCAGGGTCCGTCCGCGAGGCGCACTGCGGTGCGACAACTCGCCAAGCACTATTAGCGGCGGTGCAGCCTTTAGATACGAGGGCGGGCAACAAAAACCCCCTCCCCCGGCGCAGTGCGACAGACGCTACAGACGGCGGACAGACGGTGAAGATCTCACCTGTCAGACCGCGTGAAGAAAGAGGCCCCAACAAGGAAGGCGACGTGCTGACACGTGGCTAGGCGGCTTGGCAGACCGCCAGTTGGGCGCTTGGCCGCAAAGCGGCGCGCAGGGACGGGGCACCCCCCGCCCCCACGCCCTGACACCGTGGACGCGGAGCCACGCGTACTCACGGGCAGGCAGAAAGGAGGAAATTAGCGCGGGGCACCAGGTGGAACGCCGCGGAGCGATGACAGCATAGCTTGGATAGGGAGTGACGGCACGGCACCATCGGACGAGGGCGTCAGCAGCTCGGCGAAGGCTCGCCCGGCGCTGTGGAGGCGCTGGAGCAAAGGGCCTTGACGGGCTTGAGCAGCGGCGAGGTCCGCGGCGAGAGCAGCACACCTCTGCTGAAGAGCGGCCATAGCCTGGGACAGCTCGGTTTCGCGGTCGGTGAGGGGCGGCTGCTCAGTGCCAGCGGCCGCGGGCCTCGTGGCAGGGACGAGGTCGGTGCGCCTGGCCAGGTGGTGGACTAGCGTAGTACGGCACCCCGTGTGCTGACGGCCGTCACCCTTGAGAGGTGACTGGAGGGTAACACACGGCCCCAGGGCTGGAGCCGCTAGGGCCACGCCCCGTGAGGTCGGAAGAGCCGCATCCTCTCGCCCAGCAACAATGGGAGCGTGGACGGGGTGCGACGGCCTGACTGGCTCGGTGCCCTGCGGGGGGGCTGAAGCCGCCCCCGCGGGCTGGCGCTGGTGGGGGGACGGAGTGGTTGGCACGGTAGGACCAATCATGATGCCATGCGAGGGCTCTGAGGTCGGCCGCGTGGTAGGGTGGCGTCTCGATAGGGCGGCATGGTCGGCAGCGTGGGGTGTCGGCGGAGCGTCGTCAATGCTGCCACTCAGTCCGAGGGGGTCAACCAGGTCATCGTCGGTGTCTTGACGGTGGGCGACATCATCATGTGGGTGCGATGTCGCTCTCGGAGACTGAGTCGCGGTAGGCGTCGAGAGGTTGCCCGACGGGGCAGGGTTGTCGCTGGCTGGGCCGTCGTCCAAGACGTCCAATCCCCCACCGAAGCCGAACGGGTCGTCCTCCTGTTCATCAGCGTCTTGGAGGTGTGCGACGTCATCATGTGGGTGCGGTGCCGCTCTCGGTGGCGGAGTCGAGGGCGTCGTGCGGATGCCCGACGGGGCAAGGTTGGCGCTGGCTGGCCCGTCGTCCAGGAAGTCTAGTCCCCCGCCGAAGCCGAACGGGTCGTCCTCCTGTTCGTCGTATATCGCCCGTTGGGCCTCGGCCCAGAGCTCGTCCGGGTTCTGCGGGATGTCTGGTCCAGCCGCGGGTGGTGCCTGGTCCGACAGCAGGGGGTTTGGTTCCATTTTGCTGAGTTCCGCAGCTGTAAACCCAGCCCTGCGGTGTGGGAGTGGGAGAGTGCGGTGTCTGCGCTCGTAGATAGCGACAGCGACCCCATGGAGCACGGTCGCTTGGCGATGTCGTGTTTTGGCAGCTTCGACAATGTCGTCTGGAAGGTTGTGAGTGCGTGCCGCCATTGTGGCAAGGGCGTCAGCCTGACGGTTGAACTCCTCCGCAATGGGCCCGATGAGCCCAAGGTCGATGCCCATGTCTCCCAGGTGGCTGGCGATTTTTTCGACGCGGAACATGTTGGGCTTGGCCATAACACATCGGTGGATCTTTTCCCAGAGCTCCACGTGCGTGCCCTGCGGCGCTGGATGTCCGTCGATGATGCTTTGAAACCCGTCGACAACCGCCTGGTTGTCCACGAAAACGTGCACGGGCCGTTCGGCACATGCCGTAAGGTGGACAATGGCGAGGGTCTCCGCAACCTGGGCGTTCTGCGTTAGGCCGTGAACGCGTGCACTGTAGTTCATGCGGTGGTCGATGCCGTAGTAGACGCCGTAGCCCGCTCGTGCTAGCAATGGGATGGCTTGATTGGTGCATGCACCGTCCGTGGCAGCGTAGACCCATGTCCAACCAGTGTCGTGGTCAAGGTAGGTGGTGTAGGTGTCCTGGGCTGAAGCCGCAGGATCTCCCTCAGGGAGGGGCCGCGGTATGGGCTGTGGCAGCGGGTCCCTCGCGAGGTCGGCCTGAAGGTCGAGGAGGGCTGGGTCTTCATCGAAGAGCCCGCAGTGTCTTGTGTGCGGCGGGAGACGGGCCCACTGGTCGTCACTGATGAGGGTGGTGAGAGGGAGTCTTTCTCGGGCCCAGCACTTGCAGTCGCGGACAGTGTGCTCCTGAGTTTCCTCTTCCTCGTCGCAGTATCGGCAGATGGGGCTGGGGTCAGCTGACGTGTTTGATCGGGATCGTCGCTGTTGGGTGTGGTCCCCGCCCGACAGGTAGTTCAGGAGGAGCGCCAGCTGCCAGGCAGTGCATTTGGCTGCTCCTTTAGTTCGGGCGAGCCACGTGCTGGCGAAGAGGTCGAGGCCCTGTCTGACAGAGGCAAGGTATCCAAGGTCGTGACGCCGTGGCTTGATCCTCCGCAGAAAGGCTCTGCGTTGTGAGGCCCGCAGCATGTGTAGGAAGGCGTTTTGGGGTAAGTTCAGCCAGCTGATCTGGCAGCCCCAGTCGTCGTACATGATGCCAAATGTGGGCCAGGTCAGAGAGAGATAGAGAGAGGGGGGGGGAAAAAAAAAAAAAAAAAAAAAAAAAAAAAAAGAGAGAGAGAGAGAGAGAGAGAGAGAGAGAGAGAGAGAGAGAGAGAGAGAGAGAGAGAGAGAGAGAGAGAGAGAGAGAGAGAGAGAGAAAAAAAAAAAAAAAGACAGAGACAGAGAGAGAGAAAGGAAAGAGAAAGAGAGAAAGAGAGAGAGAGTGAGAGAGAGAGAGAGAGAGCGACAGCGACAGAGACAGAGAAAGAGACAGGGGACGGACAGAGCCTCGAGGCCTTGTATACGCTGTGTGATGTTGTAACCTGCGCGTCGTACTCCGATCCGGCGTGGGCGCGGTAAGAAAACGCTGGGATCAGGAGGCGACAAACTTGCTGAGGCGGCTGGATGGGCAAGTAGATCAAACACCATTGGGATGTATTGCCAGCTGGTCAGATCCGCACCATGCCGACGCGGATGGCGGCACACGCTGCACGTCGCGCCGTGTCAAATTTGCTGCGTCCTGGAACACCGGGCTTGCGTAGTACCATCACGCACCCGCGTGGCAGCGTGACCGGCGCGCAAGCCTCGTGCACTCGGCGATGTTGGCCCGAGGTCATGGGCCTCACGTCGTTGCCGAGGTGAGAAGGAGGAGCAAAAGGACGGGTAGAAGGATATGCGACGCTTCTGCACCACGGTGGTTTGGGTGATCGGGGAGGTGGGTGGGGCTGTGTTTGTTTCTGCGTCTGCGTGTCTATGTTTGTGCGTGCGTGTGTGCGTGCGCCCCGTCTAGCGCCCGCGGATCCTGCGGCCCGTCGGAGGACAAGAGTGCGTGCGCGTGGGAGTTGCCCCCCCACGTGAGTCTGCACGCAAAGTGGCTCCCTGTGGGTGGGCCATGCGTCACCTCGCCTTGTGCCTGAGAGTTCTGCGCGCGTTCGTCCTGAATTTTCCTGACTCCGCCATCTCGTTACGGGCACGGCCGCGACGCCACAAGACACACGTACATTTAGCCGTTAGCCCTGCGCACGTACCATCAATCACCCCTGTGCACTTTTTAGATGACTTCATAGTTTCCGCGGTCACTTTTAAGGCTCATGTTCTGCAAGGTTGCCGCTTCCACCAGCCTCCGAAATGGCTTGGCGAATCGTGGTCGGTCGCGGCGATCCACTACATGTACTGCAGTTCCGGTGAGGAGGCTTCCTCCTCCCTCGCTCCTCCCCAACTGAACGTAAGCATAACCTTCTACTCCACTGTTTCAGTTTCCATCACCACAGCAAATACTCAACAGCCTCCGTCTTCAACACCACATCGAACACTCAACAGGCACCATCCCCAAGCTGAACTCAAAACATGACCTTCTACTCTGCTCCCTCCGTCTCCAACACCACACCCAACACTCAACAGCCTCCGTCTCCAACACCACGCCCGATACTCAACAGCCTCCGTCTCCAACACCACGCCCAACAATCCACAGGCACCCTCCCCAAGCTGAACTTACAAATAACCTTCTACTGTACTTCCTCCGTCTCACCCAGAACGCACCGGAATCGGCCCGGAACCCAAGCCGGGAACCCGGGAACTCGGAACGGGGAACCCATGAACCCAGCTTGCAAAATCCGCAGGAAATGCTCACTAAATTTGTCGATTTCTGTGAGCGCAAGCATAGACTGGCGCCGGCGGTGAACCGTCAACCTGGTCACCGCCGGGAACCTCGTAGAGCTCCGTTCACACGCGTGAGAAAGCTCAGAGTCGAAAGAGACAGCTTCTGGAGGCATTTCTCGAAAAAATGAACATTGACTTTTTTCATGTCGAAATAAAGTTGGTTCCTCCAAGTGTTTTGGTAGTAAAAGTGCGCCTAGAGAGCTCATATTAAGACGCAGAGGCTATGATAACCTTTTACAGGTGGAAAATCTGGCTTCTCAAAATAAATGGTCAAATATCTTTCAAATATTCGCAAAACCACCCAAAAGTTGTCACTTTGTCCTTTCTGGTCGGGTCGACCAACTAGCTCCACCCCGCGCCGGACTTCCTCCAGCTCCTCGATGCCGAAGAGCTCTACGAGGTATAGGGAAATATCGACTGGCCCCGGCGGTGAACCGTCAACCTGGTCACCGCCTGGAACCTCGTGGAGCTCCTTTCACGCGTGAGAGAGCTCAGAGTCGAAAGAGAGAGCTTCTGGAGGCATTTTTTGAAAAATTAAAGATTGATTTTTTTCATGTCGACATGAAGCTGGTTCCGCCAAGTGTTTTGATAGTAAAACTGCGGCTGGGGAGCTCATACTTGGAACCGGCGGTAAACCGTCAACCAGGCTTCCGCCGGGAAGCTCGTAGAGCTTTTTCTTGCACGGCGATCGTCGGAAGACATGGAGAAAGCTTCTGGAGCGAAAAACGAAGAACTTGAAAGATCACGTTTTTCTGTTCTTATCCAACGTCGGTTCCGCCAAGTGTTTTGATAGTAATACTGCACCTACGGACCTGAGAATTTGACTGGCAAACGCGGAATAACCCACTACAGATGCGAAAAATCTGGTTTCTCAAAATCAATTGTCAAATATCTTTCAAATCTTAGCAAAACCCACCCAAAGTTGTCACATTGTCTGTTTTGGTCGGGTCGGCCAACTAGCTCCACCCCGCGCCGGAATTCCTCCAGCTCATCGAAAACGAAGAGCTCTGCGAGGGATTAAGGCGCAGAGGCTCTCGTAACCTTTTACAGGTGCGAAAAATCTGCTTTCTCAAAATAAATGGTCAAATATCTTTCAAATATTCGCAAAACCACCCAAAAGATATCACTTTGTCCTTTCTGGTCGGGTCGACCAACTAGCTCCACCCCGCGCCGGAATTCCTCCAGATCATCGACTGGCACCGGCAGTGAACCGTCAACCTGGTCACCGCTGGTAACCTCGTCGAGCTCCTTCCACGCGCGAGAGTGCTCAGAGTCGAAAGAGAGAGCTTCTGGAGGCATTTCTAGAAAAATTGAACATTGATTTTTTTCATGTCGACATGGAGTGGGTTGCGCCAAGTGTTTTGATAGTAAATGTGCGCCTACAGAGCTCATATTAAGACGCAGAAGCCCTCATAGTCGTTTACAGGTGCGAAAAATCTGGTTTCTCAACATGAATGGTCAAACTGGCGCCGGCGGTGAACCGTCAACCTAGTCACCGCCGGGAACCTCGTAGAGCTCCTCACACGGGTCAGAGTGCTGAGAATCGAAGTAGAGTAATAAAAAAAAAAAAAAAAAAAAAAAAAAAAAAAAAAAAATTCTAAAATATTTATGTTTGATTTTATCGATGTTCAGATTCGCTCAGTTCCCGGAAGTGAACACATAAGGAAATACATCGGGAGAGCTGAGCTGCTGTCAGAGAGGAGTTTACATGCCACTGCGACGCGCAAAAATCTGCTTTCTCCAAATAAATGATGAAATATCTTTCAAATTTTCCCAAAACCGACTTAAAGTCACCAATTTGTCCGCCCCGGCCGGGTGGGCCAACCAGCTCCACCCGCGCCGGAATCCTCTAGCCCATCGATGACGAAGAGCTCTACGAGATATAAAACCATCAACGCGTGTCGAGATGACTGAAACCCGCCGACGGTTCCCTCAAGTCTTTTCATAGTATTATTGCAGCTACGGACCTGAGAATTCAACTGGCAGACGCGGCATAAGCTACCACACGTGAGAAAAATACCGGTTATCAAAATGAATTTCAAAATTTTGCATAAAGTGAAAAAAAAACCGACCCCAGGTTACCACATCCCCTCTTTTGGTCGGTCCGGCCAACTGGCTCCATCCTGCGCCGGAATTCCTCTTAGCTCTTTGCTGAAGAGCTCTACGAGGTATATCTTTTAAATATCAGCACTGGCGCCGGCGGTGAACCGTCAACCTAGTCTTTTGCGTCTTTTGCGAAGGCCGGTTCGAGCTCCCATGGGAGCAGGCCTAAACACAAAGAACCTAAGCAGCGAAGCTGCAAAGACTAAAGCAGATGTGCATCAACAGCGAAGCTGTACAGATATGCACAAGACTGCAAGTATACGCGAAAACAACTAAAAATGTAAAGAGGAATAGAAGCAGTGAGAGACCATACAGTAACCACTGGTTTATACAGCGATTACCGTCTCAACACCACTGAGAATGTACAAGAGATTAAAGGTCAGAATGCAGGTAAGAAAGTGAAACAAAGTGAATATCAGCGAGTACAATCAAAGCAAGTGGCCTATGCACCTGCCCCGATAGGAGCTGCCCCAATCCTCTTTTGAGACCAGTCAGCGCATCTAACTTTGCCGAACGTCTTCCCAGATCCTCGGCCCATCACGTCTTAGACGAGAAACGACCGACTCAAGAAAATCATTCATGAGCTCTTCATCGTGGAAAGCACCATCCCAGACCTCGCTGCACTGCAAAGCATGCCACACCGTGACCCGATTTTTGCAGCAACTCCTCCACCGTCCACCACATCCCCGCGGAAGTGACTCTATACAGGAAACGGAGTTTACACCGAGCTCCTCATCCCAGCCCGCTGCAACCAGACAGCCCTCAAAGTACGAGATATCCGCATGGGAGTAGCCACTGCCCAGAAGACTTTGAAGCATACTCAACTCTTGGAATGTGTGGGGGTCCGTGTATATAAGAGGTTTACTGTCTGGAGCACTGCTACAGAGCGCCTCGGGATCCAAACCACATTGCACTGTTGCCAGGCGGAGGGAATAGCCTGTCTGTCCATAACAATCGGCCGTTCAAAGCAATATTTTCTGATCCGCAGGTTTGTTGGCACGAGCTCCACTGCTGTTTCAACATCAACCATTGCGTCAGGTGCTTGCTTGTGCTGCGAGTCATCCTCATCCTCTTCCATCACCTCCTTCTCCTGCAAATCCATCTTAGCAACTGCCGTGGAAACCTCATGAGCATAATCCTCCTCCGCCACACCCACCAGCTCCATCTCCGCAACTGCAGAACTCCCAACCACAGAATCTGACCGAATCCTGTGGTTAGCCCCCGTTGAACTTCCAACTGCAACAGCAGAACTCCCAGTCATAGAACTCCCTACTGCATCAGCTGAACTCCAAACCGCGGTACTCCCAACTGCAGAACTCCCAGCTGTTGAACTCCCAACTGCATCAACAAGTGCATCAGCGGAACTCCGAACTGTGGAACTTCCTACTGCACTCCGAACTGTGGAACTCCCGACTGTACTGGAACTCCCAACTGCAGAAGCATCACCCTGATCAGCGCGCACTCGATGACACTCCTCCTTCTCCTCCTCACCAACAAAGAGAGCACAAAGATCAGTCTGAGTCCCACACGCAATGTGAACACAGGGATCTGTCTGAGTCCCACAATCGGAACACTGCGAACACAAAGAGTTGCCAGCCAATTCAACAGCATCCATATCAGTCTGTGTTCCACAAGCGTCCTCAACCCATTCCTCTTCCTCAGAATCGTCCGAGCAGAAATTCCGATAATATCTGGGCGCGCAAATGCCCGCGCGAACAAGGCACGACGGATCTGGCCCCCGAGCCGTGGACCACAAACGATACCTGACACGTTTTGCCCGCAGGCGGCGCAACTTCGATTGAGAAACTTTGACACAATGCCCATACAGTTGGTCTCGCTAATGCAGGCTAGACTCACCTCCGTACGAAGGGCGAACACGGCAATATAGATCACTAACACACACTTCGACCGTAGACAAACGAGCAGACAAGCAAGCGAGAAACTCGGAAGTAAACAACGCCGTATCTGTCCAATCTGAAGCAGCAAGATCCGCGCCTGACAATTCAGATGGAACAAACTCCATATACAAAACGTGGACTCGCTCAACAAGAAGAAAGGAAATCACAAGCAATAACTAGATGGACAGTTGAGATAACCAAGGAAAATGCTGTTCCAACGATACTCCGACAACCTCAACAATAATGTGCACTCCGACGACAATGGGCGTGGACAGGCCTTCGTCAATCAATGAAGTGCATCGTACTCGAACAATCAATGAGAGTGTACGGTACTCAGGCAAAACAGACACTGAAGCACCGTGCACGGTAAAGAGAACCGAACACCAGGCACGGCACAATGCCGCTCGAGGAGGCCTCCGACGGGCCAGGTCGCCGCTGAGAGCCCGAGGAGGGACAGCAGCAACCTAGTCACCGCCGGGAACCTCGTAGAGCTCATTTCACGCGTGAGAGAGATCAGAGTCGAAAGAGAGATCTGCTGGAGGCATTTCTCGAAAAATTGAACATTGATTTTTTCATGTCGGAATGAAGTTGGTTCCCCAAAGTGTTTCGGTAGTGAAAGTGCGCCTAGAGAGCTCATATTAAGACGCAGAGGCCTCGTAACCTTTTACAGGTGCGAAAAATCTGCTTTCTGAAAACATGTTAAATATCTTTCAAATATTCGCTAAACCACCCAAAAGTTGTCACATTGTCTCTTCTGGTCGGGTCGACCAACTAGCTCCACCCCGCGCCGGAATTCCTCTGGCTCATCGACGACGAAGAGCTCTACGAAGTACTTGGTAGCGTCCACTTGGTTGCGCCCAAAACCCCGAGAGCGACGGGAACCGGCGGTAAACCGTCAACCTGGTCACCACCGGGAGCCTCGTAGAGCTCTTTTCTTGCACGCCGATCGTCGGAACACATGGAGAAAGCTGCTGGAGCGAGAAGCGAAAAACTCGAAAAAACATGTTTTTCTGTTTTTATTAAACGTCGGTTCCCCCAAGTGTTTTGATAGTAATACTGCATCTACAGACATAGAAATTTACCGGCAGACGCGGCATAACCCACTACAGGTGCGGAAAATCTGCTTTCTCAAAGTAAATGGTCAACTATCTTTCAAATATTCGCAAAACCACCCAAAAGTTACCACTTTGTCCTTTCTGGCCGGGTCGACCAACTGCTCCACCCCGCGCCGGAATTCCTCTAGCTCATCGATGACGAAGAGCTCAACCAGGTAAGAGACCCTCAGAGACAGGAAATACTGGCGCCGGCGGTGAACCGTCAACCTGGTCACCGCCGGGACCCTCGTAGAGCTCCTTACACGTGTAAGATTGCTCAGAATCAGAAGAGAGAGCTTCTGGAAGCATTTCGCGAAAAAAATAAAAACAAAAATCATATTTTTGTTCATGTCGACGTGAAGTTGGTTCCGCCAAGTGTTTTGATAGTAAAAAAGTGCCTACAGAGCTCATATTAAGAGACAGAGACTCTCATAGTCGTCTACAGGTGCGACAAATCTGATTTCTTAAAATGAATTGTCAAATATCTTTTAAATCTTGGCAAAACCGACCCAAAGTCACCACATCTTCCTTCTGGCCGGGTCGACCAACTAGCTCCACCCAGCGCCGGGATTCCTCTAGCTCATCGATCACGAAGAGCTCTACGAGGTATTTTCGAGAGAGCTCTGGCGGCTTCCCTGCAGCGCTTACAAAAGCGCTGCCAGGCACGCTTCCATACTGGCGCCGGCGGTGAACCGTCAACCTGGTCACCGCCGGGAACCTCGTAGAGCTCCTAGCACGCGTAAGAGTGCTCAGATGTAAAGCAGACAGCTTCTCGGAGCATTTCTAGAAAAACACCGAATTTCCATTTTGCGGTGTCAACATGATGTCGGTTCCTCCAAATGTTTGGATAGTAAAACTCTCTCCAGAGAACTGAGCTGCTCGCAGAAAGAAGTTTAGATGCTGATGCTCAGAGTAAAAATCTGCTTTCTCAAAATGAATTGTCAAATATCTTTCAAAAACTTGCAAAACCCACCCAAAGTTGTCACATTGTCCTTTCTAGTCGGGTCGGCCGGTCAACTGGCGCCGGCGGTGAACCGTCAACCTGGTCACCGCCGGAAACATCGTAGAGCTCCTTCCACGCGTGAGAGTGCTCAGAGTCGAAAGAGAGAGCTCTGGAGGCATTTCTCGAGAAATTGAGCAGTGATTTTTTCCATGTTGAGATGAAGTTCGTTCCCTCAAGTGTTTCGATAGTAAATGTGCGCCTACAGAGCTCATATTAAGACGCAGAGGCCCTCATAGTCGTTTGAAGGTGCAAAAAAAACTGCTCTCAAAATAAATGGTCAAATATCTTTCAAACTGGCGCCGGTGGTGAACCGTCAACCTAGTCACCGCCGGGAACCTCCTAGAGCTCCGTACACTGATAAGAGTGCTGAGAATCAAAGTAGAGGCATGAAATAGAGATTTTTCGACAATCTTGATTTTCGATTTTTTCGATGTTCATATTCGCTCAGTTCCCGGAAGTCAACTCATAAGAAAATACATCGGGAGAGCTGGGCTGCTGTCAGAGAGGAGTTTATATGTCAATGCGACGCGCAAAAATCTGCTTTCTCAAAATAAATTGCTAAATATCTTCCGAATTTTCGCAAAACCGACCAAAAGTCACAAATTTGTCCGCCCTGGCTGGGTGGGCCAACTAGCTCCACCCCGCGCCGGAATTCCTCTAGCTTTCAAATACTCGCAAAACCACCCAAAAATTACCACTTTGTCCTTTCTGGACGGGTCAACGAACTGGGCGCCGGCGGTAAACCGTCAACCTTTCTTACCGCCGGGGGACTCGTAGAGCTTCCTGACAATATATAATGTCGAAAAAAATGCAGAGAACGAATAGTTTCTAGCGCAAGCGATTTCACACCTCTCGATGCAACAGCCGAACGCACACGATGCATCTGGATTGTCTTCTGTACGAGCTCTGCAGCTCTCCTACAGCCCGAGTTACGTGCGTAAATCGAAAGCACCTCAGATGACTCGAACAAAACAAATAGTTTGGCAAACCCAGCTCGAGTATCAGACCGAGTTCAGACCTCTGAATGCGACAGGCGGACGCGTCTGATGTCTCCGAATCGATTCCTGTGATTACCAGCCCTGCAGCTCCCCTGCAGCCCGAGTTAAGTGCAGAAAACCAAGAAAACCTCTCAGGATGACTCGAACAATACGAATAGTTTCGCGGACCTAGTTCGGGCAGCAGACCGAGTTCCGAGCTCTAGATTCGACAGGCGGACGCGTCTGATGTCTTCGAATCGATTTCTGTCATCACCTGCACTATAGCCCCCCTACAGCCTGATTTAAGTGCAGAAAACCGACAGCACCTCTCAAGATGACTCGAACAATACGAATAGCTTCGCGATTCTAGATCGGGCAGTAGACCGAGTTCAGAGCTCTAGATTCAAAGACAAACGCGACTGATGATTATGAATCGGTTTCTGTAAGTATCAGCTATGTAGCTGTCCTATAGCACGAGTTTAGAACAGAAAACCGAGAGCGTCTGTTAAGATGACTCGAATGATACGAATAGGTTTGCGGACCTAGCTCGGCTAGCAGACCGAGTTCAGACCTCTAGATGCAACAGACGGACGCGCCTGATTATTCTGAATCGATATAGTTCCCGGAGAGCTCTCTGAGAGCTAGAGGGTTTTAGATTAGAAGCTGGACGGTGGTGGTGCCCGCCAGCAGCCCATCTTCGCCGGTCCACGATCATCGCAGCAACTCGCCCGTCCCGGCAGCGGGTCCGGAAGAGCTTCCGGCAAGCGTCTACGCGTGTCTGCACGCGTGCAGGCACGCGTGGAAGCGATCGTGGCAGCTCTTCAGAAGCGCTGCAGGGGGTCTCCAGAGCCAGAAGATCTTCCCGAGAGCTTCTGTTCCTGGAGAGCTCTCTGAGAGCTAGAGAGTTTTAGATTAGAAGCTGGACGGTGGTGGTGCCCGCCAGCAGCCCATCTTCGCCGGTCCACGATCCTCGCAGCAACTCGCCTGTCCCAGCAGCGGGTCCGGAAGAGCTTCCGGCAAGCGTCTACGCGTGCCTGCACGCGTGCAGGCACGCGTGGAAGCGATCCTGGCAGCTCTTCAGAAGCGCTGCAGGGAGGTCCCCAGAGCCCCAGAAGATCTTCCCGAGAGCTTCTGTGGGCTTGCCAGGAAGGCTTTCGGGCGTGTGCCCTCTTTGCTCTCCGGGTTTTGGACGATACCAAGTGTGCTTGCCAGCTGTGTAGCTGTTCTATATCTCGAGTTAAGTCCAATAAACTGACAGCGCCTATCAAGATGACTCGAAACGGCCGATCCCGCCCGTGTGCTTTTTGGCAGTAAAAGGTACCCGATCGAGCTGAGATCAAGATGGCGAGCGGGATAAGATCAAATATCACGGGAAAAAATACTAGAGCTCTAACGAATGGTTAAATTTCGAAAACAAAATGGCGCCAGCGGTGAACCGTCAACCTGGTCACCGCCGGGAACCTCGTAGAGCTCCTTTCACGCGTGAGAGAGCTCAGAATCGAAAGAGAGAGCTTCTGAAGGCAATTCTCGAAAAAGTGAACATTGATTCTTTGCATGTCGAAATAAAGTTGGTTGCTCCAAGTGTTTCGGTAGTAAAACTGCGCCTAGAGAGCTCATATTAAGACGCTGAGGCTCTCATAAACTTTTACAGGTGGGAAAAATCTTTCTCAAATAATTGGCAAAATATCTTTCAAATATTCGCAAAACCACCCAAAAGTTGTCACTTTGTCCTTTCTGGTCGGTCGACCAACTAACTAGCTCCACCCCGCGCCAAAATTCCTCTAGCTCATCGATGCCGAAGAGCTCTACGAGGTATTTTCAACCGACCAAAAGTCAGCAAAAGGTCGGTCGAGATTTTTCTTGCCTAGCTCTCCAGCGCCCCGGAACTTGGTAGCGTCCAAAACCCGGAGAGCATAGAGACCCCTGGGAACGAGAAATCTTCTCTGGAGAGGGCTGGGGGGCCCCCCTGAAGCGCTTCGGAAGCGCTGCCAGAATCGCTTCCACGCGTGCCTGCACGAACTGGCGCCGGCGGTGAACCGTCAACCTAGTCACCGCCGGAAACCTCGTAGAGCTCCGTTCGCACGTAAGAGTGCTCAGAATCAGAAAAGAGAGCTTCTGGAAGCATTTCTCGAAAAAGGCAAAATTGATTTTTTTTCATGTCGACATGAAGTTGGTTGCTCCAAGTGTTTTGATAGTAAAAGTGCGCCTACGGAACTCATATTAAGACGCAGGGGCCCTCACAATCGTTTACAGGTGCAAAAAATCTGTTTTCTTAAAATCAATGGTCAAATATCTTTCAAATCTTCGCAAAACCACTGCAAAGTTGTCACTTTGTCCTTTCTGGTCGGGTCGACCAACTGGGCGCCGGCGGTAAACCGTCAACCTCTCTTACCGCCGGGGGACTCGTAGAGCTTCCTGACAATAAATAATGTCAGAAAAATTGCAGAGAACGAATAGTTTTTCAGCCCAAGCGATTTCAGACCTCTCGATGCAACAGCCGAACGCCCCCCCGATGCTTCTGGATTGTCTTCTGTACGAGCTCTGTAGCTCTCCTACTGCCCGAGTTACGTGCATCAAGCGACAGCACCTCTCAAGATAACTCGAACAACACGAATAGTTTGGCAAACCCAGCTCGAGTATCAGACGGAGTTTTGACCTCTGAATGCGACAGGCGGACGCGTCTGATGTCTCCAAATCGATTCCTGTGATTACCAGCCCTGCAGCCCCCCTACAGCCCGAGTTAAGTGCAGAAAGCCGACAGCATCTCTCAGGATGACTCGAACAATACGAATAGTTTCGCGGACCTAGTTCGGGCAGCAGACCGAGTTCCGAGCTCTGGATTCGACAGGGCGACGCGCCTGATGTCTCCAAATCGATTTCTGTCACCACCAGCACTGTAGCTCCCCTGCAGCCCGAGTTAAGTGCAGAAAACCGACAGCACCTCTGAAGATGACTCGAACAATACGAAGAGTTTCGCGATTCTAGATCGGGCAGCAGACCGAGTTCAGAGCTCTGGATTCAACAGACAAATGCAACTGATGATTCTCTATCGATTCCTGTACGCATCAGCTCTGCAGCTGTCCTATAGCTCGAGCTAAGTACAGAAAACCGAGAGAGCCTGTCAAGATGACTCGAATAATACGAACAGGTTTGCAGACATAGCTCGGCTAGCAGACCGAGTTCAGACCTCTGGATGCAACAGACGAACGCGCCTGATCATTCTGAATCGATAAGGTGTGCTTACCAGCTCTCTAGCTGTCCTGTATCTCGAGTTAAGTCCAATATACCGACAGCGCGTATCAAGATGACTCAAAACGGCCGATCCCGCCGCAGTGCTTTTTGGCAGTAAAAGGTACCCGATCGAGCTGAGATGAAGATGGCGAGCGGGAATGAGATCGAATATCACGGGAAAAAATACTAGAGCTCTAACGAATGGTTGAATTTCGAAAATCAAATTTTCAACCGACCAAACTGGGCGCCGGCGGTAAACCGTCAACCTTTCTTACCGCCGGGGGACTCGTAGAGCTTCCTGACAATATGTAATATCGAAATAAATTGTAGAGAACGAATAGTTTTTCAGCCCAAGCGATTTCAGACCATTCGATGCAACAGCCGAACGCCCCTGATGTTGGATTGTCTTCTATACGAGCTCTGTAGCTCTCCTACAGCCCGAGTTACGTGCGTAAATCGACAGCACCTTTCGGAACTGGGCGCCGGCGGTAAACCGTCAACCTTTGTTACCGCCGGGGGACTCGTAGAGCTTCCTGACAATATAATGTGGAAAATAAAATTGTTGAGAACGAATAATTTCTCAGCCCAACCAATTTCAGACCTCTCGATGCAACAGCCGAACGCCCCCGATGCTTCTGGATCCTCTTCTGCGCGAGCTCCGTAGCCCTGCTACAGCCCGAGTAACGTGCGTAAATCGACAGCACCTCTCAAGATGAAGTGAACAATTCGAATAGTTTGGCAAATCTAGCTCGAGTATCAGACCCATTTCAGACCTCTGAATGCGACAGGCGAACGCGTCTGATGTCTCCGAATCGATTCTTGTGATTACCAGCCCTGCAGCCCCTCTACAGCCCGAGTTGAGTGCAGAAAACCGACAGCACCTCTCAGGATAACTCGAACAATACAAATAGTTTTGCTGACCTAGTTCGGACAGCAGACCGAGTTCCGAGCTCTGGACTCGACAGGTGGACGCGCCTGATGTCTTCAAATCGATTCCTGTGACTGCCATCACTGTAGCCCCCCTACAGCGCGAGTTGAGTACAGAGACCCGACAGCACCTCTCAAGCTGACTCGAACAATACGAATAGTTGCGCGATTCTAGATCGGGCAGCAGACCGAGTTGAGAGCTCTGGATGCAACAGACCAACGCGCCTGATGATTCTAGATCAGTTTCTGTAAATATCAGCTCTGTAGCTGGCCTAGAGCCCGATTTCAGTACAGAAAACCGAGAGTGTCTTTCAAGATTACTCGAATAAGACGAATAGGTTTGCGGACCTAGCTCGCCTAGCAGACCGAGTTCAGACCTCTGGATGCAACAGACGAACGCGCCTGATGATTCTGGATGGAATAGGTGTGCTTACCAGCTCTGTAGCTGCCCTACAGCTCGAGTTAAGTACAAAATACCGACAACACGTATCAAGATGACTCGAAACGGCCGATCCCGCCACAGTGCTTTCGATAGTAATATTCACCCGATCGAGCTGACATCAAGATGGCGAGCGGGAATAAGATCGAATACCACGGGAAGAAATACTAGAGCTCAAACGAATGTTCAAATTTTGAGAACATAATTTTCGACTGAGCAAAAGTCATCAAAACTGGGCGCCGGCGGTAAACCGTCAACTGGGCGCCGGCGGTAAACCGTCAACCTTTCTTACCGCCGGGGGACTCGTAGAGCTTCCTGACAATATATAATGTCGAAAAAATGCAGAGAACAAATAGTTTTTCAGCCCAAGTGATTTCAGACCTTTCGATGCAACAGCCTAACGCCCCTGATGTTTGATTGCCTTCTATACGAGCTCTGTAGCTCTCCTACAGCTCTAGTTACGTGCGAAAATCGACAGCACCTCTCAAGATGACTCGAACAATACGAATAGTTCGGCAAACCTAGCTCGAGTATCAGACCGAGTTCAGACCTCTGAATGCAATAGTGGCACGCGTCTGATGTCTCCGAATCGATTCCTGTGATTACCAGCCCTGCAGCCTCCCTAGAGCCCGAGTTAAGTGCAGAAACCGACAGCACCTCTCAGGATGACTCGAAGAATACGACTAGTTTCGCGGACCTAGCTCGGGCAGCAGACCGAGTTCCGAGCTCTGGATTCGACAGACGGACGCGCCTGATGTCTCCGAATCGATTCCTGAGATTACCAGCCCTGTAGCCTGCCTACAGCCTGAGTTACGTACAGAAAACCGACAACACCTCTCAAGATGACTCGAACAATACACATAGTTTCGCGATTCTAGATCAGGCAGCAGACCGAGTTCAGAGCTCTGGATTCAACGGACAACGCGACTGATATTCTGAATCGGTTTCTGTAAGTATCATCTCTGTAGCTGTCATATAGCTCGAGTTAAGTACGAAAAACCGAGAGCGCCTGTCGAGATGACTCGAATGATACGAATAGGTTTGCGGACCTAGCTCGGCTAGCAGACCGAGTTCAGACCTCTGGATACAACAGGCAAACGCGCCTGATCATTCTGAATCGATAAGGTGTGCTTACCAGCTCTGTGGCTCTTCTGTAGCTCGAGTTATGTTCAGAAAACCGCCACCGCGTGTCAATATGACCCGAAACGGCCGATCCCGCCGCAGTGCTTTTTGGCAGTAATATCTACCCGATCGATCTGAGATCAAGACGGCGAGCGGAATAAGATCAAATATCACGGGGGAAAAATACTAGAGCTCTAACGAATGGTTGAATTTCGAGAACAAAATTTTCAACCGACCAAAAGTCACCAAAAGGTCCGTCGAGATTTTTCTTGCCAACTAGCTCTCCAGCGCCCCGGAATTACTCTTAAGCTTCCAGCAACAACTTGCTAAGGGAAGCTCTACGAGTTACCTTTGTTACCGCCGGGGGACTCGTAGAACTTCCTGACAATATATAATGTAGAAAAAATCCATTGAACGAATAGTTTTTCGGACAAAGCGATTTCAGACCTCTCGACGCAACAGCCGACCGCCCCCGATGCTTCTGGATTGTCCTGCACGAGCTCTGTAGCCCTCCTACAGCCCGAGTTACGTGCGTAAATCGACAGCATCTCTCAAGCTGACTCGAACAAAACGAACAGTTTGGCAACCGAGCTAGTATCAGACCGAGTTCAGACCTCTGAATCCGAGAGACAGACGCGTATGATGTCTCCGAATCGATGAGCAAAAGTCATCAAAAGCTCCGTCGAGATTTTTCGAGCCAACTAGCCCGCCAGTGCGTCCGAACTGGGCGCCGGCGGTAAACCGTCAACCTTTCTTACCGCCGGGGGACTCGTAGAGCTTCCTGACAATATATAATGTCGGAAAAATTGCAGAGAACAAATAGTTTTTCAGCCCAAGCGATTTCAGACCTCTCGATGCAACAGCCGAACGCCCCCGATGCTTCTGGATTGTCTTCTGTACGAGCTCTGTAGCCCTCCTACAGCCCCCCGAGAAACGCGCGTAAATTGACAGCAACCCTCAAAATGACTCGAACAAAACGAATAGTTTGGCAAACCCAGCTCGAATATCAGACCGAGTTCAGACCTCTGAATGCGACAGGCAGACGCGTCTGATTTCTCCGAATCGATTCCTGTGATTACCAGCCCTGCAGCCCCACTACAGCCCGAGTTGAGTGCAGAAAACCGACAGCACCTCTCAGGATGACTCGAACAATACAAATAGTTTCGCGGACCTAGTTCGGGCAGCAGACCGAGTTCCGAGCTCTGGATTCGACAGGTGGACGCGCCTGATGTCTTGAAATCGATTCCTGTGACCACCAGCACTGTAGCCCCCCTACAGCCCGAGTTAAGTGCAGAAAACTGACAGCACCTCTCAGGATGACTCGAACAATACAAATAGTTTCGCGGACCTAGTTCGGGCAGCAGACCGAGTTCCGAGCTCTGGATTCGACAGGTGGACGCGCCTGATGTCTTGAAATCGATTCCTGTGACCACCAGCACTGTAGCCCCCCTACAGCCCGAGTTAAGTGCAGAAAACTGACAGCACCTCTCAGGATGACTCGAACAATACAAATAGTTTCGCGATTCTAGAACCGAGAGCGCCTGTCAAGATGACTCGAATAATACGAATAGGTTTGCGAACCTAGGTCGGCTAGCAGACCGAGTTCAGACCTCTGGATGCAACAGACGAACGCGCCTGATCATTCTGAATCGATGAGGTGTGCTTACCAACTCTGTAGCTGTCCTATATCTCGAGTTAAGACCAACGTACCGACAACGCGTATCAAGATGACTCGAAACGGCCGATCCCGCCGCAGTGCTTTTTGGCAGTAAAAGGTACCCGATCGAGCTGAGATCAAGATGGCGAGCGGGAATAAGATCGAATATCACGGGAAAAAATACTAGAGCTCTAACGAATGGTTGAATTTCGAGAACAAAATTTTCAACCGACCAAAAGTCACCAAAAGGTCCGTCGAGATTTGTCTTGCCAACTAGCTCTCCAGCGCCCCGGAATTACTCTTAAGATTCCAGCAACAAATGGGCGCCGGCGGTAAACCGTCAACCTTTCTTACCGCCGGGGGACTCGTAGAGCCTCCTGACAATATATAATGTTGAGAAGAACGCAGAGAACGAATAGTTTTTCAGCCCAAGCGATTTCAGACCTCTCGATGCAACAGCCGAACGCCCCCGATGCTTCTGGATTGTCTTCCGTACGAGCTCTGTAGCTCTCCTACAGCCCGAGATACGTGCGTAAATCGACAGCACCTCTCAAGATGACTAACAAAACGAATAGTTTGGCAACCCAGCTCGAGTATCAAACAGAGTTGAGACCTCCGAATCCGACAGGCGGACGCATCTCATGTCTGCGAATCGACTCCTGTGATTACCAGCCCTGCAGCCCCCCTACAGCCCGAGTTAAGTGCAGAAAACCGACAGCACCTCTCAAGATGACTCGAACAATACAATAGTTTTGCGGACCTAGTTCGGGCAGCAGACCAAGTTCCGAGCTCTGGATTCGACAGGCGGACGCGCCTGATGTCTTCGAATCGATTCCTGTGACTACCAGCACTGTAGCCCCCCTACATCCTGAGTTGAGTACAGAAAACCGACAGCACCTCTCAAGATGACTCGAACGATACGAATAGTTTCGCGATTCTAGATCAGGCAACAGACCGAGTTCAGAGCTCTGGATTCAACAGACAACTGCAACTGATGATTCTGAATCGGGTTCTGTGCAAATCAGCTCTGTAGCTGTCCTGTAGCTAGGGTTAAGTAGAGAAAACCGAGAGTGTCAAGATGACTCGAATAATACGAATAGGTTTGCGGACCTAGCTCAGCTAGCAGACCGAGTTCAGACCTCTGGATTCAACAGGCGAACGCGCCTGATGATTCTGAATCGATTAGCTGTGCTTACCAGCTCTGTAGCTGTCCTAAAGAACGAGTTATGTTCAGAAAACCATCATCGCGTGTCCAGATGACTTGAAACGGCCGATCCCGCCTGCCTGCTTTTTGACAGTAAAAGCTACCCGATCGAGCTGAGATCAAGATTGCGAGCGGGAATAAGATCAAATATCATGGGAAAAAATACTAGAGCTCAAACGATTTGTTGAAATTCGAGAACAAAACTGGGGGCCGGCGGTAAACCGTCAACCTGGTGTTTTGTGTTTACGCGGGCTGGCGAGGCGCTGGTCTTCAGCGCAGCCCGTGTCAGCTACGCAGCTAGGCATTTGAGCAGCAGCGAAACGAGCACCTACCCACGGAGGCGGGCTGAGGTGTCATATAACTTGGCTAATCTTGAAAATGATTCCCGAGCCCAGGAGGGCGTAGGGATAACACACCATCAAGAAGCAAAATCGCTGTCATCAAATTGCTGAAGCTGTATGCGTATGGCACGTGTCAATGCTTCGGCAGCGGACAACTCACATTCGGTGATCGTGGCGCCTGGCTCCAACCAAGCAGCAGCCGCAGCGTCTCTCCAAATCAACGGTGTGTCAGCATGATAATGTAGAGAAGAAGAGGTCGGGTAAGGGGAGTATCGTGTAGAATACACTCCATGCCGAGACGCCCGCGAAGACATGTTGAGATAGCCAATCTGCATCCAGTAACCGCACGCACTGCCCTTGCTGCACACTCCCCCGTCGTACCCTCCACGACAGGCGACTACCTTTAAAGAGTCTCGTTCGAAAGGATATCGATGGCAATAATTATGATGAAATGTGTGGCCATCTCTGGCCAAATGAGTAAGTTCGTCTGCTCGGGTGTTTGCTTCACGAAATTCATGTACAAATATGTCTCGCCCAACGTTCGATGCCCGTGCTCGGTGTGATAAGCTAAGTGCGTACATGTCGTTGACACACCTGTGTACACGCTCACGATATGCACGATTATGACAACGCCAACGCCCCGTAAGCCAGCTCTGGACCAGCAAAGAGTCTCCCTTGATCTCAATGCCAACTCCGTTCGACATAATATCAAATACAGCTTCCCGTTCATTGATGATCGCCAACCGTCTTGCTTGTTTCATGTTCTCCTCCTCCGTCGCCTCCTCGTTCCTTCCCGCTCCCTCCTTACATTCTCTCCCAACAACTCCTCCTGGTACATGTTTCCAATTTGTGCAGAAGTACTCGAATATCTTAGGCCTACCATACGTGCGTAAAAGTGCTTCCCATGTCTGCAGAAATGTGGCATATCCTGGTCGGAAGGTCTCCCACCATTCATCCCCATGAATCTGTATGTACGGGTACTGCCAAGTCCGCTGCCCAACACTATCCCCTCCAGCACGCAGCCGTTTGCCTTCAGAGGCGCGCCTACGATCTCCATGACAGCGGAGACATTCTGTGAGGGCCATGCGGTGCGCTTCCCAAGTCTTGTGTGTACAAAGCAGTGCCGTGCGAGAATCAACAAATGCACGTCTCGTGGTATCAGGATGTGGCTCAATCTTGCGTGCAACACGTCGGCCGTCGACGCCATCATTGTGCTGGGAGCCGCTCGAGACCCCATCCTCACAACTTACTCCTGAACCTGGGCCTCTCCACCGGGGAGGCCCAGGATTTGTGAAGTCAAAATTGCCATAAACCGTGCTGACCGAATGCGCGACACTCCAACTCTTCCACGCCACGATCTGGACGATGCTAGGAAATCCCAGCGAGCAGAAAGAAGCCCTCGCTGTGTCAAGCATGTCGGGCTTCCAGACCTCCCATCTTTGTCCCGCAGGCTTCCGTCGACAATGCATGGCCAGTAGGCATCTGCCCTCAAAGGTATGAAGCAATCGAACACCTTCAGGGTCCAGCGTACATGTATCCAGACCGTATGCTAATACACTCTGTACCAGGCTCTGATACCGTCGATACCGCTTACGAAGAGGGAGAGCACGACAACGATAATACTTAGCTTGCCCATAAAACGCGCGTCGTGCACACTCAACCCGAAATTGTATGTCTTCGTGCGTGCCCCCGTACTGCTGCGAGACGACCGTTCCCAACACATTCAGCTGAGAGACTGGCTTGAATGGGACCTGCACCCCCTGGATATCAGCAAAGAAAGTAGTGGTATCGCGGTCGCCCACCACCATCGATTCAAGTGAATCTGACTTCCACTCTAGTTCCCATGTACGTAAAGCGTGAGTAAGGGTGTTGAGCATCAGCTGCATCTGAGCCGATGTACTGGCCACGAGATATATGTTATCTGCCCATATCGCATGATTGTAAACATGTGCGCGCGTCATGTCGTGCATGTTGCTGTACGGGATCTCCACACCTATACGTTCGTTATCCCACCGCTCTATGACCTCCGCCCACATGGCCAACACCACCAAGTTAAAGCACAGCGGAGATTCGGTACCCCCCGTTCTGAGAGAGCGATCCCATCGTACCCCACCTAACTCCAGGCCCTCGAACGTGAGCGTGCCCGTCGTGTCAGTTAAGGGCTCGATCATAGCATATTGTAGCTGTACTGGTATGTTAAGCATGTGCATCGCGCGTGCCAAGGTAGTGAGCTTAACATGGTCGAAGGCTCGTGCTATATCACATGAACAGAAGAACGCTTTCCTATCTTTCCCCCATACGCTCGCATGCTGTGAGATGGCCTTAAGGGGTCCCGCTACTTCCCACGTCCTCCGATCCTGTGCGAATCCATACAAGCCCAATCGCCCCATGTACTGTTCAGCATGCCTCTCGATAAGGATAGTAACACAGGTGAGGTACCACTTTCCTAACGTGTTCTGTACAACTATATTGCGTGTTTGTGTGAGCGAATCTAGATTCACAAGCTTGGGCATCAGCGTGATGAGTACCTCTCTCCAGCAATCAGGTGACCGACGATGACCATCAAAGATATCCCGAAACACATGGAAGATCTGGCGAACAGCTCGCCACGCCAAAGCCTTCAAGAGCTCCACGCTGACCCCATCAGGACCGCAGCTCTTGCCAGATCTCAATCGTGCACGTGCTTCGTTCACCACCCCCATCGTGAGCTGCATGCGCATGTCGTGCATCGTGCTGCTGCTGCTGTGTGCCCTAGCTGCTCGTGCACGTCGTCGTAAGTCAGATACCAGCTCGCTGTTCCTCATCCTCTCCTCTTCGCTCGTCATCGTGTTCAAGCTGTGCTGCTTCATCCCCTCCTCCACCCACCTCTTACGATCCTCCGTCATCTCCCCGTCGATCTTCAGAGACTTGGCATTCACTTTCTTGCTTTTGCGAGGGTTCGCGAAGGTATACTCGATCTCACTACGCCTATCTGCATTGACCAGGGGCCTCATAAGTTCCCTCAGGCGCTTTCTCTCATCACGATTCCCACGGGCTCCACGATACTGATGCTGAAGATCTGCTAGCTCTTTGGACTTAGCATGTGCACGATGCGCAGAGGAAGGCGGGTTGAGCAAAGGCAACGCATGCTGATGTAAAGACTTCGCGATCTCCTCAGGGCGTGTGGCCTCAATACCAATGTCCACCAACGCTCTGAAACAGAACTCCTCTCTGTGGGACTCGAATGCCCGGCGTGCCGTGACGTGTGGCCGAACAACCTTGCGTCGGCACATCTCCTGGGGTTCCCTTGGGGCCAACAGGGTTTTGATCACTGCATGATCGCTCAAACGTGCCACACGCCCGTCCTGCAACCAACTGTACGAGAGATCTTTTACTGTCCACTGCCTGGGCGCCAAGATGTAATCTAAGACCTTTGTGGGCTCGCTCTCACCAAAGTGCCAGTAGGTCGGGACCCGTGCTTCAAAAGTGTTGATCGCAGCCAGCTCCTCCTCCTCCAAGAACTCCTCAATCTGGTCCCTCATGCACACCTCCTTGGCCCTCCTGTCCTCCAAATCAATGGCCCCGTTCCGACCAAGTCCCCTCTCCCTCGATCTTCTGAGTCCTGGTCCCGTCACCCTCCTCCCATCTACCTCCAACTCTGGCGTGAGCTCCACATTGGCATCACAAGCAAGCAACAAGCGAAAGTGGTGGCCATGGTTGGCCTGAGCCTGTCGATGCAGGCGGCGTACATCATGCAGTATCCGTCTGCATATCTCTGGAGCGTCTGGATGAGACGCATCAGCAAAATAAGCGCTAGTGAAACAAACTCCCGATCGATGAACAATCATCGCAACCCGATCTGCTTGATAAGAGCCTATCACGTGGGGCAGGTGGCGACGTTTGAGAAGCACCACTGCCCGCATGCAAATACTTTTTGAAACAGCATCCCACCCCAGACGCTGAATTAAGGTGTCATTGAAGTCAACGTTTTGACATTCTTGCAAAGCCACAACATTTAAGCCTACCCCATGTAGTGCTCGTAGAATAGCGTATGCCCGAGACTCGAGCCGCCCAGCTCTCGCAACATTGAGTGTGCCTGCCGCGAGAGTAGCGAGAGCCATGCTTTTGGATCTCTCGCAGCACCCTCATTGTCCGAGTGCATCCTCCATTTCCTTATGGGTCGTGGCGATGCCGTATGTCATGACAACTTCGTTCCAGACCGTCTGATCAACAGTCCAAGTGCCCGTATCCTGTTTCCACTTGGCCAGCTCCATGCTTCTTTTGGTACGGAGACATGGGGGAATGGTCCACATCACACTGACCCCCTTTCCACTCCCAGGGACTCCCTTGATCTTCATTGTCGTTTCAGGATTCTTCGCAATGACCGTATCGCGCCAAACACCATGGAATCTGCCAACAGCATTGATGTGGTCCTCTTTCCATGGCGGTGCCTGTGTCTTGATCCGAATGGAGCCTCCAGCCGCACACGGTCTGTTGTCCATTTCTTTGAAAAGGTCCTGTGGCGTCGGACGGGCACGAGACCTTTGCTCCTCAGTTCGATCCTCAGGCGGGATCAGAGCTTCATCCCAAAACTTTTTGCACCTCCAGAGCACGTCTGACTCAGTACCAGTGGTAAACTTGATGCGGAAGTTTGCGAAGTTAGGACGATTCCCATTCATACGAAGCGTGCCAAGCTCATCAATATTTGCACGGTCATCCTCTGGGAGGCTCATCTTCAAGTTGTGAATGAGAATGCCAACGTCACGATCTGAAATCATTTGCTCTGACCGTCGAATCGGATTCTTCCAGTCGATCACCCATCCACGAAAATCGATCCACTCTGGATTGAAGGCTCGGAATGGACGCCTGGCCTCGTTTGGCCAAGTCGCCTCACCCCCAAAGCCACCAGAAGTAGTACCAGTGGATACCCCAGAACCTGCAACAGAATGAGACTTGAGCTCCAAAACCTGCTTCTCAAGATCTGTCATTCGTTTATCCATCTGAGCCTGGCCTTCAGCCATTCGTCGTTCAGCACTGTCCTGCCGTCGTTGCATGGTAGCCATATCATTAACCATGCCCGTCACCTTGCGGTCAGTAATTCTTTGCTGCTGCAGTTGCTGTTTCCCCATGTTGAAGAATTGCTTCATGGGATTCTGTTCGTCGAAAGCCAATTCGTGGATATCAGCATCTAGTTGATTCTCAGCGTCCATGTCATCAGCCCCCTCGTCTTCCCTCTTGCGACGGCTGCCCGACACTGGAAGCGCCATACTCGAATGGACACTCGTGCGACGGAATTGTATGTTGTGGCCAACCTCAATGAACACACGTGTAACAGAGTCCACAGAAAAGTGCACAAGGAGCAAAACTGACAAGCTCTGGCAGGAATCAATCCCAAAGTATTGAGAGTTCCCCACCACTGGAGCAATACGGAGAAACAATCTGATATGTGCACCCGCGGTACTCAGGCAAAACAGACTCTGAAGCACCGTGTACAGTATGTGGAACCGAAGACTCCCTACTGCACAATGCAGCTCGAGACGAGGGGGACCCCAGCGGTGAGGCCAGGCTGAGCAGGAGGTAAACTCTGCTCAACCTGGTTACCGCCGGGGACCTCGTAGAGCTCTTTTCTTGCCCAGCTCCTCGGAACACGTGAAGCAAGCTTAAGCGAGAGCCAAAAAACTCTAAAAAATCGATCGCATATAAATAGTTTTGCGGACTTAGCTCGAGAAGCAGACTCTGTTCAGAGCTCTAGATGCTTCAGCCAAACGCCCTTGATGATTCTGTATCGGCTTCTGTGCGTACCACCTCTGTAGCTGTGCTACTTAAGTGCAGAATGACAGCGCCTGTAAGGAGAACTTGAGAAATACGAATAGTGTTGTGGACCTAGCTCGACTAGCAGAACGATTTCAGGCCTCTCGATGCAACAGACGCAAGCGCCTGGTGATACCGAATCAGTTTATGTGCGCACCAGCTCTGTAGCTCCTCTGAAGCTTGAGTTGAGTACAAAAAACCGGCATCACTGGTGAAGATGACTTTTACGGACCTAGCTCGAGTAGCAGACCGAGTTCAGGGCTCTGGATGCAACAGGCGAACGCGCCTGATTATTCTGAATCGGTTTCTGTAAGTATCAGCTCTGTAGCTCTCGAAATCTCGAGTTAAGTACAGAAAACCGTGAACGCGTGTCAAGATTACTCGGAACGCAGTTGGTTCCAGCAAGTCTTTTGATAGTAATATTGCAGCTACGGACCTGAGAATTTAACTGGCAGACGCGGCATAACCCACTACACGTGAGAAAAATACCGGCTCTCAAAATGAATTGTCAAATACCTTTCAAATCAAAGTAAAAACCGACCCAAGGTTATCACATTGTCTCTTTTGGTCGGGTCGGCCAACTAGCTCCACCCCGCGCCGGAATTCCTCTAGCTCATCGATGCCGAAGAGCTCTACAAGGAATTTTTTGGACTGCCAACGTGAAGTGGGTCCCTGGCTTCGCTCGGGAGAATTTTTCAACGGAATGAACTAAGAATTTGTTAGGTAAATCCTGTAATGTCAAGCTTCGCTCTGCGCAAATAGCAGCCCAAACGAATTCTTAAAACTGCAAAATCGGCTGAGCCAGGCTGCGGAAGGTATGATCGCGCCCCTTTTCGACATTTTGCCAACTAGCTCCACCCTGTCGCCGAATTCCTCTAGGTCTTCTACCATCAGAGCTCCTCTACGAGGCACTCGAAGTGCAAGCAGACGCCTAGAGAACTAGAAGTGCAAGCAGATAGCTTCAAATGGCATTTTCTGCAAACTAGACAATTGCATGTTTGGACTGCCAACGTCGAGTCGGCGCTGGCTTCGCTCGGGAGAATTTTTCGACGGAATGAACTAAGAATTTGTGAGGTAACTTCTGTAATGCCAAACTTCGCTCTGCGCAAATAGCAGCCCAAACGAATTGTTAGAACTACAAAATCGGCTAAGCCAGGCCGCGGAGGTATGATCGCGTCTCTTTTCGACATTTCGCCAACTAGCTTCACCCTGTCGCCGAATTCCTCTAGCTCTTCTACCATCAGAGCTCTACGAGGCACTGGGAACCGGCGGTAAACCGTCAACCGGGTTACCGCCGGGCACCTCGTAGAGCTCTTTTGTTGCACAGCGCTCCTCGGAACACATCAAGAAAGCTTCTGAAGCGAGAGCCGAAAAAAACTCCAGAAAAAAACGATTTTTCGTTTTTCATTCAAAATCGGTTCCTGCAAGTCTTCTGATATTAATACTGCCGCTACAGACTTGAGAATTCAACTGGCAGACGCAGCATAACCCACTTGAGAAAAATCTGTTTTTTTAAAATGAATTGTCCAATATCTTTCAAAGCTTAGCAAAACCGACCTAAAGTCACCACTTTGTCTCTTAAGGCCGGGTCGGCCAACTAGCTCCACCCCGCGCCGGAATTCCTCTAGCTCATCGATAGCGAAGAGCTCTACGAGATATTTTCAACCGACCAAAAGTCAGCAAAAGGTCCGTCGAGATTTTTCTGGCCAACCAGCGCGCCGGAATTACTCTTAAGCTTCCAGCAATAACTGGCGCCGGCGGTGAACCGTCAACCTGGTCACCGCCGGGAACCTCGTAGAGCTCCTTCCACGCGTGAGAGAGCTCGGGGTCGAAAGAGAGAGCTTCTGGAGGCATATCTCGAAAAATTGAATATGGTGTTTTTTCATGTCGAAATGAAGTTGGTTCCCCCAAGTGTTTCGATAGAAAAACTGCGCCTAGAGAGCTCATATTAAGACGCAGTGGCTCTCATAACCTTTCACAGGTGCGAATAATCTGCTTTCTCAAAATGAATTGTCAAACATCCTTCAATTGTCCGTAAAACCACCCAAAAGTTATCACTTTGTCCTGTCTGGCCGGGTCGCCCAACTGGGCGCCGGCAGTAAACCGTCAACCTTCCTTACCGCCGGGGGACTCGCAGAGCTTCCTGACAATATATAATGAAGAAAAAATGCAGAGAACGAATAGGTTTTCAGCCCAAGCGATTTCAGACCTCTCGATGCAAGCCGAACGCCGCCGATGCTTCTGGATTGTCTTCTTTTGTAGCTCTCCTACAGCCTGAGTTACGTGCGTAAATCGACAGCAGCTCTCAAGATGACTCTAACAAAACGAATAGTTTGGCAACCCAGCTCGAATATCAAACGGAGTTCAGACCTCTGAATGCGACAGGCGGACGCGTCTGACGTCTGCGAATCGACTCCTGTGATCACCAGCCCTGCAGCCCCCCTTCAGCCTGAGTTAAGTGCAGAAAATCGACAGCACCTCTAAGGATGACTCGAACAATACAATAGTTTCGCGGACCTAGCTTGGGCAGCAGACCGAGTTCCGAGCTCTGGATTCGACAGGCGGACGCGCCTGATGTCTTCAAATCGATTCCTGTGAACACCAGCACTGTAGCTCCCCCCCCACACCTGCAGAACACCGAGAGCACTTCTCAAGATGACTCGAACAATACGAATAGTTTCGCGATTCTAGATCGGGCAGCAGACCGATTTCAGAGCTCTGAATTCGACAGAGAAACGCAACTGATGATTCTGAATCGGTTTCTGTACATATAAGCTCTGTAGCTGTCCTATAGCTCGAGTTAAATACAGAAAACCGAGAGCGTCTGTCAAGATGACTCGAATAATACGAATAGGTTTGCGGACCTAGCTCGGCTAGCAGACCGAGTTCAGACCTCTAGATTCAACAAACGGACGCGTCTGATCATTCTGAATCGATTACCTGTGCTTACCAGCTCTGTAGCTGTCCTAAAGCTCGAGTTATGTTCAGAAAACCGTCATCGCGTGTCAAGATGACTGGAAACGGCCGATCCCGCCTGCCTGCTTTTTGGCAGTAAAAGGTACCCGATCGAGCTGAGATCAAGATGGCGAACGGGAATAAGATCGAATATCATGGGAAAAAATACTAGAGCTCTAACGAATGGTTGAATTTCGAGAACAAAATTTGCACCCTACCAAAAGTCACAAAAAGGTCAGTCGAGATTTTTCTTGCCAACTAGCTCTCCAGCGCCCCGGAATTACTGGGCGCCGGCGGTAAACCGTCAACCTTCCTTACCGCCGGGGACTTGTAGAGCTTCCTGACAATATATAATGTGAAAGTAAAATGCAGAGAACGAACAGTTTTTCAGCCCAAGCGATTTCAGACCTCTCGATGCAACAGCCGAACGCCCCCGATGCTTCTGGATTTTCTTATTTGCGAGCTCTGTAGCTCTCCTACAGCCCGAGTTACGTGCGTAAATCGACAGCACCTCTCAAGATGACTCTAACAAAACGAATAGTTTGGCAACCCAGCTCGAGTATGAAACCAAGTTCAGACCTCTAAATGCGACAGGCGGACGCGTCTGATGTCTGCGAATCGACGCCTGTGATTACCAGCCCTGCAGCCCCCCCCCCTACAGCCCGAGTTAAAGGCAGAAAACCAGCAGCACCTCTCAAGATAACTCTAACAATACAAATAGTTTCGCGATTCTAGATCGGGCAGCAGACCGAGTTCAGAGCTCTGGATTCAACAGACAGACGCGACTGATGATTCTGAACCGGTTTCTGTAAGTATCAGCTCTGTAGCTGTCCTATAGCTCGAGTTAACTACCGGAAACCGAGAGCGTCTGTCAAGATGACCCGAATAATAAGAATAGACTTGCGGACCTAGCTCGGCTGGCAGACCGAGTTCAGAGCTCAGGATTCAACAGGCGAACGCGCCTCATGATTCTGAATCGGTTAGCTGTGCTTACCAGCTCTGTAGCTGTCCTAAAGTTCAAGTTATGTTCAGAAAATTGTCACCGCGTGTCAAGATGACTTGAAACGGCCGATCCTGCCTGCCTGCTTTTTGGCAGTAAAAGGTACCCGATCGAGCTGAGATCAAGATGGCAAGCGGGAATGAGATCGAAGATCACGGGAAACAATACTAGAGCTCTAACGAATTGTTGAATTTTGAAAAAAAAATCAACCGACCAAAAGTCACCAAAAGTTCCGTCGAGATTTTTCTTGCCGACTAGCTCTCCAGCGCGCCGGAATTACTCTTAAGCTTCGAGCAATAACTTGCTAAGGGAAGCTCTACGAGTTACTTGCTAAGGGAAGCTACGAGTTTAAAACCCAGAGAGCAAGGAGAATCTCGGGGACGGGAAATCTTTTCTGAAGTGCTGCAGAAGCGCTGCCAGAAACGCTTTCACGCGTGCCTGCACGCATGCAGGCACGCTTCGAAGCTCGCCAAAAACTCTCCCGGACCAGTTGCCGGCTCAGGCGAGCTGCTGCGAGGCCCGTGGAGCGACGGAAAACAGCTCCTGGCGGGCACCACCATCGTCCGGCTTCTAATCTTAAACCCTTTAGCTCTCAGCGAGCTCTCCAGGAATAGTCCGGCTCGGCCGGGTGGGCCAACTAGCTCCACCCCGCGCCGGAATTCCTGTAGCTCAATGATGCCGAAGAGCTCTACGAGGTACTTCTCGATCGTCCTTTGTCCGAGCTCTGTAGCTCTGCTACAGCCCGAGTTAGTGCGTAGCACCTCTCAAGATGACTCGAACAATACGAATAGTTTGGCAAACCTAGCTCGAGTATTAGACCGAGTTCAGACCTCTGCAAGCGACAGGCGGACGCGTGCGACGTCTCTAAATCGATTCCTGTGATGGCCAGCCCTGCAACCTCCCCTACAGCCCTAGTTAAGTGCAGGAAACCGACAGCACCTCTCAGGATGGCTCGACCAATACGAATAGTTTCGCGGACCCAGTTCGGGCAGCAGACAGAGTTCGGAGCTCTAGATTCGAAAGGCGGACTTGCCTGAAATCTCCAAATCGATTCCAGTGATTACCAGGCACGCAGCCCCCCTCCAGCCTGAGTTAAGTGCAGAGAACCGACAACATCTCTCAAGATGACTCGAACAATACGAACAGTTTCGCGATTCTGGATCGGGCAGCACACCAAGTTCAGCGCTCTGAACAGACAACGGCCACTGGCGATTCTGAATGAGATTCTGTACGTATCAGCTCTGTAGCTGTCCTGCAGCTCGAGTTAAGTACAAGGAGTCGACGGTAAACCGTCAACCAGGTTACCGCCTGGAGCCTAGTAGAGCTCTTATCTGCACGACGCTGCTTGGAACACATGGGGGGGAACTTTCTTACGTTTGAGCTGAAAAGCCTTTCAAATTACGCTTTTGAGCTCTCATCGAAAGTCGCTTGATTCAAGTGGGAACCGACAGCACCTCTCAGATAACTTCTGTAATACGAATAGTTTCGCAGATCTATGAAACAGACTAACGCGCCTGATGATTCTGAATCGGTTTCTGTAACTTGCAGCTCTGTACCTAAATCTAAAGAACTACAAAGAACTGTTAACGGGTGTCAAGATGCTCGAAACGGCCAACGGTTCCCTCAAGTCTTTTGATAGTAACTGGGCGCCGGCGGTAAACCGTCAACCTTTCTTACCGCCGGGGGACTCGTAGAGCTTCCTGACTGTATATATAATGTAGAAAATATATTGCAGAGAACGAACAGTTTTTCAGCCCAAGCGATTTCAGACCTCTCGATGCAACAGCCGAACGCCCCCTGATGCTTCTGGATTGTCTTCTGTACGAGCTCTGTATCTCTGCTACAGCCCGAGTTGCGTGTGCTAATCAACAGCACCTCTGAAGATAACTCAAACAAAACGAATAGTTTCCTAAACCCAGCTCGAGTATCAGACCGAGTTCAGGCCTCTGAATGCAGCAGGCGGACGCGTCTATGTCTCCGAATCGATTCCTGTGATTACCAGCCCTGCAGCCCCCCTACAGCCCGAGTTAAGTGCAGAAAACCGATAGCATCTTTCAGGATCACTCGAACAATACGAACAGGTTCGCGGACCGAGTTTAGCCCAGGCCGATCTCCGAGCTCTGGCTTCCACAGGCGGACGCGCCTGATGTCTTCAAATCGATTGCTGTCCCCAGCAGCACTGTAGCCCCCTACTGCCCGAGTTAAGTTTAGAAAGCGACAGTAGCTCTTCAGATGATTTAACCAATACAAATAGGTTCGCGATTCTAGCTCGGGCAGCAGGGCTAGTTCAGAGCTCTCGATTCAACAGACGAACGCGCCTGATGATTCCCAATCGGTTTCTGTGACTATGAGCTCTGTAGCTGCCCTACAGCTCGAGTTCAGCACAAAATACCGAGACCGTCTGTCAAGATGACTCGGATAATACGAATAGATGTTTGAACCTAGCTCGGCAAGCAGACCGACTTCAGGCCTCTGGGTTCAATGGCGAACGCGTCTGATCATTCTACATCGATTAGCTGTGCTTACTGGCCCTGTAGCTGTCCTGAAGCTCGAGTTATCTTGAGAAAACCGACACCGCGTAACAAGATGACCTGAAACGGCCGGTCCCGCCTGCCTGCTTTTTGACGGTAAAAGGTACCCGATCGAGCTGAGATCGAGATGGCGAGCGGGAATAAGATCCCATATCATGGGAAAAAATACTAGAGCTCTAACGAATGTTCAAATTTTGAGAACAAAATTTTCAGCCGACCAAAAGTCACCAAAAGGTCCGTCGAGATTTTTCTTGCCAACTAGCTCTCCAGCGCCCCGGAATTACTCTTAGCTTCCAGCAATAACTTGCTAAGGGGAGCTCTACGAGTTATATTGCAGCTACGGACCTTGAAATTTGACTGGCAGACGCGACACAACCCACTACAGGTGAGAAAAATACTGGTTCCCAAAACGAACTTTCCCGGACCAGTTGCCGGGGCACCGGAGCCGCTGCGGGGAACGTGGACCGTCGCGGAGGAGCTCGTGGCGGGCACAACCACCGTCCGGTTTCCAATCTTAAACCCTTTAGCTCTCAGCGAGCTCTCCGGGACCAGAAAACCGAGAGCATCTGTCGAGATTACTCGAATAATACGAATAGGTTCGTTCCCGGAGAACTCGCTGAGACCTAAAGGGGCGCGCAGGCACGCATGGAAGCACTGGGCGCCGGCGGTAAACCGTCAACCTTTGTTACCGACGGGGGACTCGTAGAGCTTCCTGACAAACATAATGTGGAAAATAGATTGCAGAAAACGAATAGTTGTTCGGCCCAAGCGATTTCAGACCTCTCGATGCAACAGCCAAACGCCCCCTCATGCTTCTGGATTGTCTTCTGTACGAGCTCTGTAGCTCTGCTACAGCCCGAGCTACGTGCGCTAATCAACAGCACCTCTGAAGATGACAAAAACAAAACGAATAGTTTCGTAAACCCAGCTCGAGTATCAGAGCGAGTTCAGACCTCTGAATGCGACAGGCGGACGCGTCTGCTGTCTCCGAATCGATTCCTCTGATACCAGCCCTTCAGCCCCCCTACAGCCCGAGTTAAGTGCAGAAAGCCGACAGCACCTTTCAGGAATACTCGAACAATACGAACAAGTTCACGGACCGAGCTCACGCAGAAGACCGCGTCCCGAGCTCTGGATTCCACAGGCGGACGCGCCTGGAGTCTCCAAATCGATTGCTGTCGCCACCAGCACTGTAGCTCCCAAGCGACAGTACCTCTCCAGATGACTCGAACAATACGAATAGTTTCGCGATCCTAGCTCGGGAAGCAGGGCGAGTTCAGAGCTCTCGATTCAACAGACGAACGCACCTGATGATTTCCAATCGATGTCTGTGACTATGAGCTCTGTAGCTGCCCTGCAGCTCGAGTTAAGCACAAAATACCGAGAGCGTCTGTCAAGATGACTCGAATAACACGAATAGATTTCCGCACGTAGCTCGGCTAGCAGACCGATTTCAGACCTCTGGGTTGAACACGCGAACGCGCCTGATCATTCTCGATCGATTAGCTGTGCTTACCAGCTCTGTAGCTGTCCTGAAGCTCGAGTTATCTTGAGAAAACCGTCACCGCGTATCAAGATGACTCGAAATGGCCGTTCCCGCCTGCCTGCTTTTTGGCAGTAAAGCTACCCGATCGAGCTGAGATCACGATGGCGTGCGGGAATAAGATCGAATATCATGGGAAAAAATACTAGAATTCTAGCGAATGTTCAAATTTCGAGAACAAAATTTTGAACCGACCAAAAGTCACCAAAAGGTCCGTCGAGATTTTTCTTGCCAACTAGCTCTCCAGCGCCCCGGAACTGGCGCCGGCGGTGAACCGTCAACCTCGTCACCGCCGGGAACCTCGTAGAGCTCCTCTCACTGGTACGAGCGCAGAGAATCGACACAGAGTGGAAAAATAGAGATTTTTCGAAAATCATGAAATTCGATTTTTTCGATGTTCATATTCGCTCAGTTCCTGGAAGTCAACTCATGCAAAAATGCATCGAGAGAGCTGAGCTGCTGTCAGAGAGGAGTTCATACGCCAATGCTCGGCGTAAAAATCTGCTTTCTCAAAATAAATGGTCAAATATCTTTCAAATTTTCGCAAAACCACCCAAAAGTTATCACACTGGGCGCCGGCGGTAAACCGTCAACCTTTCTTACCGCCGGGGGACTCGTAGAGCTTCCTGACAACATATAATATCGGAAAAAAATTACACTGAAAAAATAGTTTTTCAGCCCAAGCAATTTCAAACCTCTAAGATGCAACAGCCGAACGCCCCCGATGCTTATGGATTGTCTTCTGTACGAGCTCTGTAGCTCTCCTACAGCCCGAGTTACGTGCGTAAATCGACAGCGCCTCTCATGATGACTCGAACAATACGAATAGTTTGGCAAACCTAGCTCGAGTATCAGACCGAGTTCAGACCTCTGCATGCGACAGGCAGACGCGTCTGATGTCTCTGAACCGATTCCTGTGATTACCAGCCCTGCAGCCCCCCCTACAGCCCGAGTTAAGTGCAGGAAACCGACAGCACCTCTCAGGATGACTCGAACGATACGAATAGTTCGCGGACCTAGTTCGGGCAGCAGACAGAGTTCGGAGCTCTGGATTCGAAAGGCGGACGCGCCTGATGCCTCCGAATCGATTCCAGTAATTACTAGCCCTGCAGCCCCCCTACAGCCCGAGTTAAGGGCAGAGAACAGACAGCATCTCTCAAGATGACTCGAACAATACGAATAGTTTCGCGATTCTAGATCGGGCAGCAGACCGAGTTCAGAGCTCTGGATTCAACAGACAACGGCAACTGATAATTCCGAATCAGATTCTGTACGTATCAGATCTGCAGCTGTCCTGTAGCTCGAGTTAAGTACAGAAAACCGAGAGCGTCTGTCAAAATGAAATAGGTTTGCGGACCTAGCTCGGCTAGCAGACCGAGTTCAGACCTCTGCATTCGAGAGGCGAACGCGCCTGATGATTCTGAATGCGATAGGTGTGCTGGCCAGCTCTGTAGCTGCCCTACAGCTCGAGTTAAGTACAAAATACTGACAATGCGTATCAAAATGACTCGAAACGGCCGATCCCGCCGGGCCGCTTTTTGGCAGTAAAAGGTACCCGATCGAGCTGAGATCAAGACGGCGAGCGGGAATAAGATCGAATATCACGGGAAAAAATACTAGAGCTCTAACGAATGGTTGAATTTCGAAAACAAAACCGACCAAAAGTCATCAAAAGTTCCGTCGAGATTTTTCTTGCCAACTAGCTCCCCTGCGCGCCGGAATTACTCTTAAGCTTCCAGCAATAACTTGCTAAGGGAAGCTCTACGAGTTATGTCCGCCTCGGCCGGCTGGGCCAACTAGCTCCACCCCGCACCGGAATTCCTCTAGCTCATCGATGCCGAAGAGCTCTACGAGGTATTACTCTTAGCTTTCAGCAATGGGAACCGGCGGTAAACCGTCAACCTTGACCGCCGGAAACCTCGTGAAGCTCTTTCTTGCACAGCAATCGTTGGAAGAAATGAAGAAAGCTTCTGGAGCGAGAAACGAAAAACTCGAAAAATCATGGTTTTCTGATTTTATGCAACGTCGGTTCCTCCGAGTGTTTTGATAGTAATACTGCACCTATGGGCCTGGAAATTATACTGACAGACGCGGTATAACCCACTACAGGTGCGAAAAATCTGCGCTCGAAGCACACGGCAGAAGCTTTCTCAAGCGTGAAGAAGAAATATCGGAAAATATGTTTTTAAATTTTGCATCTTCGCTTCGTGCACCTAGCTGCCAGACCGAGTTCGGACCTCTCGATGCGAGAGAAATCGCGTCGGGTGATACTGGGTCGGTTTTATGCGCGCCTGCTCTGTAGCTCTTCTAAATCTTCAGTTAAGGGAAACCGACAACACTAGTCAAAATGATCGTATTTTACGAAAATGTTTGCGGGCCTAGCTCGAGCACCAGACCGAGTTCAGACCTCTCGATGGGACAGACGAACGCGCCTGATGATTCTGAATCGGTTTCTGTACGCATCAGCTCTGTAGCTGTCCTAAATATCGAGTCAAGTACAGCAAACTGGGCGCCGGCGGTAAACCGTCAACCTTTCTTACCGCGGGGGGACTCGTAGAGCTTCCTGACTCGAATAATACAATAGTTTCGCGGACCTAGTTCGAGCAGCAGGCCGAGTTCCGAGGTTTGGGTTCGACGGTTGGACGCGCCTCATGTGTCCGAATCAATTTCTGTGACCAGCAGCACTGTAGCCATCTCCCAGCACGAGTTGGGTGCAGGAAATTAAGAGCACTTCTCAAGATGATTCGGCGAATACAAATAGTTTCGCGGACCTAGCTCGGGCAGCAGGCCGAGTTCAGAGCTCTCGATTCAACAGACGAATGCGTCTGATGACTCCCAATCGATTTCTGTGACTATAAGCTCTGTAGCTGCCCTAAAGCTCGAGTTAAGTACCGAAAACCGAGAGCGTCTGTCGAGATGACTCGAATAATACAAATAGATTTGCAGACCTAGCTCGGCTAGCAGACCGAGTTCAGACCTCTGCATTCGAGAGGCGAACGCGCCTGATGATTCTGAATGCGATAGGTGTGCTGGCCAGCTCTGTAGCTGCCCTACAGCTCGAGTTAAGTACAAAATACTGACAATGCGTATCAAAATGACTCGAAACGGCCGATCCCGCCGGGACGCTTTTTGGCAGTAAAAGGTACCCGATCGAGCTGAGATCAAGATGGCGAGCGGGGATAAGATCGAAGATCACGGGAAAAAATACTAGAGCTCAAACGAATTGTTGAATTTTGAGAACAAAATTTTCAACCGACCAAAAGTCAGCAAAAGGTCCGTCGAGATTTTTCTTGCCAACTAGCTCTCCAGCGCCCCGGAATTACTCTTAGCTTCCAGCAATAACTTGCTAAGGGAAGCTCTACGAGTTACCGTCAACGCGTGTCAAGATGACTCGGAACGGCCGACGGTTCCCTCAAAGCTTTTGATAGTAATATTACAGCTACAGACCTGGGAATTTAACTGGTAGACGCGGCATAACCCGCTACAGGCGGGCGAAAAACCGACCCCTGGTCACCACATTGTCCGCCCGGGCCGGGTTGGCCAACTAGCTACATCCCGTGCCGGAATTCCTCTAGCTCATCGACTGGGCGCCGGCGGTAAACCGTCAACCTTTCTTACCGCCGGGGGACTCGTAGAGCTTCCTGACAATATATAATGTGGAAAAGAATTTCAGAGAACGACTAGTTTTTCAGCCCAAGTGATTATAGACCTCTCAAGATGACTCTAACAAAACAAACGAACAGTTTTCCAATCGAGCTCGAGTATGAAACCGAGTTCAGACCTCTGAATGCGACAGGCGGACGCGTCTGATGTCTGCGGATCGATTCCTGTGATTACCAGCTCTGCAGCCCCCCATACAGCCTGAGTTAAGTGCAGAAAACCGAGAGTACCTCTCAGGATGACTCGAATAATACAACAGTTTCGCGGATCTCGTTCGAGCAGCAGACCGAGTTCCGAGCTCTCGGTTCGACGAACGGACGCGCCTGATGTCTCGAAATCGATTCCTGTGACCAGCAGCACTGTAGCCCTCCCCCAGCACGATTTAAGTACAGAAAACCGAGAGCACTTCTCAAGATGACTCGAACAATACCAATAGGTTCGCGAACCTAGCTCGGGGAGCAGGCCGAGTTCAGAGCTCTTGATTCAACAGACGAACGCGCCTGATAATTCTCAATCGATTTCTGTGATTATCAGCTCTGTGGCTGCCCTACAGATCGAGTTAAGTACGAAAAACCGAGAGCGTCTGCTACAATGACTCGAATAATACGAATAGGTTTGCGACCCTAGCTCGGCTAGCAGACCGAGTTCAGACCTCTGGATTCAACAGGCGAACGCGCCTGATCATTCTGAATGCATTAGCTGTGCTGACCAGCTCTGTAGTTGTCCTGAAGCTCGAGTTATCTTGAGAAAACCGACAGCGCGTATCAAGATGACTCGAAACGGCCGTTCCCGCCTGCCTGCTTTTTGGCCTTCAAAGTTACCCGATCGAGCTGAGATCAAGATGGCGAGCGGGAATAAGATCGAATATCATGGGGAAAAATACTAGAGCTCTAACGAATGGTCAAATTTTGAGAACAAAACTGGGCGCCGGCGGTAAACCGTCAACCTGTCTTACCGCCGGGGGACTCGTAGAGCTTCCTGACAGTATATAGTGTGGGAAAAAACTCCAAAGAACGACTAGTTTTTCAGCCCAAGCGATTTCAGATCTCTCAAGATGACTCTAACCAGAAAACAAACAGTTTCGCAACCCAGTTCGAGTATCGAACCGAGTTCAGACCTCTGAATGCGACAGGCGGGCGCGTCTGATGTCTGCGAATCCACTCATGTGATTCCCAGCCCTGCAGCCTCCCTACAGCCCGAGTTAAGTGCAGAAAACCGACAGTATCGACTCGAATAATAGAATAGCTTCGCGGACCTAGTTCGAGCAGCAGACCGAGTTCCGAGCCCTGGAATCGACCAACAGACGCGCCTGATGTGCGCAAATCGATATCTGTGACCCGCAGCACTGTAGCCCTCCCCCAGCACGAGTTGAGTACAGAAAATTGAGAGCACTTCTGAAGATGATTCGGACAATACAAATAGTTTTGCGAACCTAGCTCGGGCAGCAGGCCGAGTTCAGAGCTCTCGGTTCAATAGACGAACGCGACTGATGATTCTACATCGATGTCTGTGACAATGAGCCCTGTAGCTGCCCTACAGATCGAGTTAAGTACAGAAAACCGAGAGCGTCTGTCAAGATGACTCGAATAATACGAATAGGTTTGCGGACCTAGCTCGGCTAGCAGACCGAGTTCAGACCTCTGGATTCAACAGGCGAACGCGCCTGATAATTCTGCATGCGATAGGTGTGCTACCAGCTCTGTAGCTGCCCTACAGCTCGAGTTAAGTACAAAATACCGACAACGCGTATCAAGATGACTCGAAACGGCCGATCCCGCCGGGACGCTTTTTGGCAGTAAAAGGTACCCGATCGAGCTGAGATCAAGAGGGCGAGCGGGAATAAGATCGAATATCATGGGAAAAATACTAGAGCTCAAACGAACTGTTGAATTTCGAGAACAAAATTTTCACCCGACCAAAAGTCACAAAAAGGTCAGTCGAGATTTTTCTTGCCAACTAGCTCTCCAGCGCTCCGGAATTACTCTTAAGCTTCCAGCAATAACTTGCTAAGGGAAGCTCTACGAGTTATTTTCAACCGACCAAAAGTCACCAAAAGGTCCGTCGAGATTTTTCTTGCCAACTAGCTCTCCAGCTCCCCGGAACTGGGCGCCGGCGGTAAACCGTCAACCTTTCTTACCGCCGGGGGACTCGTAGAGCTTCCTGACAATATATAATGTGGAAAAGAATTTCAGAGAACGACTAGTTTTTCAGCCCAAGCGATTATAGACCTCTCAAGATGACTCTAACAAAACAAACGAACAGTTTTCCAATCGAGCTCGAGTATGAAACCGAGTTCAGACCTCTGAATGCGACAGGCGGACGCGTCTGATGTCTGCGGATCGATTCCTGTGATTACCAGCTCTGCAGCCCCCCATACAGCCTGAGTTAAGTGCAGAAAACCGAGAGTACCTCTCAGGATGACTCGAATAATACAACAGTTTCGCGGATCTCGTTCGAGCAGCAGACCGAGTTCCGAGCTCTCGGTTCGACGAACGGACGCGCCTGATGTCTCGAAATCGATTCCTGTGACCAGCAGCACTGTAGCCCTCCCCCAGCACGATTTAAGTACAGAAAACCGAGAGCACTTCTCAAGATGACTCGAACAATACCAATAGGTTCGCGAACCTAGCTCGGGGAGCAGGCCGAGTTCAGAGCTCTTGATTCAACAGACGAACGCGCCTGATAATTCTCAATCGATTTCTGTGATTATCAGCTCTGTGGCTGCCCTACAGATCGAGTTAAGTACGAAAAACCGAGAGCGTCTGCTACAATGACTCGAATAATACGAATAGGTTTGCGACCCTAGCTCGGCTAGCAGACCGAGTTCAGACCTCTGGATTCAACAGGCGAACGCGCCTGATCATTCTGAATGCATTAGCTGTGCTGATCAGCTCTGTAGTTGTCCTGAAGCTCGAGTTATCTTGAGAAAACCGACAGCGCGTATCAAGATGACTCGAAACGGCCGTTCCCGCCTGCCTGCTTTTTGGCCTTCAAAGTTACCCGATCGAGCTGAGATCAAGATGGCGAGCGGGAATAAGATCGAATATCATGGGAAAAAATACTAGAGCTCTAACGAATTGTCAAATTTCGAGAACAAAATTTTCAACCGACCAAAAGTCAGCAAAAGGTCCGTCGAGATTTTCCTTGCCAACTGGGCGCCGGCGGTAAACCGTCAACCTTGGTTACCGCCGGGAGACTCGTAGAGCTTCCTAACTCGACTTAAGTTGAGAAAACAGACCGCACTTACAACAGTCTGACTTATAGTGAACAGTTTTTGACCTCTGAATGCGACAGACGGACGCGTCTGATGTCTGCGAATCGGCTCCTGTCATTACCAGCCCTGCAGCCCCCCTACAGCCCGAGTTAAGTGCAGAAAACCGACAGCACCTCTCAGGATGACTCGAACAATAGGAATAGCTTCGCGGACCTAGTTCGGGCAGCAGACAGAGTTCAGAGCTCTGTATTCGACAGGCGGACCCGCCTGATGTCTTCGAATCGATTCCAGTGATTACCAGCCATGCAGCCCCCTACAGCCCGCGTTAAGTCCAGATAACCGACAGCATCTCGCAAGCGACTCGAACGATACGAATAGTTTCGCGATTCTAGATCGGGCAGCAGACCGAGTTCAGAGCTCTGGATTCGACAGACAAACGCAACTGATGGTTCTGAATTGGTGCCTGTAAACATCAGCTCTGTAGCTGTCCTACAGCTCGAGTTAAGTGCAGAAAACCGAGAGTTTCTGTCAAGATGACTCGAATAATACGAACAGGTTTGCGGACCTAGCTCGGCTAGCAGACCGAGTTCAGACCTCTGAGTTCAACAGGCGAACGCGCCTGATCATTCTGCATGCATTAGCTGTGCTTGCCAGCTCTGTAGCTGCCCTAGAGCTCGAGTTATGTTCAGAAAACCGCCAGCGCATATCAAGATGACTCAAAACGGCCGATCCCGCCAGAGTGCTTTTCGATAATGAATATTCACCCGATCGAGCTGAGATCAAGATGGCGAGCGGGAATAAGATCTAATATCACGGGAAAAAATACTAGAGCTCTAACGAATGGTCAAATTTCGAGAACAAAATTTTCAACCGACCAAAAGTCACCAAAAGTTCCGTCGAGATTTCTTGCCAACTAGCTCTCCAGCGCGCCGGAATTACTCTTAGCTTCCAGCATTAACTTGCTAAGGGAAGCTCTACGAGTTACTAGCTCTCCAGCTCCCCGGAAATACTCTTAAGCTTCCAGCAACTGGGCGCCGGCGGTAAACCGTCAACCTTGGTTTTTTCGTTTCGCGGACTCACGGGCCCCAAGGCCCTGTCCAGTCCGAAGCGGGCGGGCACGCCAAACGCGGGCCACCGAGCGGCTTAGGCGGAAGCCTCACCACGCCAAGCGCGTGGGGGGCGGCTTAGGCGGTAGCCTCTGGCAGCTCTTATAAGGAGTGTGTACATCAAAGCAAATGTGTGCAAGCATGAAGGCAACAACACAAATGAGAATCATCAATCACACAACTTGTCGCTAAAATAGGCCTGCAGAACCCGTGGGAGTGCTCCGATAACGCACTCAGCAGCGGAGGGTTCAGTGTCTGTCACCGTGGACCCGTCTTGGAGAGCAAAGAAACAAACATATACATCCTTGAAGAGTGAGTTGGCCCAAGAAGAAGGACAAAGAAGAGAGAAGGGAAACGAGAACGCAATCCAATCTGAATCCAAGCACCACCTTGGTTACCGCCGGGGAACTCGTAGAGCTTCCAAGCTCGACTTAAGTTGAGAAAACCGACAGCACCTACCAACATTCTGACTCATAGTGAATATTTTTTGACCTCTGAATGCGACAAGCGGACGCGTCTGATGTCTGCAAATCGACTCCTCTCATTACCAGCCCCGCAGCCCCCCTACAGCCCGAGGTCAGTGCAGAAAACCGACAGCATCTCTCAGGATGACTCGAACAATACAATAGTTTCGCGAACCTAGTTCGGGCAGCAGACCGAGTTCCGAGCTCTGGATTCGACAGGCGGACGCGCATGATCTCTTTAAATCGATTCATATGACAACCAGCACTGTAGCCCCCTCTGAGCACTTCTCAAGATGACTCGACCAATACGAATAATTTCGCGATTCTAGATCGGGCAGAAGACCGAGTTTAGAGCTCTGGATTCGACAGACAAACGCAACTGACGATTCTGAATCAGTTTCTGTAAATATCAGCTCTGTAGCTGCCTTACAGCTCGAGTTAAGTACAGAAAACCGAGAGTTTCTGTCAAGATGACTCGAATAATACGAATAGATTTGCGGACCTAGCTCGGCTCACAGACCGAGTTCAGACCTTTGGATTCAACAAACGAACGCGCCTAATCATTCTGCATCGATTAGCTGTGCTTACTAGCTCTGTAGATGTCCTAAAGCTCGAGTTATGTTGAGAAAACCGTCAGCGCGTATCAAGATGACTCGAAACGGCCGATCCCGCCAGAGTGCTTTTTGGCCTTCAAAGTTACCCGATCGAGCTGAGATCAAGATGGCGAGCGGGAATAAGATCGAATATCACGGGAGAAAATACTAGAGCTCTAACGAATGGTCAAATTTCGAGAACATAAATTTGAACCGACCAAAAGTCACCAAAAGTTCCGTCGAGATTTTTCTTGCCAACTAGCTCTCCAGCGCGCCGGAATTACTCTTAAGCTTCCAGCAACTAGCTTAGGGAAGCTCTACGAGTCATAACTGGGCGCCGGCGGTAAACCGTCAACCTTGGCTACCGCCGGGGACCTCGTAGAGCTTCCTAGCTCGACTTAAGTTGAGAAAACCGATTGCACCTACCAACATTCCGACTTATAGTGAATATGTTTTTACCTCTGAATGCGACAGGCGGACGCGTCGGATGTCTGCGAATCGACTCCTGTCATTACCAGCCCTGCAGCCCCCCTACAGCCCGAGTTAAGTGCAGAAAACCGACAGCACCTCTCAGGATGACTCAAACAATACAATAGTTTCGCGAACCTAGTTCGGGCAGCAGACCGAGTTCCGAGCTCTGGATTCGAAAGGCGGACGTGCCTGATCTCTTTTAATCGATTCCTGTGACAACAAGCACTGTAGCCCCCCTCAGCGCGAGTTGAGTCAAGAAAACCGAGAGCACTTAATACGAATAATTTCGCGTTCTAGATCGGGCAGCAAACCGAGTCCAGAGCTCTGGATTCGACAGACAAACGCAACTGATGATTCTGAATCAGTTTCTGTAAATATCACCTCTGTAGCTGTCCTACAGCTCGACTTAAGTACAGAAAACCGAGAGCGTCCGTCAAGATGACTCGAATAATACGAATAGGTTTGCGGACCTAGCTCGGCTAGCAGACCGAGTTCAGACCTCTGGGTTTAACAGCCGAACGCTCCTGATCATTCTGAATCCATAAGCTGTGCTGACCAGCTCTGTAGCTGGCCCGAAGCTCGAGTTATCTTGAGAAAACCGACAGCGCGTATCAAGATGACTCGAAACGGCTGATCCTGCCAGAGTGCTTTTTGGCAGTAAAAGGTACCCGATCGAGCTGAGATCAAGATGGCGAGCGGGAATAAGATCGAATATCACGGGATAAAAACTGGGCGCCGGCGGTAAACCGTCAACCTTTCTTACCGCCGGGGGACTCGTAGAGCTTCCTGACAATATATGGTGTGGAAAAAAACTCCGAAGAACGACTAGTTTTTCAGCCCAAGCGATTTCAGACCTCTCAAGATAACGCTAACAAAACACAAACAGTTTCGCAACCCAGTTCGAGTATCAAACCGAGTTCAGACCTCTGAATGCGACAGGCGGGCGCGTCTGATGTCTGCGAATCCACTCATGTGATTCCCAGCCCTGCAGCCCCCCCAGAGCCCGAGTTAAGTGCAGAAAACCGACAGTATCGACTCGAATAATAGAATAGTTTTGCGGACCTAGTTCGAGCAGACCGAGTTCCGAGCTCTGGAATCGACCGACAGACGCGCCTGATGTGTGTAAATCGATATATGTGACCCGCAGCACTGTAGCCCCCCCCCACACGAGTTGAGTGCAGAAAATTGAGAGCACTTCTCAAGATTATTCGGACAATACGAATAGGTTCGCGAACCTAGCTCGGGCAGCAGGCCGAGTTCAGAGCTCTCGGTTCAATAGACGAACGCGACTGGTGATTCCCCATCGATGTCTATGACAATCAGCCCTGTAGCTGCCCTACAGCTCGAGTTAAGTACAGAAAACCGAGAGCGTCTATCAAGATGACTCGAATAATACGAATAGGTTTGCGGACCTAGCTCGGCTAGCAGACCGAGTTCAGACCTCTGGATTCAACAGGCGAACGCGCGTGATAATTCTGAATGCGATAGCTGTGCTTACCAGCTCTGTAGCTGCCCTACAGCTCGAGTTAAGTACAAAATACAGACAACGCGTATCAAGATGACTCGAAACGGCCGATCCCGCCGGGACGCTTTTTGGCAGTAATAGTTACCCGACCGAGTTGAGCTGAGATCAAGATGGCGAGCGGGAATAAGATCAAATATGACGGGAAAAAAAACTAGAACTCAAACGAATTGTTGAATTTCGAGAACAAAATTTTCAACCGACCAAAAGTCACCAAAAGGTCCGTCGAGATTTTTCTTGCCAACTAGCTCTCTAGAGCTCCGGAACTGGAACCGGCGGTAAACCGTCAACCAGATTACCGCCGAGGCTCTCGTAGAGCTCTTTCCTCGCACGACGCTGCTCGATACATGGCAGGTAGAGTCTTGAAGAAGATCCCAGAAAACTCGAAAAATCACGGTTTTAGGTTTTTTTCGGAAGACGGTTTCGCCCAGTGTTTTGACAGTAAAACTATACTGGGCGCCGGCGGTAAACCGTCAACCTTTCTAACCGCCGGGAAACTCGTAGAGCTCCCTGACAGTATATAATGTGGGGAAAACTCCAGAGAACGACTAGTTTTCAGCCCAAGCGATTTCGGACCTCTCAAGATGACTATAAGGAAAAAAACTAGTTTCGCAACACAGTTCGAATATCAAACCGAGTTCAGACCTCTGAATGCGACAGGCGGACGTGTCTGATGTCTCCGAATCGACTCATGTCATTACCAGCCCTGCAGCCCCCTACAGCCCTAGTTAATGCAGAAAACCGACAGCATCTCTCAGGATGACTTCAATAATACAATAGTTTCGCAGGCCTAGTTCGAGCAGCAGGCCGAGTTCCGAGTTTTGGGTTCGACGGACGGACGCGCCTGATGTGTCCGAATCGATTTCTGTGACCAGCAGCACTGTAGCCCTCTCCCAGCACGAGTTGAGTGCAGAAAATTAAGAGCACTTCTCAAGATCATTCGGAGAATACGAATAGTTTCGCGAACCTAGCTCGGGCAGCAGGCCGGGTTCAGATCTCTCGATTCAACAGACGAACGCGCCTGATGGCTCCCAATCGATTTCTGTGACTAAGCTCTGTAGCTGCCCTACAGCTCGAGTTAAGTACCGAAAACCGAGAGCGTCTGTCAAGATGACTCGAATAATACGAATAGGTTTGCGGACCTAGCTCGGCTAGCAGACCGAGTTCAGACCTCTGGATTCAACAGACGAATGCGCCTGATGATTCTGAATGCGATAGGTGTGCTGACCAGCTCTGTAGCTGCCCTACAGCTCGAGTTAAGAACAAAATACTGACAACGCGTATCAAGATGACTCGAAACGGCCGGCCCCGCCGGGACGCTTTTTGGCAGTAAAAGGTACCCGATCGAGCTGAGATCAAGATGGCGAGCGGGAATAAGATCGGATATCACGGGAAAGAATACTAGAGCTCTAACAAATGGTTGAATCTCGAGAACAAAATTTTCAACCGACCAAAATTCACCAAAAGGTCCGTCGAGATTTTTCTTGCCAACCAGCTCTCCAGCGCTCCGGAATTACTCTTTAAGCTTCCAGCAATAACTTGCTAAGGGAAGCTATACGAGTTACCTAAGGACCTGAGGATTTCATTGGCGATGCGAAATAACTCACCACAGGTGCGAAAAATACAAGATCTTGAAACGAATTTTCAAATCTCTGACGCAGTTCGTCCAACCGACCCAAAGTTCGCACATTGTCCGTCGGGGCCGGGCCGGCCAACTAGCTGTGCCGCGCCCGAATTCCTCTAGCTCATCGATGCCGAAGAGCTCTACGAGGTACTGGCGCCGGCGGTGAACCGTCAACCTGGTCACCGCCGGGACCCTCGTAGAGCTCCATTCACGCGTAAGAGTGCTCAGAGTCGAAAGAGAGAGCTTCTAGAAGCATCTCGAAAACGGAAAACATTGATTTTTTTCGTGTCGACATGAGGTTGGTTCCGCCAAGTGTTTTGATAGTGAAAATACGCCTACAGAGCTCATACTAAGACAGAGAGGCCCTCATAGTCGTTTACAGGTGCGAAAAATCTGCTTTCTGAAAATGAATTGTCGAATATGCTTGAAAAAATTGCAAAGATCACCCAGAAGTTGCCACATGGTCTCTTTTCGTCGGGTCGGCAAACTAGCTTCATCCCGCGCAGGAATTCCTCTAGCTAATCGATGCCGAAGAGCTCTACGAGGTATTACTCTTAAGCTTTATCTGTCACCCCGCAGCACTGTAGCCCTCCCTCAGCACGAGTTGAGTGCAGAAAGTTAAGAAGAGCACTTCTCAAGATGATTCGGGCAATACGAATAGTTTCGCGAACCTAGCTCGGGCAGCAGGCCGAGTTCAGAGCTCTCGGTTCAATAGACGAACGCGACTGATGGTTCCCCATCGATGTCTGTGACAATGAGCCCTGTAGCTGCCCTACAGCTCGAGTTAAGCACAGAAACCCGAGAGCGTCTGTCAAGACGACTCGAATAATACGATAGATTTGCGGACCTAGCTCGGCTAGCAGACCGAGTTACCTCTGGATTCAACGGGCGAACGCGCCTGATAATTCTGAATGCGATAGGTTGCTTATCAGCCTGTAGCTGCCCTACAGCTCGAGTTAAGTACAGAAAACCGAGAGCGTCTGTCAAGACGACTCGAATAATACGAATAAGTTTGCGGAACTTGCTCGGCTAGCAGACCGAGTTCAGAACTCTGGATTCGACGAGCAAACGCGCCTGATACTTCTGAATGCGATAGGTGTGCTTACCAGCTCTGTAGCTGCTCTACAGTAAAATACCGACAACGCGTATCAAGATAATTCGAAACGGCCGATCCCGCCAGTGTGCTTTTTGGCAGTAAAAGATACCCGATCGAGCTGAGATCAAGATGGCGAGCGGGAATAAGATCGAATACCACGGGAAAAAATACTAGAGCTCTAACGAATGTTCAAATTCCGAGAAGAAAATGTTCAACCGACCAAAAGTTGTGAAAAGTTCAATTTTTTTTTCGAGCCAACGCTCCAGCGCGCCGGAACTGGCGCCGGCGGTGAACCGTCAACCTGGTCACCGCCGGGAACCTCGTAGAGCTCCTTCCCCTTAAGAGCGCCCATAATCGAAGCAGAGAACTTCGCAGTAGATATGCTTGAATATTTAATTTTTCATTTTTCTATGGCAATCTGAAGTCTGGTTTCTGGCTTTGCTGAGAAGAATTTGTCGACAAAATGAGCTGAGAATTCGAGAGGCAACTTCTGTGGTGCAAAGCTTTGTTCTGCGCAATTATCAGCCCAAACGAATGGTTAGAGCTTGAAAATCGGCTGAGCCAGGCCGCGGATGGTATAATTGTGTCTCTTGTCGAAACTTCTAAGCGTCCAAAACCCGGATAGCGAAGCCAAGCGCGGAACGCCGCACGGGGACCTCTGCCAGGCCGCCTGAAACGATGCGCGGGACGCTGGAAACCTCGCAGGAGACGCTTGCAGGGGCGCCGTTTACGATGCGTGGGGCCCTGCAAAGCGCGCAAGGAAGATCTGCCTAGGAGCCTGGAAGAACTGGGCGCCGGCGGTAAACCGTCAACCTTGGTTACCGCCGGGGAACTCTCGTAGAGCTTCCAAGCTCGACTTAAGCTGAGAAAACCGACAGCACCTACCAACATTCTAACTCATAGTGAATATTTTTTGACCTCTGAATGCGACAAGCGGACGCGTCTGATGTCTGCGAATCGACTCCTGTCATTACCAACCCCGCAGCCCCCCTACAGCCCGAGGTCAGTGCAGAAAACCGAGAGCATCTCTCAGGATGACTCGAACAATACAATAGTTTCGCGAACCTAGTTCGGGCAACAGACCAAAATCCGAGCTCTGGATTCGACAGGCGGACGCGCATGATCTCTTTAAATCGATTCATATGACAATAACAGCACTGTAGCCCACCTCTCAGTCATCGCAAGTTGGCAGTGAAGAAAAGGCCGCAGCAGCAGCGTCTCTCAAATCAACGGTGTGTCAGCATGATAATGTAGAGAGGAAGAGGTCGGGTAGGGGGAGTATCGTGTAGAACACACTCCATGCCGAGACGCCCGTGAGGACATGTTGAGATAGCCAACCTGCATCCAGTAACCGCATGCACTGCCCTTGCTGCACACTCCCCCGTCGTACCCTCCACGACAGGCGACTACCTTCAAAGAATCTCGTTCGAAAGGATATCGATGGCAATAGTTATGATGAAATGTGTGGCCATCCCTGGCCAAATGAGTAAGTTCGTCTGCTCGGGTGTTTGCTTCACGAAATTCATGTACAAATATGTCTCTCCCAACGTTCGATGCCCGTGCTCGGTGTGAAAGGCTAAGTGCGTACATGTCATTGACACACCTGTGTACACGCTCACGATATGCACGATTATGACAACGCCAACGTCCCGTAAGCCAGCTCTGGACCAACAAAGAGTCTCCCTTGATCTCAATTCCAACTCCGTTCGACATGATATCAAATACAGCTTCCCGTTCATTAATAATCGCCAACCGTCTTGCTTGTTTCATGTTCTCCTCCTCCGTCGCCTCCTCGTTCCTTCCAGTTCCCTCCTTACACTCTCTCCCAACATCTCCTCCTGGTACCTGTTTCCAATTCGTGCAGAAGTACTCGAATATCTTAGGCCTACCATACGTGCGTAAAAGTGCTTCCCATGTCTGCAGAAATGTGGCATATCCTGGTCGGAAGGTCTCCCACCACTCATCCCCATGAGTCTGTATGTACGGGTACTGCCAAGACCGCTGCCCAACACTATCTCCTCCCGCGCGCAGCCGTTTGCCTTCAGAGGCACGCCTACGATCTCCATGACAGCGGAGACATTCAGTGAGAGCCATGCGGTGCGCTTCCCAAGTCTTGTGTGTACAAAGCAATGCCGTGCGAGAATCAACAAATGCACGTCTCGTGGTATCAGGATGTGGCTCAATCTTGCGTACAACACGTCGGCCGTCAGCGCCATCATTTTGCTGAGAGCCGCTCGAGACCCCATCCTCACAACTTACTCCTGAACCTGGGCCTGTCCACCGGGGAGGCCCAGGATTTGTGAAGTCAAAATTGCCGTAGGCCGTGCTTACCGAATGCGCGACGCTCCAACTCTTCCACGCCACGATCTGGACGATGCTAGGAAATCCCAGCGAGCAGAAAGAAGCCCTCGCTGTGTCAAGCATATGTGGCTTCCAGACCTCCCATCTCTGTCCCGCAGGCTTCCTTCGACAATGCATGGCCAGCAGGCATCTGCCCTCAAAGGTATGCAGCAATCGAACACCTTCAGGGTCCAGCGTACATGTATCCAATCCGTATGCTAATACACTCTGTACCAGGCTCTGATACCGACGATACCGCTTACGAAGAGGGAGAGCACGACAACGATAATACTTAGCTTGCCCATAAAACGCGCGCCGTGCACACTCAACCCGAAATTGTATGTCCTCGTGCGTGCCCCCATACTGCTGCGAGACGATCGTTCCCAACACATTCAGCTGAGAGACTGACTTGAACGGGACCTGCACCCCCTGGATATCAGCGAAGAAAGTAGTGGTATCGCGGTCGCCCACCACCATCGATTCAAGTGAATCTGACTTCCACTCTAGTCCCCATGTACGTAAAGCGTGAGTGAGTGTGTTGATCATCAGCTGCATCTGAGCCGATGTACTGGCCACGAGATATATATTATCTGCCCAAATCGCATGATTGTAAACATGTGCGCGCGTCATGTCGTGCATGTTGCTGTACGGGATCTCCACACCTATACGTTCATTATCCCACCTCTGTATGACCTCCGCCCACATGGCCAACACAACCAAATTAAAGCACAGGGGAGACTCGGTACCCCCCGTTCTGAGAGATCGATCCCATCGGACCCCACCTAACTCCAGGCCCTCGAACGTGAGCGTGCCCGTCGTGTCAGTTAAGGGCTCGATCAGAGCATATTGTAGCTGTACAGGTATGTTAAGCATGTGCATCGCGCGTGCCAAAGTAGTGAGCTTAACATGGTCGAAGGCTCGTGCTATATCACATGAACAGAAGAACGCTTTTCTATCTTTCCCCCAAACACTCGCATGCTGTGAGATGGCCTTAAGGGGTCCCGCTACTTCCCACGTCCTCCGATCCTGTGCGAAACCATACAAGCCCAATCGCCCCATGTACTGTTCAGCATGCCTCTCGATAAGGATAGTAACACAGGTGAGGTACCATTTTCCTAACGTGTTCTGTACAACTAGATTGCGTGTTTGTGTGAGCGAATCAAGATTCATCAGCTTGGGCATCAGCGTGATGAGTACCTCTCTCCAGCAGTCAGGTGACCGACGATCACCTTGAAAGATATCTCGAAACACATGGAAAATCTGGCGAACAGCTCGCCACGCCAAAGCCTTCAAGAGCTCCACGCTGACCCCATCTGGGCCGCAGCTCTTGCCAGATCGCAATCGTGCACGTGCTTCGTTCACCACCCCCATCGTGAGCTGCATGCGCATGTCGTGCATCGTACTGCTGCTGCTGTGTGCCCTAGCTGCTCGTGCACGTCGCCGTAAGTCAGATACCAGCTCGCTGTTCCTCATCCTCTCCTCCACGCTCGTCATCGTGTTCAAGCTGTGCTGCTTCATCCCCTCCTCCACCCACCTCTTACGATCCTCCGTCATCTCCCCGTCGATCTTCAGAGACTTGACATTCACTTTCTTGCTTTTGCGGGAGTTCGCGAAGGTATACTCGATCTCACTACGCCTATCTGCCTTGACCAGGGGCCTCATAAGTTCCCTCAGGCGCTTTCTCTCATCAGGATTCCCACGGGCTCCACGATACTGATGCTGAAGATCTGCTAGCTCTTTAGACTTAGCATGTGCACGATGCGCAGAGGAAGGCGGGTTAAGCAGAGGCAACGCATGCTGATGCAACGACTTCGCGATCTCGTCAGGGCGTGTGGCCTCAATACCAATGTCCACCAACGCTCTGAAACAGAACTCCTCTCTGTGGGACTCGAATGCCCGGCGTGCCGCGACGCGTGGCCGAACAACCTTGTGTCGGTACATCTGCTGGGGTTCCCTTGGGGCCAACAGGGTTTTGATTACTGCATGATCGCTCAAACGTGCCACACGCCCGTCCTGCAACCAACTGCACGAGATATCTTCTACTGCCCACTGCCTGGGCGCCAAGATGTAATCTAAAACCTTTGTGGGCTCACTCTCACCGAAGTGCCAGTAGGTCGGCACCCGTGCTTCAAAAGTGTTGATCGCAGCCAGCTCCTCCTCCTCCAAGAACTCCTCAATCTGGTCCCTCATGCACACCTCCTTGGCCCTCCTGTCCTCCAAATCGATGGCACCGTTCCGACCAAGTCCCCTCTCCCTCGATCTTCTGAGTCCTGGTCCCGTCACCCTCCTCCCATCCACCTCCAACTCTGGCGTGAGCTCCACATTGGCATCACAGGCAAGCAACAGGCGAAAGTGATGGCCATGGTTGGCCTGAGCCTGTCGGTGCAGGCGGCGTACATCATGCAGTATCCGTCTGCATATCTCTGGAGCATCTGGATGAGACGCATCAGCAAAGTAAGCACTAGTGAAACAAACTCCCGATCGATGAACAATCATCGCAACCCGATCTGCTTGATAAGAGGCTATCATGTGGGGCAGGTGGCGACGTTTGAGAAGCACCGCTGCCCGCATGCAAGTACTTTTTGAAGCAGCATCCCACCCCAGACGCTGAATTAAGGTGTCATTGAAATCCACGTTTTGACATTCTTGCAAAGCCACAACATTTAAGCCTACCCCATGTAGTGCTCGTAGAATAGCGTACGCCCGAGACTCGAGCCGCCCAGCTCTCGCAACATTGAGTGTGCCTGCCGCGAGAGTAGCGAGAGCCATGCTTTTGGATCTCTCGCAGCACCCTCATTGTCCGAGTGCATCCTCCATTTCTTTGTGGGTCGTGGCGATGCCGTATGTCATGACAACTTCGTTCCAGACCGTCTGATCAACAGTCCAAGTGCCCGTATCCTGTTTCCACTTGGCCAGCTCCATGCTTCTTTTGGTACGGAGACATGGGGGAATGGTCCACATCACACTGACCCCCTTTCCACTCCCAGGCACTCCCTTGATCTTCATTGGCGTATCAGGATTCCTCGCAACGACCGTATCGCGCCACACACCATGGAATCTGCCAACAGCATTGATGTGGTCCTCTTTCCATGGCGGTGCCTGTGTCTTGATCCGAATGGAGCCTCCAGCCGCACACGGTCTGTTGTCCATGTCTTTGAAAAGATCCTGTGGTGTCGGACGGGCAAGAGACCTTTGCTCCTCAGTTCGATCCTCAGGCGGGATCAGAGCTTCTTCCCAAAACTTTTTGCACCTCCAGAGTACGTCTGACTCAGTACCAGTGGTAAACTTGATGCGGAAGTTTGCGTAGTTGGGACGATTCCCATTCATACGAAGCGTACCAAGCTCGTCAATCTTCGCACGGTCATCCTCTGGAAGGCTCATCTTCAAGTTGTGAATGAGAATGCCCACGTCCCGATCTGAAATCATTTGCTCTGACCGTCGAATCGGATTACTCCAGTCAATCACCCATCCACGAAAATCGATCCACTCTGGATTGAAGGCTCGGAATGGACGCCTGCTCTCGTTTGGCCAAGTCGCCTCACCCCCAAAGCCAGCAGAAGTAGCACCAGTGGATGCCCCAGAACCTGCAGCAGTATGCGACTTGAGCTCTAAGACCTGCTTCTCAAGATCTGTCATTCGTTTATCCATCTGAGCCTGGCCTTCAGCCATTCGTCGTTCAGCACTATCCTGCCGTCGTTGCATGGTAGCCATATCGTTAACCATGCCTGTCACCTTGCGGTCAGTAATTCTTTGCTGCTGCAGTTGCTGCTTTCCCAGTTCGAAGAATTGCTTCATGGGATTCTGTTCATCAAAAGCCAATCCGTGGATATCAGCATCTAGTACATTCTCAGCGTCCATGCCCTCAGCCCCGTCGTCTTCTCTCTTGCGCCGGCTGCCCGACACTGGAAGCGCCATACTCTAATGGGCACTCGTGCGACGGAGTTGTATATTGTGGCCAACTTCAATGAACACACGTGTGACAGAGTCCACAGAAATGTGCACAGGGAGCAAAACTGACAAGCTCTGGCAAGAATCAATCCCAAAGTATTGAGAGTTCCCCACCACTGGAGCAATACGGAGAAACAATCTGATATGTGCACCCGCGGTACTCAGGCAAAACAGGCTCTGAAGCACCGTGTACAGTATGTGGAACCACGTTGTGAAGGAATGCCCCGCCAGATTTCGATTCCCGCGCTTCCGCCTTCCGTGTACAGTATGTGGAACCGAAGACTCCCTACTGCACAATGCAGCTCGAGACGAGGGGACCCCAGCGGTGAGGCCAGGCTGAGCAGGAGGTAAGCTCTGCACAACCTGGTTACCGCCGGGGACCTCGTAGAGCTTGAGCCAAAATGGCTTGAGCCAAAATGGCTTGGGCGCCGGCGGTAAACCGTCAACCTTGGTTACCGCCGGGGAACTCGTAGAGCTTCCAAGCTCGACTTAAGTTGAGGAAACCGATAGCACCTACCAACATTCTGACTCATAGTGAATATTCTTTTCTACCTCTGAATGCGACAAGCGGACGCGTCGGATGTCTGCGAATCGACTTCTGTCATTACCAGCCCCGCAGCCCCCCTACAGCCCGAGGTTAGTGCAGAAAACCGACGGCATCTCTCAGAATGACTCGAACAATACAATAGCTTCGCGAACCTAGTTCGGGCAGCAGACCGAGTTCCGAGCGCTGGATTCGACAGGCGAACGCGCATGATCTCTTTAAATCGATTCATATGACAACCAGCACTGTAGCCCCCTCTCAGCGTAAGTTCAGTCAAGAAAACCGAGAGCACTTCTCAGATGACTCGACCAATACGAATAATTTTGCGATTCTAGATCGAGCAGACGACCGAGTTCAGAGCTCTGGATTCGACAGACAAACGCAACTGACGATTCTGAATCAGTTTCTGTAAATATCAGCTCTGTAGCTGGCTTACAGCTCGAGTTAAGTACAGAAAACCGAGAGTTTCTGTCAAGATGACTCAAATAATACGAACAGGTTTGCAGACCTAGCTCGGCTGACAGACCGAGTTCAGACCTCTGGGCTCAACAGGCGAACGCGCCTGATCATTCTGCATGCATTAGCTGTGCTTACCAGCTCTGTAGCTGCCCTAGAGCTCGAATTGTTCAGAAAACCGTCACCGCATATCAAGATGACTCGAAACGGCCGATCCCGCCAGAGTGCTTTTTGACCTTCAAAGTTACCCAATCGAGCTGAGAGCAAGATGGCGAGCGGGAATAGGATCGAATATCACGGGAAAAAATACTAGAGCTCTAACGAATGGTCAAATTTCGAGAACAAATTTTTCAACCGACCAAAAGTCATCAAAAGTTCCGTCGAGATTTTTCTTGTCAACTAGCTCTCCAGCGCGCCGGAATTACTCTTAAGCTCCCAGCAACTTGTAAGCGTCCAAAACCCGGATAGCGAAGCGAAGCGCGGAACGCCGCACGGGAACCTCTGTCAGGTCGCTTGAAACGATGGGCGGGACGCTGGAAACCTCGCAGGAGACGCTTGCAGGGGCGCCGTTTACGATGCGTGGGGCCCTGCAAAGCGCGCAAAAATGATCTGCCTAGGAGCCTGGAAGAACTGCCGAAGCTCTTCTGAAGCTCTGCCGAAGCGCTTCGCGCACCCTGGAGCCACGCGTATTGGGAAACGCTAGGAAGCCACGCTCCCGGACCCGCTGCAAGCTCCGGCAAGTTTCTGCGAGAATCGTGGACCGGCGAAGGTGGGCGTGTCCTCCTCACCACCCACCGCCGGCTTCTTATCTGAAACCCTCAGCTCTCCAAGGAGCTATCCGGGAACTAGCTTAGGGAAGCTCTACGAGTCAAGTTCCGTCGAGATTTTTCGTGCCAACTAGCTCTCCAGCGCGCCGGAATTACTCTTGAGCTTCCAGCAACTGGGCGCCGGCGGTAAACCGTCAACCTTTCTTACCGCCGGGGGACTCGTAGAGCTTCCTGACAATATATAGTGTGGGAAACAACTCAAAAGAAAGACTAGTTTTTCAGCCCAAGCGATTTCAGACCTCTCAAGATAACGCTAATAAAAAACAAACAGTTTCGCAACCCAGTTCGAGTATCAAACTGAATTCAGACCTCTCAATGCGACAGGCGGGCGCGTCTGATGTCTGCGAATCCACTCATGTGATTCCCAGCCCTGCAGCCACCCTACAACCCGAGTTAAGTGCAGAAAACCGACAGTATCGAATCGAATAATAGAATAGTTTTGCGGACCTAGTTCGAGCAGCAGACCGAGTTCCGAGCTCTGGAATCGACCGACAGACGCGCCTGATGTGTGCAAATCGATATATGTCACCCGCAGCACTGTAGCCCTCCCCCAGCACGAGTTGAGTGCAGAAAATTGAGAGCACTTCTCAAGATCATTGAAAAAATACGAATAGTTTCGCGAACCTAGCTCGGACAGCAGGCCGAATTCAGAGCTCTCGGTTCAATGAACGAACGCGACTGATGATTCCCCATCGATGTCTGTGACAATGAGCCCTGTAGCTGTCCTACAGCTCGAGTTAAGTATAGAAAACCGAGAGCGTGTATCAAGATGACTCGAATAATACGAATAGGTTTACGGACCTAGCTCGGCTAGCAGACCGAGTTCAGACCTCTGGATTTGACATGCGAACGCGCCTGATAATTCTGAATGCAATAGGTGTGCTTACAAGCACTGTAGCTGCCCTACAGCTCGAGTTAAGTAAAAAATACCGACAACGCGTGACAAGATGACTCGTCACGGCCGTTCCCGCCGGGACGCTTTTTGGCCTTCAAAGTTACCCGATCGAGCTGAGATCAAGATGGCGAGCGGGAATAAGATCGAATATCATGGGAAAAAATACTAGAGCTCTAACGAATGGTCAGATTTTGAGAACAAAATTTTCAACCGACCAAAAGTCACCAAAAGGTCCGTCGAGATTTTTTGCCAACTAGCTCTCCAGCTCCCCGGAATTACTCTTACTGGGCGCCGGCGGTAAACCGTCAACCTTCCTTACCGCCGGGGGACTCGTAGAGCTTCCTGACAATATATACTGTGGGAAAAAACTCCAAAGAACGACTATTTTTTAAGCCCAAGCGATTTCACAGCTCTCAAGATAACGCTATCAAAAAAACAAACAGTTTCGCAACCCAGTTCGAGTATCAAACCGAGTTCAGACCTCTGAATGCGACAGGCGGGCGCGTCTGATCTCTGCGAATTCACTCATGTGATTCCCAGCCCTGAAGCCACCCTACAGCCCGAGTTAAGTGCAGAAAACCAACAGTATCGACTCGAATAATATAATAGTTTTGCGAACCTAGTTCGAGCAGCAGACCGAGTTCCGAGCTCTGGAATCGACCAGAAGACGCGCCTGATGTGTGAAAATCGATATATGTGACCCGCAGCACTGTAGCCCTCCCCAGCACGAGTTGGGTGCAGAAAATTGAGAGCACGTCTTAAGATCATTCGGACAATACGAATAGTTCCGCGAACCTTACTCGGGCAGCAGGCCGAGTTTAGAGCTCTTGGTTCAATAGACGAACGCGACGGATGATTTCCCATCGATGTCTGTCACAATGAGCCCTGGAGCTGCCCTAGAGCTGAAGTACAGAAAACCGAGAGCGTCTATCAAGATGACTCGACTAATACGAACAGATTTGCGGACCTAGCTCGGCGAGCAGACCGAGTTCAGACCTCTGGATTCAACAGGCCAACGCGCGTGCGAATTCTAAATGCGATAGATGTGCTTACCAGCTCTGTAGCTGCCCTACAGCTCGAGTTAAGTAAAGAAAACCGAGAGCGTCTATCAAGATGACTCGAATAATACGGATAGGTTTGCGGACCTAGCTCGGCTAGCAGACCGAGTTCAGACCTCTGGATTCGACAGGCGAACGCGCATGATAATTCTGAACGCAATAGCTGTGCTTACCAGCTCTGTAGCTGCCCTACATCTCGAGTTAAGTATAAAATACCGACAGCGCGCATCAAGATGACTCGAAACGGCCGTTCCCGCCGGGACGCTTTTTGGCCATCAAAGTCACCCGATCGAGCTGAGATCAAGATGGCGAGCGGGAATAAGATCGAATATCACGGGAAAAAATGATAGAGCTCTAACGAATTGTCAAATTTCGAGAAAACAATTTTTTCAACCGACCAAAAGTCACCAAAAGGTCCGTCGAGATTTTTCTTGCCAACTAGCTCTCCAGCGCTCCGGAATTACTTGCGCCGGCGGTGAACCGTCAACATGGTCACCGCTGGGAACCTCGTAGAGCTCATTTCACGCGTCAGAGTCCTCATAATCGAAAGAGACAGCTTCTAGAAGCATTTCTGGAAAAGGGGAAAAAATCATTTTTTCGTGTCGACATAAAGATGGTTGCTCCAAGTGTTTTGATAGTAAAAGGGCGCCTACAGAGCTCATACTAAGACAGAGAAGCCCTTATAGTCGTTTACAGGTGCGAAAAAACTGCTTTCTCAAAATAAATGGTCAAATATCTTTCAAAAAATCGCAAAACCACCAAACTGGGCGCCGGCGGTAAACCGTCAACCTTTCTTACCGCCGGTGGACTCGTAGAGCTTCCTGACAATATATACTGTGGGAAAAACATCTGAAGAACGACTATTTTTGAAGCCCACGCGATTTCAGACCTCTCAAGATAACGCTAAAAAACAAACAGTTTCGCAACCCAGTTCGAGTATCAAACCGAGTTCAGACCTCTGAATGCGACAGGCGGGCGCGTCTGATGTCTGCGAATCCACTCATGTGATTCCCACCCCTGAAGCCCCCCTACAGCCCGAGTTAAGTGCAGAAAACCGACAGTATCGACTCGAATAATATAATAGTTTTGCGAACCTAGTTCGAGCAGACCGAGTTCCGAGCTCTGGAATCGACCGAAAGACGCGCTTCATGTTTGCAAATCGATATATGTGACCTGCAGCACTGTAGCACTCCCCCAGCACGAGTCGAGTGCAGAAAATTGAGAGCACGTCTCAAGATCATTCGGACGATACGAACAGTTTCGTGAACCTAGCTCGGGCAGCAGGCCGAGTTCAGAGCTCGCGGTTCGAAGACGAGCTCGATGATTTCCCATGTCTGTCACAATGAGCCCTGTAGCTGCCCTACAGCTCGAGTTAAGTACAGAAAACCGAGAGGCGTCTATCAGGATGACTCGAATAATACGAATAGGTTTGCGGACCTAGCTCGGCTAGCAGACCGAGTTCAGACCTCTCGATTCGACAGGCGAACGCGCGTGATCATTCTGAGTGCGATAGGTGTGCTTACCAGCACTGTAGCTGCCCTAAAGCTCGAGTTGAGTACAGAAAACCGAGAGTATCTATCAAGATGACTCGAATAATACGAATAGGTTTGCGGAGCTAGCTCGGCTGGCAGACCGAGTTCAGACCTCTGGACTGAACAGGCGAACGCGCGTGATAATTCTGAGTGCGATAGCAGTGCTCACCAGCTCCGTAGCTGCCCTACAGCTCGAGTTTAGAACAAAATACCGACAGCGCGTATCAAGATGACTCGAAACGGTCGTTCCCGCCGGGACGCTTTTTGGCCTTTAAAGCTACCCGATCGAGCTGAGATCAAGATGGCGAGCGGGAGTAAGATCGAATATCATGGGAAAAAATGCTCTAACGAATGTTCAAATTTTGAGAACAAAATTTTCAACCGACCAAAAGTCACCAAAAGGTCCGTCGAGATTTTTCTTGCCAACTAGCTCTCCAGCTCCCCGGAATTACTGGGCGCCGGCGGTAAACCGTCAACCTTGGTTACCGCCGGGGAACTCGTAGAGCTTCCAAGCTCGACTTAAGTTGAGAGAACCGAGAGCACCTACCAACGTTCTGACTCATAGTGAATATTTTTCGACCTCTAAATGCGACAAGCGGACGCGTCTGATCAGACCGAGTTCAGACCTCTCAATGCGACAGGCGGACGCGTCTGATGTCTGCGAATCGACTCATGTGATTACCAGCCCTGCAGCCCCCCTACAGCCCGAGTTGAGTGCAGAAAATTGAGAGCAGCTCTCAGGATGACTCGAATAATATAATAGTTTCGCAGACCTGTTTCGAGCAGCGGACCAAGTTCTGAGCTCTCGAATCGACCAACGAACGCGCCTGATGTGTGCAAATCGATTTCTATGACCCGCAGTAGCCCTCCCCCAGCACGAGTTGAGTGCAGAAAATTGAGAGCACTTTTCACGATGATTCGGACAATACGAATAGTTTCACGAACCTAGCTCGGGCAGCAGGCCGAGTTCAGAGCTCTCGATATAACAGACAAACGCGCCCGATAATTCACGATTGATTTCTGTGACTGTAGGCTCTGTAGCTGCCTACAGATTAGTTAAGTACAGGAAATACCGAGAGTGTTTGTCAAGATGACTCGAATAATACGGCGGACCTAGCTCGACTAGCAGACCGAGTTCAGACCTATGGATTCGACAGGCGAACGCGCCTAATGATTCTGAGTGCGATAAGTGTGCTTATCAGCTCTGTAGCTGCCCTGCAGCTCGAATTAAGTACAAAATACCGACAACGCGTATCCAGTTCACTCGAATAATACGAACAGGTTTGCGGACCTAGCTCGGCTAGCAGACCGAGTTCAGACCTATGGATTCAACAGGCGAACGCACCTGATAATTCTGAGTGCGATAGGTCTGCTTACCAGCACTGTAGCTGCCCAACAGCTCGAGTTGAGTAGAAAATACCGACAAAGCGTATCAAGTTCACTCGAATAATACGAATAGGTTTGCGGACCTAGCTCGGCTAGCAAACCGAGTTCAGACCTATGCATTGGACAGACGAAAGCGCCTGATGATTCTGAGTGCGATAGGTATGCTTACCAGCACTGTACTGTAGCTGTTCTACAGCTAGAGTTACGTACAAAATACTGACAACCAGTATCAAGATGACTCGAAACGGCCGATCCCGCCAGTGTGCTTTTTGGCCTTCAAAGTTACCCGATCGAGCTGAGATCAAGATGGCGAGCGGGAATAAGATCGAATATCACGGGAAAAAATACTAGAGCACAAACGAATTGTTGAATTTCGAGAACATAATTTTCAACCGACCAAAAGTTGTGAAAACTTCAGTTCTTTTTTTTCGAGCCAACTAGCTCTCCAGCGCGCCGGAATTACTCTTAGCTTCCAGCTATAACTAGCTAAGGGAAGCTCTACGAGTTACTCTTAAGCTTCCAGCAATAACTTGCTAAGGGGAGCTTTACGAGTTAAGTTACCACTTTGTCTGTCCTGGCCGGGTCGGCCAACTGGCACCGGCGTTGAACCGTCAACCTGGTCTCCGCCGGGAACCTCGTAGAGCTCTTTTCACACGTGAGAGTGCTAAGAGTCGAAGGAGAGAGCTTCTCGAGGCATTTCTCGAAAAATTGAATCTTGAATTTTTTCATGTCGATACGAGTTAAGTTACCACTTTGTCTGTCCTGGCCGGGTCGGCCAACTAGCTCCACCCCGCGCCGGAACTGGGAACCGGCGGTAAACCGTCAACCTGGTCACCGCCGGGAACCTCGTAGAGCTCTTATCTTGCACAGCAATTGTTGGAACACATTAAGAAAGCTTCTGGAGCAAGAAACTAAAAAATCGAAAAATTGTGTTTTTCTGTGTTTATTCAATGTCGATTTCTCCAAGTGTTTCGATAGTAATACTGCACCTATGGGCCTGAAAAGTTCACTGGCAGACGCGCCATAACCCACTACAGGTGCAAAAATCTGGTTTCTGAGAATCAATGGTCAAATATCTTTCAAATTTACGCAAAATCACCTGAAAATTGCCACATGCTCCGCCGCGGCCGGTGGGCCAACTAGCTCTACCCCGCGCCGGAATTCCTCTAGCTCATCGATGCCGAAGAGCTCTACGAGGTACTAGCTCCACCCCGCGCAAGAATTCCTCTAGCTCATCGACTGGCGCCGGCGGTGAACCGTCAAGCTAGTCATCGCCGGGAACCTCGTAGAGCTCTTCTAACGTAAGAGTGCAGAGAATCGACACAGAATGAAACAATCGAGATTCTTCGAAAATCTTCAAATTGTATTTTCGATGTTCATATTCGCTCAGTTCCCGGAAGTGAACTCATGCAAAAATGCATCGAGAGAGCTGAGCTGCTGTTAGAAAGGAGTTGATATGCCAATGCTCGGCGTAAAAATCTGCTTTTCCAAAATAAATGGACACCGCCGAGAACCTCGTAGAGCTCCTGGCACGCGTGAGAGTGCTCAGCATCAAAAGAGAGAGCTTCTGGAAGCATTTCTCGAAAATGAGCAAATGTGATTTTTTCTATGTCGACATGAAGTTGGTTTCGCCAAGTGTTTTGATAGTAAAATCGCATCTACAGAGCTCAGATTAAGACGCAGAGGCCGTCATAGTCGTCTACAGGTGCGAAAAATCTGCTTTCTCAAAATAAATGGTCAAATATCTTTCAAATCTTCGCAAAACCACCCAAAAGTTACCACTTTGTCCGTTCTGGCCGGGTCGGCCAACTGGGCGCCGGCGGTAAACCGTCAACCTTTCTTACCGCCGGGGGACTCGTAGAGCTTCCTGACAGTATATAGTGTGGAAAACAATCCAGAGAACGATTAGTTTTCAGTCCGAGCGATTTCAGACCTCTCAAGATGAAACAAACAGTTTCGCAATTCATTTCGAGTATCAGACCGAGTTCAGACCTCTCAATGCGACAGGCGGACGCGTTTGATGTCTGCGAATCGACTCATGTGATTACCAGCCCTGAAGCCCCGCTACACCTCAAAAATTGAGAGCACTTTTCACGATGATTCGGACAGTTCGAATAGTTTCGCGAACCTAGCTCGGGCAGCAGGCCGAGTTCAGAGCTCTCGATACGACCGACAAACGCGCCCGATAATGCCCAATCGATTTCTGTGACTATAGGCTCTGCAGCTGCCCGTACAGAATACCAACCACGCGTATCAAGTTAACTCGGATAATACGAATAGGTTTGCGGACCTAGCTCGGCTAGTAGACCGAGGTCAGACCTATGGATTCAACAGGCGAACGCGTCTGATGATTCTGAGTGCGATAGGTGTGCTTACCAGCACTGTAGCTGCCCTACAGCTCGCGGTAAGTAGAAAATACCGACAACGTGTATCAAGTTGACTCGAATAATATGAATAGGTTTGCGGACCTGGCTCGGCTAGCAGACCGAGTTGAGACCTCTGGATTCAACAGACGAACGCGCCTGATAATTCTGAATGCGATAGGTGTGCTCGCCAGCACTGTAGCTGCCCTACAGCTCGAGTTAAGTAGAAAATACCGACGGCGCGTATCAAGATGCCTCGAAACGGCCGTTCCCGCCGGAACGCTTTTTGGCCTTCAAAGTTACGCGATCGAGCTGAGATCAAGATGGCGAGCGGGAATAAGATCGAATAGCACGGGAAAAAATACTAGAGCTCTAACGAATGGTCAAATTTTCAAAACAAAATTTTCAACCGACCAAAAGTCAGCAAAAGGTCCGTCGAGATTTTTCTTGCCAACTAGCTCTCCAGCGCTCCGGAATTACTGGGCGCCGGCGGTAAACCGTCAACCTTTCTTACCGCCGGGGGACTCGTAGAGCTTCCTGACAATATAAACTATGGTAAAAAACTTCAAAGAACGAATATTTTTTAAGCCCGAGCGATTTCAGACCTCTCAAGATAACGCTAACGAAAAACAAAAACATTTTCGCAACCCAGTTCGAGTATCAAACCGAGTTCATACCTCTGAATGCGACAGGCGGGCGCGTCTGATGTCTGCGAACCCACTCATGTGATTCCCAACCCTGAAGCCCCCCCTACAGCCCGAGTTAAGTGCAGAAAACCGACAGTATCGACTCGAATAATATAATAGTTTTGCGAACCTCGCTCAAGCAGCACCGAGTTCCGAGCTCTGGAATCGACCGAAAGACGCGCCGGATGTGTGCAAATCGATATATATAACCTGCAGCACTATAGCCCTCCCGTGCAGAAAATTCAGAGAACGTCTGAAGATCATTCGAACGATACAAACAGTTTCGCGAACCTAGCTCGGGCAGCAGGCCGAGTTAAGAGCTCTCGGTTCAATAGACGAACGCGACTGATCATTCCCCATCGATGTCTGTCACAATGGGCCCTGTAGCTGCCCTACAGCTCGAGTTACGTACATAAAACCGAGAGCGTCTATCAAGATGACTCGAACAATACGAATAGGTTTGCGGACCCAGCTCGGCTAGCAGACCGAGTTCGGACCTCTCGATTCAACTGGCGAACGCGCGTGATGATTCTGAAAGCGATAGGTGTGCTTACCAGCACTGTAGCTGCCCTAAAGCTCGAGTTAAGTACAGAAAACCGAGAGTGTCTATCAAGATGACTTGAATAATACGAATAGGTTTGCGGGCCTAGCTCGGCTGGCAGACCGAGTTCAGACTGGGCGCCGGCGGTAAACCGTCAACCTTTCTTACCGCCGGGGGACTCGTAGAGCTTCCTGACAATTTATGATGTGGGAAAGAATTTCAGAGAACGACTAGTTTTTCAGCCCAAGCGATTATAGACCTCTCAAACTCTAACAAAACAAACGAACAGTTTTCCAATGGAGCTCGAGTATGAAACCGAGTTCAGACCTCTGAATGCGACAGGCGGACGCGTCTGATGTCTGCAGATCGATTCCTGTGATTACCAGCTCTGCAGCCCCCCATACAGCCTGAGTTAAGTGCAGAAAACCGAGAGTACCTCTCAGAATGACTCGAATAATACAACAGTTTCGCGGATCTCGTTCGAGCAGCAGACCGAGTTCGAGCTCTCGGTTCGACGAACGGACGCGCCTGATGTCTCGAACTCGATTCCTGTGACTAGCAGCACTCTAGCCCTCCCCCAGCACGATTTAAGTACAGAAAACCGAGAGCACTTCTCAAGATAACTCGAACAATACCAATAGGTTTGCGACCCTAGCTCGGCTAGCAGACCGAGTTCAGACCTCTGGATTCAACAGGCGAACGCGCCTGATCATTCTGAATGCATTAGCTGTGCTTACCAGCTCTGTTGCTGCCCTACAGCTCGAGTTTAGTACACAATACCGAGAGCTTCTGTCAAGATGACTCGAATAATACGAATAGGTTTGCGGACCTAGCTCGGCTAGCAGACCGAGTTTAGACCTCTGGATTTGACAGGCGAACGCACCTGATAATTCTGAATGCGATAGGTGTGCTTACCAGCACTGTAGCTGCCCTATAGCTCGAGTTAAGTACAAAATACTGACAACGCGTATCAAGATGACTCGAAACGGTCGTTCCCGCCGGGACGCTTTTTGGCCTTCAAAGTTACCCGATCGAGCTGAGATCAAGATGGCGAGCGGGAATAAGATCGAATATCATGGGAAAAAATACTAGAGCTCTAACGAATGGGCCCTGCAGCCCCCCTACAGCCCGAGTTAAGTGCGGAAAACCGACAGTATCGACTGGAATAATAGAATAGTTTTGCGGAACTAGTTCGAGCAGCAGACCGAGTCCCAAGCTCTGGAATCGACCGACAAACGCGCCTGATGTGTTGAAATCGATATGTGAGACCCGCAGCACTGTAGCCGGCCCCAAACACGAGTTAAGTGCGGAAAACCGAGAGCACTTCTCAAGATGACTCGGACAATACGAATAGTTTCGCGAACCTGGCTCGGACAGCAGACCGAGTTCAGAGCTCTCGGTTCAGTAGACGAACGCGACTGATGATTCCCCATCGATGTCCGTGACAATGAGCCCTGTAGTTGCCCTACAGCTCGAATCAAGTACAGAAAATCGAGAGCGTCTGTCAAGATGACTCGAATAATACGAATAGGTTTGCGGACCTAGCTCGGCTAGCAGACCGAGTTCAGACCTCTGGATTCAACAGGCGAACGCGCGTGATGATTCTGAATGCGATTGGTGTGCTTACCAGCACTGTAGCTGCCCTACAGCTCGAGTTGAGTAGAGAGACCCGACAACGCGTATCAAGTTGACTCGAATAATACGAATAGGTTTCCGGACCTAGCTCGGCTAGCAGACCGAGTTCAGACCTATGGATTGGACAGACGAATGCGCCGGATGGTTCTGAGGGCGATAGATGTGCTTACCAGCACTGTGGCTGCCCTATGGCTCGAGTTAAGTAGATAATACCGACAACACGTATCAAGTTGACTCGAATAATACGAATAGGTTTGCAGACCAAGCTCGGCTAGCAGACCGATTTGAGACCTATGAAATCAACGCCTATCAAGATGACTCGAAACGGCCGTTCCCGCCGGGACGCTTTTTGGCCTTCAAAGTTACCCGATCGAGCTGAGATCAAGATGGCGAGCGGGAATAAGATCGAATATCATGGGAAAAAAATACTAGAGCTCTAACGAATGGTCAAATTTCGAGAACAAAATTTTCAACTGACCAAAAGTCATCAAAAGGTCCATCGAGATTTTTCTTGCCAACTTGCTCTCCAGCTTCCCGGAATTACTCTTAAGCTTCCAGCAGTAACTTGCTAAGGGAAGCTCTACGAGTTACCTCTCGATTCAACAGGCGAACGCGCGTGACTGGCGCCGGCGGTGAACCGTCAACCTGGCCACCGCCGGGAACCTCGTAGAGCTCTTTTCATGCGTAAGAGTGCTCAGAGCCGAAAGAAAGAGCTTCTGGAAGCATTTCTCGAAAAAGCGAAGAATTGATTTTTTTCGCGTCGACATGAAGATGGTTTCGCCAAGTGTTTTGATAGAAAAAGCGCGCCTACAGAGCTCATACTAAGACAGAGAGGCCCTCATAGTCGTTTACAGGTGCGAAAAATCTGCTGTCTCAAAATAAATGGTCAAATATCTTTCAAAAAATCGCAAAACCACCCAAAAGTTACCACATTGTCCGTTCTGGTCGGGTCGACCAACTAGCTCCACCCCGCGCCGGAATTCCTCTAGCTCATCGATGACGAAGAGCTCTACGAGGTATGATTCTGAAGGCGATAGCTGTGCTTACCAGCTCTGTAGCTGCTCTACAGCTCGAGTTAAGTAGAAAATACCGACAGCGCGTATCAAGATGACTCGAAACGGTCGTTCCCGCCGGGACGCTTTTTTGCCTTTAAAGTTACCCGATCGAGCTGAGATCAAGATGGCGAGCGGGAATAAGATCGAATATCATGGGAAAAAATACTGGCGCCGGCGGTGAACCGTCAACCTGGTCACCGCCGGGAACCTCGTAGAGCTCCTAGCACGCGTGAGAGTGCTCAGCATCAAAAGGGAGAGCTTCTGGAAGCATTTCTCGAAGAAGCGAAAACATGATTTTTTTCATGTCGACATAAAGATGGTTGCGCCAAGTGTTTTGATAGTAAAAGTGCGCCTACAGAGCTCATGTTAAGACAGAGAGTCCCTCACAGTCGTCTACAGGTGCGAAAAATCTGCTTTCTCAAAATAAATGGTCAAATATCTTTCAAAAAATCGCAAAACCACCCAAAAGTTACCACATTGTCCGTTCTGGCCGGGTGGGCCAACTAGCTCCACCCCGCGCCGGAATTCCTCTAGCTCATCGATGCCGAAGAGCTCTACGAGGTACTAGAGCTCTAACGAATGGTCAAATTTTGAGAACAAAATTTTCAACCGACCAAAAGTCATCAAAAGGTCCGTCGAGATTTTTCTTGCCAACTAGCTCTCCAGCGCTCCGGAACTGGCGCCGGCAGTGAACCGTCAACCTGGTCACCGCCGGGAACCTCGTAGAGCTCCTAACACACGTAAGAGTGCTCAGTATCGAAAGAGAGGGCTTCTGGAAGCATTTCTCAGAAAAGAGAACATGATTTTTTCCATGTCGACACAGAGTTTGTTTCGCCAAGTGTTTTGATAGTAAAAGTGCATGTAGAGAGCTCATATCAAGACGCTGAGGCCCTCATAGTCGTTTACAGGTGCGAAAAATCTGCTTTCTCAAAATAAATGGTCAAATATCTTTCAAAAAATTGCAAAACCACCCAAAAGTTACCATATTGTCCGTTCTGGCCGGGTGGGCCAATGGGAACCGGCGGTAAACCGTCAACCAGGTTACCGCCGGGACCCTCGTAGAGCTCTTTTCTCGCACCGCGCTCCTAGAACACAGTGAGTAAGCTTCTGGAGTGAGAAAAAAAAATCGAAAAATCACGTTTTTCTGTTTTTACCCAACGTTCGTTCCCCCAAGTGTTTTGATAGAAATACTGCACCTACAGACCTGAAACTTTTACTGGCAGACGCGTCTTAACCCACTACAGGTGCGAAAAATCTGCTTTCTCAAAATAAATTGTCAAATATCTTTCAAAAAATCGCAAAACCACCCCAAAGTTGTCACATTGCCCGCCTCGACCGGCTGGGCCAACTAGCTCCAGCCCGCGCCGGAATTCCTCTAGCTCATCGATGCCGAAGAGCTCTACGAGGTACTAGCTCCACCCCGCGCCGGAATTCCTCTAGCTCATCGATGCCGAAGAGCTCTACGAGGTACTGGACGCCGGCGGTAAACCGTCAACCTTGGTTACCGCCGGGAGACTCGTAGAGCTTCCAGCTCGACGAAGTTGAGAACACCGAGGACCTACCAACATTCCGACTCATAGTAACTATTTTTGTCCTTTCAATGCGACAGGCGGACGCGTCTGATGTCTGCGAGTCGACTTCTATCATTCCCAGCTCTGCAGCCCCCCTACAGCCCGAGTTCAGTGCAGAAAACTGACAGCACCTCTCAGATGACTTCAACAATACAGTTGTTTTGCAGACCTAATTCAGGCAGCAGACAAGTTCCGAGCTCTGTTCTTCGCAGGCGGATGTGCATGATGTCTCTAAATCGATTGCTGTCCCCAGCAGCACTGTAGCCTCCCCCCAGCACAAAATACCGACAGCACTTCTCAGGATGACTCGAACAATACGAATAGTTTTGCGAACCTAGCTCGAGCAGCAGGCCAAGTTCAGTGCTCTCGAGTCAACGAACAAAGGCGCCTGGTGATTTCCAATAGATTTCTGTGACTACGAGCTCTGTACAGAAGACCGAGGGCTCGAGTTAAGTACCGAGGGCGGACTCGAAACGGCCGTTCCCGCCACCGTGCTTTTTGGCCTTCAAAGTTACCCGATCGAGCTGAGATCAAGATGGCGAGCGGGAATAAGATCGAATATCACGGGAAAAAATACTAGAGCTCTAACGAATTGTCAAATTTCGAGAACAAAATTTTCAACCGAGCAAAAGTCACCAAAAGTTCCGTCGAGATTTTTCTTGCCAACTAGCTCTCCAGCGCGCCGGAATTACTCTTAGCTTCCAGCTATAACTAGCTAAGGGAAGCTCTACGAGTTACTTGCTAAGGGAAGCTCTACGAGTTAGTTGCCACATTGTCCGTTCTGGTCGGGTCGACCAACTAGCTCCGCCCCGCGCCGGAACTGGGCGCCGGCGGTAAACCGTCAACCTTTGTTACCGCCGGGGGACTCGTAGAGCTTCCTGACAACATATAATGTCGAAAAAAATCACACACAAAAAAATAGTTTTCGAGCCCAAGCAATTTCAGACCTCTCGGATGCAACAGCCGAACGCCACCGATGCTTCTGGATTGTCTTCTGTACGAGCTCTGTAGCTCTCCTACAGCGCGAGTTACGTGCGTAAATCGACAGCACCTCTCAAGATCACTCGAACAATCACGAACAGTTTGACAAACCTAGCTCGAGTATCAGACCGAGTTCAGACCTCTGCATGCGACAGGCCGACGCGTCTGATGTCTCTGAATCCATTCCTGTGATGAGCAGCCTTGCAGCCCCCCCTACAGCCCGAGTTAAGTGCAAGAAACCGACAGCACCACTCAGGATGACTCGAAGAATACGAATAGCTTCGCGGACCTAGTTTGGGCAGCAGACAGATTTCGGAGCTCTCGATTCGAAAAGCGGACGCGCCTGATGTCTCCGAATCGATTCCAGTAATTACCCGCCATCCAGCCCCCCTCCAGACCGAGTTAGGTGCAGAGAACCGACAGCATCTCTCAAGATGACTCGAACAATACGAATAGTTTCGCGATTCTAGATCGGGCAGCAGACCGAGTTCAGAGCTCTGGATTCAACAAGCAACGGCCACTGATGATTCTCAATCAGATTCTGTACGTATCAGCTCTGTAGCTGTCCTGTAGCTCGAGTTAAGTACAGAAAACCAAGAGCGTCTGTCAAGATGACTCGAATAATACAAATAGGTTTGCGGACCTGGCTCGGCTAGCAGACGATAAGGTCTGCTTACCGCCAATACACTGACAGCGCGTATCAAGACGACTCGGAACGGCCGATCCTTACACTGGTCAGAGTGCTCAGAATCGAAGTAGAGTAAAAAACCAGAGATTTTTCGAAAATCTTCATTGTCGATTTTATCTTTCAAATTTTTGCAAAACCAACCAAAAGTCACCAATTTGTCCTTTCTGGCCGGGTCGGCCCATTCTGGCCGGGTCGGCCAACTAGCTGCACCCCTTGCCGGAATTCCTCTAGCTCATCGATGCCGAACAGCTACGAGGTATTACTCTCGAGCTTCCAGCACTGGGCGCCGGCGGTAGCTCTACGAGTTACTTGGTAGAGTCCGAGAAAGCAAAGAAAATACACCGGAAATCTGGCAAGCCCACAGGAGCTCGTGGCGTTCTTCTGGGGCTCTGGGGCGGCTCCCTGGCAGCGCTTCCGAAGCGCTGCCAGGAACGCTTCCACGCATGCCTGGCACGGGTGCAGACACGCGTAATCTGCTGCGACGTTTCACAGCTCGCTGCGGGTGTCGTAGAACGGCGAAGATGGGCTGCTGCGAAGCACCACCACCGTCCAGCTTCTAATCTAAAACCCTTTAGCTCTCAGAGAGCAAAGAATTTGCTGAGGGAAGCTCTACGAGTGACTAGCTCTCGAGCGCCCCGGAATTACCCCTCAGCTTCCAGTAATACTTCCTCAGAGAAGCTCTACGAGTTAGAACTTGCTAAGGGAAGCTCTACGAGTAATTCCTCACCTTATCGAAGAGCTCTACGAACTACCAGTTGGTGGCGTTCAAAACCCCGACAGCAGACGGCAAAGATATCAGAAAGCTTTCCTGACGAGTCCCTCAACGCTCTCGCCGAGCTGTTCTGGCGCTCTAGAAGGCTCCCCTGCAGCAGAAAAACGCCTCCATGCGTGCCTGCACGCGTGTCGGCACGCGTGAACGCTTGCCAGGAGCTCCCTCCGACCTGTTGCCGGCTCAGACGGGTCATCAGGGCTTCTGCTGCTAGATGCCGCCCACGGGGCCCCAGAGAGCCCCAGAAGGCACCCAAGGAGCTCCAAGAGAGCCCGCAGGCGGCCACAGGGCCAGATCGATGCCCAAGATAACCTCTCGATGGTTCGACGCGCCCCTGAAGCGCCTCAAGAGAGCCCCAAGAGAACCCCGACGACGGCCCCAAGAGGCAAAAAAACATCGAGTTCACGATGATAGTGGAAGAATGTTCGCATCATTGCCTTTCGTGCTTCCGACCCCTCAGGACGGCCCAGGAGGGCCCAAAGGCTCGCGCGAAGACAGCCCCAAGAGACCCCCAGGAAAGCGCTGGAATGGCCACAGAGGCCCCAATATGGCCCAAGAAACCCCCGCTAAAGAGCATGGACAGCCGCGGAGAAGCTCCTGGCAGGCACAACCACCGTCCAGCTTCAAATCTTTAACTTCTAGCGTCGGCTTGGTAGCGCCTACTGGGCGTCGGCGGCAAACCGTCAATCTTCGTTACCGCCGGAACACTCGTAAGAACAAAATTTTCAACCGACCAAAGTTAGCAAAAGATTCGTCGAGATTTTTCTTGCCAACTAGCTCTCCAGCGCGCCGGAATTACTCTTAAGCTTCCAGCAACTAGCTAAGGGAAGCTCTACGAGTAACTTGGTAGCATCAAAAAACCCGAAGATCAAAAAGAACACACAGCGGAAATTTGTTCTGGAGGACGCTACTGGGACCCTGGGGGGTTCCCCGGCAGTGCTTCAAAAGCGCTGCCAGGAACGCGTTCACGCGTGCCTGGAAGCCTGCAAGCATGCGTGGACGCTTCCCGGAAGCTCTCCCGGACCTGCTGCGACGTTTTACAGCTCTCTCCGGAGATCCTGGACCGGCGAAGATGGGCTGCTGGCGGGCACCACCACCGTTCGGCTTCTAATCGTAAACCCTCTGGCTCTCAGAGAGCTCTCCGGGAAAAACCTGGAGAGCGAAGACATCCTCTGGGACGGGAAACTCCCGGATAGCTCTTGGGCTGCGTAGGGTTGTTAGAGAAGAAGCCAGCGGGTGCGCGTACGCCGCTGCACCCTTCGGCCCACCGCTCCACGTGCCTTTCCTCGGTCCCGAAGCGTGTCCCGGAACGTCTGTTCCAATACGTTCCCGTAGAACGTGCTCCAGAGGCCTCGCGAAGCTCCCGGGCAGCGCGCGTGGAGGCGTCGTTCTCAGCCCTGCAGGGGCGCACTGGGCGCCGGCGGTAAACCGTCAACCTTGGTTACCGCCGGGGAACTCCTAGAGCTTCCAAGCTCGACTTAAGTTGAGAAAACCACCCACCAACATTCTGACTCATAGTGAATATGTTTTGACTTCTGATGACTGCGAATCGACTCCTGTCACAGCCCCGCAGCCCCCCTACAGCCCGAGGTCAGTGCAGAGAACCGACAGCATCTCCCGAAGTGACTCGAACAATACAATAGTTTGATAAAACCGTCAGCGCGTATCAAGATGACTCGAAACGGTCGATCCCACCAGAGTGCGTTTTGGCCTTCAAAGTTACCCGATCGAGCTGAGATCAAGATGGCGAGCGGGAATGAGATCGAATATCACGGAAAAAAATACTAGAGCTCTAACGAATAGTCAAATTTCGAGAACAAAATTTTCAACGGACCAAAAGTCACCAAAAGTTCCGTCGAGATTTTTCTTGCCAACTAGCTCTCCAGCGCGCCGGAAATACTCTTCAGCTTCCAGCAACTAGCTTGGGGAAGCTCTACGAGTCACTAGGCAAGCTGTCGAGCGCCACCACGCACGTGTATTGCCCTTTTTTTAGCAGCGCGCCAATACCCGATCGAGCTGAGATCAAGACGGCGAGCGGAATTAAGATCGAATATCACGAAAAGAAATACTAGAGCTCAAACAAATTCTTGAATTCCGAGAACAAAATTTTCAGCCGACCAAAAATCACCAAAAGGTCCGTCGAAATTTTTTTTTGCCGACTAGCTTTCCAGCACTCCGGAATTACTCTTAAGCTTCCAGCAATAACTGGCGCCGAAGTTACCACTTTGTCCTTTCTGGCCAGGTCGGCCAATTGTAAGCGTCCGAATCCAGGATAGCTGCGCGGGACGCTGGAAATCTCGCAGGAGACGCTTGAAGGTTAGCCGTTTAAATGCGTAGGGCCCTGCAAAGTGCGCAAGAAAGATTTGCCTAGGAGCCTGGAAGAACTGGGCGCCGGCGGTAAACCGTCAACCTTTCTTACCGCCGGGGGACTCGTAGAGCTTCCTGAAAATATAAAGTGTGAGAAAAAACTCCAAGAACGACTAGTTTTTCAGCCCAAACGATTTCAGACATCTCAAGATAACGCTAACAAAAAACAAACAGTTTCGCAACCCGTATCAAACCGATTTCAGACCTCTGAATGCGACAGGCCGCCGCGTCTGACGTCTGCGAATCCACTCATGTGATTCCCAGCCCTGCAGCCCCCCCTACAGCCCGAGTTAAGTGCAGAAAACCGACAGTATCGACTCGAATAATAGAAAAGTTTTGCGGACCTAGTTCGAGCAGCAGACTGAGTTTCGAGCTCTGGAATCGACCGACAAACGCGCCTGATGTGTGCGAATCGATATATGTGACCCGCAGCACTGTAGCCAGCCCCAAACACGAGTTCAGTGCAGAAGACAGAGAGCACTTCTCAAGATCATTCGGACAATACGAATAGTTTCGCGAACCTAGCTCGGGCGGCAGAGCTCTCGCTTCAGTAGACGAACGCGACTGATGATTCCCCATCGACCTCTGTGATAATGAGCCCTGTAGCTGTCCTGCAGCTCGAGTTAAGTACAGAAAACCGAGAGCGTCTGTCAAGACGACTCGAATAATACGAATAGGTTTGCGGACCTAACTCGGCTAGCAGACCGAATTCAGACCTCTGGATTCAACAGGCGAAGGCGCGTGATAATTCTGAGTGAGATAGGTGTACTTACCAGCACTGTAGCTGCCCTACAGCTCGAGTTCAGTAGAGAATACTGACAACGCGTATCAAGTTCATTCGAATGATACGAATAGGTTTCCGGACCTAGCTCGGCTAACAGACTGAGTTCAGACCTATGGATTCGACAGGCGAACGCGCCTGATGATTCTGAGAGCGTTAGATGTGCTTACCAGCACCGTAGCTGCCCTACAGCTCGAGTTAAGTAGAGAATACCGACGAGACGTATCAAGTTGACTCGAATAATACGAATAGGTTTGCGGGCCTAGCTCGGCTAGCAGACCGAGTTCAGACCTATGGATTTAACAGGCGAACGCGCCTGATGATTCTGAGTGCGATAGGCGTGCTCATCAGCACTGTAACTGCCCTATAGCTCGAGTTAAGTAGAAAATACCGACAACGCGTATCAAGATGACTCGAAACGGCCGCCTGCCTGCTTTTTGGCCTTTAAAGTTACCCGATCGAGCTGAGATCAAGATGGCGAGTGGGAATAAGATCGAATATCATGAGAAAAAATACTACAGCTCTAACGAATTGTCAAATTTCGAGAACAAAACTGGGCGCCGGCGGTAAACCGTCAACCATTGTTACCGCCGGGGGACTCGTAGAGCTTCCTGACACCATATAATTGCGAAGAAAATTGCAGAGAACGAATAGTTTTTCAGCCCAACTCGAGTATCAGACTGAGTTCGAACCCCTGAATGCAGCAGACAGAGGCGTCTGATGTCTCCGAATCGATTCCTGTGATTACCCGCCCTGCAGCCCCCCTACAGCCCGAGCTAAGTGCAGAACGCCGACAGTAGCTCTCAAGATGACTGGAAGAATACGAACAGTTTCGTGATTCTAGATCGCGCAGCAGACCGAGTTCAGAGCTCTGGATTCAACAGGCGAACGCGCCTAATCATTCTGAGTGCGACAGGTGTGCTTACCAGCACTTTAACTGCCTACAGCTCGAGTTAAGTAGAAAATACCGGCAACCCGTATTAAGTTGACTCGAATAATACGAATAGGTTTGCTGACCTAGCTCGGCTAGCAGACCGAGTTCAGACCTATGAACTCAACAGGCGAACGCGCCTGATTATTCTGAGTGCGATAGGTGTGCTTACCAGCACTGTAGCTGCCCTACAGCTCGAGTTAAGTAGAAAATACCGAGAACGCGTATCAAGTTGACTCGAATAATACGAATAGGTTTGCGGACCTAGCTCGGCTAGCAGACCGAGTTCAGACCTATGAATTCAACAGGCGACCGCGCCTGATCAATCTGCGTGCAATAGGCGTGCTTACGAGCACTGCAGCTGCCCTACAGCTCGAGTTAAGTAGAAAATACCGACATCGCGTATCAAGTTGACTCAAATAATACGAATAGGTTTGCGGACCTAGCTCGGCTGGCAGACCGAGTTCAGACCTCTGGAGTCAACAGGCGAACGCGCGTAATAATTCTGAGTGCGATAGCTGTGCTTACCAGCTCTGTAGCTGTCCTACAGCTCGAGTTAAGTACAAAATACCGACAACGCGTATCAAGATGACTCGAAACGGCCGATCCCGCCACTGTGCTTTTTGGCAGTAAAAGGTACCCAATCGAGCTGAGATCAAGATGGCGAGCGGGAATAAGATCGAATATCACGGGAAAAAATACTAGAGCTCTAACGAATTGTCAAATTTCGAGAACAAAATTTTCAACCGAGCAAAAGTCATCAAAAGTTCCGTCGAGATTTTTCTTGCCAACTAGCTCTCCAGCGCGCCGGAATTACTCTTAGCTTCCAGCTATAACTAGCTAAGGGAAGCTCTACGAGTTATTTTCAACCGACCAAAAGTCAGCAAAAAGTCCGTCGAGATTTTGGTTGCCAACTAGCTCTCCGGCGCGCCGGAATTACTGGGCGCCGGCGGTAAACCGTCAACCTTTCTTACCGCCGGGGGACTCGTAGAGCTTCCTGACAATATATAATGTGGACAAGAAACCCAAAGAACAAATATTTTTTCAGCCCAAGCGATTTCAGACCTCTCAAGATGACTGTAATTAAAAAACAAACAGTTTCGCAACCCAGTTCGAGCATCGAACCGACTTCAGACCTCTGAATGCGACAGGCGGGCGCGTCTGATGTCTGCGTATCCACTCATGTGATTCCCAGCCCTGCAGTTCCCCCTACAGCCCGAGTTAAGTGCGGAAAACCGACAATATCGACTGGAATAATATAATAGTATCGCGGACCTAGTTCGCAAACCGAGTTCCGCGCTCTGGTATCGACCAACAGACGCGCCTGATGTGTGCGAACCGATATCTGTGTCCCGCAGCACTGTAGCGCTCCCCCAGCACGAGTTGAGAGCAGGAAATTAAGAGCTCTTCTCAAGATGATTTGGACAATACGAATAATTTCGCGAACCTAGCTCAAGCAGCAGGCCGAGTTCAGAGCTCTCGATTCAACAGACGAACGCGCCTGCTCGTTTCCAATCGATTTCTGTCACTATCAACTCTGCAGCTGCCCTACAGCTCGAGTTGAATACAAAATACCGAGAGCGTCTGTCAAGATGACTCGGATGATACGAATAGGTCTGCGGACATAGCTCGGCTAGCAGACCGAGTTCAGACCTCTGGATTCAACAGGCGAACGCGCCTGATAATTCTGGATGCGATAGGTGTGCTTGCCAGCTTTGTAGCTGCCCTACAGCTCGAGTTAAGTACAAAATACCGAGAGCGCCTGTCAAGATGACTCGAATAATACGAATGAGTTTGCGGACCTAGCTCGGCTAGCAGACCGAGTTCAGACATCTGGATTCAACAGGCGAACGCGCCTGATGATTCTGAATGCAATAGGTGTGCTTGCCAGCTCTGTAGCTGCCCTACAGCTCGAGTTGAGTACAAAATACCGACAGTGCGAATCAAGATGACTCGAAACGGCCGTTCCCGCCTGCCTGCTTTTTGGCCTTCAAAGTTACCCGATCGAGCTGAGATCAAGATGGCGAGCGGGAATAAGATCGAATATCATGAGAAAAAATACTAGAGCTCTAACGAATGGTCAAATTTTGAGAACGAAATTTTCAACCGACCAAAAGTCACCAAAAGGTCCGTCGAGATTTTTGTTGCCAACTAGCTCTCCAGCTCCCCGGAATTACTGGGCGCCGGCGGTAAACCGTCAACCTTTCTTACCGCCGGGGGACTCGTAGAGCTTCCTGAAAATATAAAGTGTGGGAAAAAACTCCAAAGAACGACTAGTTTTTCAGCCCAAGCGATTCCAGACCTATCAAGATAACGTTAACAAAAAACAAACAGTTTCGCAACCGAGTTCGGGTATCAAACCGAGTTCAGACCTCTGAATGCGACAGGCGGCCGCGTCTGATGTCTGCCAATCCACTCATGTGATTCCCAGCCGTGCAGCCCCCCTACAGCCCGAGTTAAGTGCAGAAAACCGACAGTATCGACTCGAATAATAGAATAGTTTTCCCGATCTAGTTCGAGCAGCAGACCGAGTTCCGAGCTCTGGAATCGATCGACAAACACGCCTGATGTGTGCAAATCGATATATGTGACCCGCAGCACTGTAGCCGGCCCAAACACGAGTTAAGTGCAGAAGACAGAGAGCACTTCTCAAGATCATTCAACAATACGAATAGTTTCGCAAATCTAGCTCGGGCAGCAGGCCGAGTTCAGAGCTCTCGGTTCAGTAGACGAACGCGACTGATGATTCCCCATCGATGTCTGTGACAATGAGCCCTCTAGCTGCCCTACAGCTCGAGTTAAGTACAGAAAACCGAGAGCGTCTGTCAAGATGACTCGAATAATACGAATAGGTTTGCGGACCTAGCTCGGATAGCAGACCGAGTTCAGACCTCTGGATTGAACAGGCGAACGCGCCTGATGATTCTGAGTGCGATAGCTGTGCTTACCAGCACTGTAGCTGCCCTAGACCTCGAGTTAAGCAGAAAATACCGACAACACGTATCAAGTTGACTCGAATAATACGAATAGGTTTGCGGACCTAGCTCGGCTAGCAGACCGAGTTCAGACCTCTGGATTCGACAGGCGAACGCGCCTGATGATTCTGGGTGCGATAGGTGTGCTTACCAGCACTGTAGCTGCCCTACACCTCGAGTTAAGTAGGAAATACCGACAACGCGTATCAAGTTGACTCGAATAATACGAATAGGTTTGCGGACCTAGCTCGGGTAGCAGACCGAGTTCAGACCTCTGGATTGAACAGGCGAACGCGCCTGATGATTCTGAGTGCGATAGCTGTGCTCACAGGCACTGTAGCTGCCCTACAGCTCGAGTTAAGTTGAAAATACCGACAGCCCGTAGCAAGATGACTCGAAACGGCCGTTCCCGCCACCGTGCTTTTTGGCCTTCAAAGTTACCCGATCGAGCTGAGATCAAGATGGCGAGCGGGAATAAGATCGAATATCACGGGAAAAAATACTAGAGCTCTAACGAATGTCAAATTTCGAGAACAAAATTTTCAACCGACCAAAAGTCACCAAAAGTTCCGTCGAGATTTTTCTTGCCAACTAGCTCTCCAGCGCGCCGGAACTGGGCGCCGGCGGTAAACCGTCAACCTTTCTTACCGCCGGGGGACTCGTAGAGCTTCCTGACAATATATAATGTGGAAAAGAATTTCAGCGAACGACTAGTTTTTCATCCCAAGCGATCATAGACCTCTCAAAGATGACTCTAACAAAACGAATAAACAGTTTTTGAATCGAGCTCGAGTATGAAACCGAGTTCAGACCTCTGAATGCGACAGGCGGACGCGTCTGATGTCTGCGGATCGATTCCTGTGATTACCAGCTCTGCAGCCCCCATACAGCCTGAGTTTAAGTGCAGAAAACCGAGAGTCTCAGGATGACTCGAATAATACAACAGTTTCGCGGATCTCGTTCGAGCAGCAGACCGAGTTCCGAGCTCTCGGTTCGACGAACGGACGCGCCTGATGTCTCGGAATCGATTCCTGTGACCAGCAGCACTGTAGCCCTCCCCCAGCACGATTTGAGTACAGAAAACCGAGAGCATTTCTCGAGATGACTCGAACAATACCAATGGGTTCGCGAACCTAGCTCGAGGAGCAGGCCAAGTTCAGAGCTCTTGGTTCAACAGACGAACGCGCCTGATCATTCTCAATCGATTTCTGTGATTATCAGCCCTGTGGCTGCCCTACAGATCGAGCGAAGTACGAAAAACCGAGAGTGTATGCTACAATGACTCGAATAATACGAATAGGTTTCTGACCCTAGCTCGGCTAGCAGACCGAGTTCAGACCTCTGGATTCAACAGGCGAACGCGCCTGATCATTCTGAACGCATTAGCTGTGCTGACCAGCTCTGTAGGTGTCCTGAAGCTCGAGTTATCTTGAGAAAACCGACAGCGCCTATCAAGATGACTCGAAACGGCCGTTCCCGCCTGCCTGCTTTTTGGCCTTCAAAGTTACCCGATCGAGCTGAGATCAAGATGGCGAGCGGGAATAAGATCGAATATCATGAGAAAAAATACTAGAGCTCTAACGAATGGTCAAATTTCGAGAACAAAATTTTCAACCGACCAAAAGTCACCAAAAGGTCCGTCGAGATTTTTCTTGCCAACTAGCTCTCCAGCTCCCCGGAATTACTCTTAAGCTTCCAGCTATAACTTGCTAAGGGAAGCTCTACGAGTTACTGGGCGCCGGCGGTAAACCGTCAACCTTTCTTACCGCCGGGGGACTCGTAGAGCTTCCTGACAATATATAATTGGAAAAGAATTTCACAAAACGACTAGTTTTTCAGCCCAAGCGATTATAGACCTCTCAAGATGACTTGTCTGCGGATCGATTCCTGTGATTACCAGCTCTGGAGCCCCCCATACAGCATGAGTTAAGTGCAGAAAACCGAGAGTACCTCTCAGGATGACTCGAATAATACAACAGTTTCGCGGATCTCGTTCGAGCAGCAAACCGAGTTCCGAGCTCTCGGTTCGACGAACAGACGCGCCTGATGTTTCGAAATCGATTCCTGTGACCAGCAGCACTGTAGCCCTCCCCCAGCACGATTTAAGTACAGAAAACCGAGAGCACTTCTCAAGATGACTCGAACAATACCAATAGATTCGCGAACCTAGCTCGGGGAGCAGGCCGCGTTCAGAGCTCTTGATTCACCAGACGAACGCGCCTGATAATTCTCAATCGATTTCTGTGATTATGAGCTCTGTGGCTGCCCTACAGATCGAGTTAAGTACGAAAAACCGAGAGCGTCTGCTACAATGGCTCGAATAATACAAATAGGTTTGCGACCCTAGCTCGGCTAGCAGACCGAGTTCAGACCTCTGGATTCAACAGGCGAACGCGCCTGATCATTCTGGATGCATTAGCTGTGCTACCAGCTCTGTAGTTGTCCTGAAGCTCGAGTTATCTTGAGAAAACCGAGAGCGCGTATCAAGATGACTCGAAACGGCCGTTCCCGCCCGTGTGCTTTTTGGCCTTCAAAGTTACCCGATCGAGCTGAGATCAAGATGGCGAGCGGGAATAAGATCGAATATCACGGGAAAAAATACTAGAGCTCTAACGAATGGTCAAATTTCGAGAACAAAATTTTCAACCGACCAAAAGTCAGCAAAAGGTCCGTCGAGATTTTTCTTGCCAACTGGCGCCGGCGGTGAACCGTCAACCTGGTCACCGCCGGGAACCTCGTAGAGCTCCTTGAATCCGTGAGAAAGCTCAGCATCAAAGCGGGAGCTTCTGGGAGCTTTTCTACAAAAACTTCAAGTTGAGATTTTTTCGGAGTCAACATGAAGTCGGTTCCTTCAAGTGAACTGGTACTGAAAATGACTCTAGATGGCCGAGCTGATCAGGGAACGAAGTTTATATCTCAATGCTCGGAGTAAAAATCTGCTTTTTCAAAATGAATTGTCAAATATCTTTCAAAAAATTGCAAAACCACCCAAAAGTTGTCACATTGTCCGCCTCGGCCGGCTGGACCAAAGTTCTCACTCCCAGCGAAGCTATTCATATGAAGTCTCGCGCTCTCAGTGAGAGCGCGAGACCATTCTGCGTCGACAAAAATGCACCAGAACTCTCTAGGTCACCCATAGATCGATATAAATTAGAAAAAAAATCATCCGACACAAAAAATACAAAATTGTACAAATCGATATTTTTCATTGATTTTGAAAATTCTAATCAATTTGGGCACTCTCGAGGCTCCCATTCGATGTCTCGCATGTCGCTACTTCGATTGGAATGTACCTGGCATGCATAGCATGCACTCAGCTCGAGTTATCATCGAAACACCGTTCGCAACACGCATACATAGAGACAGTATTTCGAGCATAACTCCTGACTCAGCCATTTCTAGGAACTCTCGAGCTTCCAGTGTGACGCGCCAGATCATTCTGCATCGACTGGTGTGCGTGAGAGGTCTGTAGCTTGCTGACAGCTCGAGTTAAGTAAAGCCAACCACCGTCACCTGCCAAACTGCACTGCAGGCAAAGTCGGTTCCTGCAAGTCTTTTGACAGTAATATTGCCCCTAGAGCCCTGAAAATTTTACCAGCAGGTGCGCCATAGCTTACTGTATGTGAGCAAAATCCGTTTTCTGAAAACGAATTGTCAAATCTTGCACAAAGTTTCAAAAACCGACCCCAGGTTAACACATTGTCTCTTTTGGTCGGGTCGGCCAACTAGCTCCACCCTGGGCCCGAATTCCTCTTAGCTCATCTCGTCGAAGAGCTCTACGAGGTACTAGCTCTGGGACGCGCCGGAACTTGTAAGCGTCCAAAACCCGGATAGCGTGGCCAAGCGCGGAACGCCGCACGGGGGACCTCTGCCAGGCCGCCTGAAACGATGCGCGGGACGCTGGAAACTGGGCGCCGGCGGTAAACCGTCAACCTTTCTTACCGCCGGGGGACTCGTAGAGCTTCCTGACAATATATAATGTGGAACGAATTTCAGAGAACGACCAGTTTTTCAGCCCAAGCGATTATGAACCTCCAAAGATGACTCTAACAAAACAAACAAACAGTTTTCCAATCGAGCTCGAGTATGAAACCGAGTTCAGACCTCTGAATGCGACAGGCGGACGTGTCTCATGTCTGCGGATCGATTTCTGTGATTACCAGCTCTGCAGCCCATACAGTATGAGTTAAGTGCAGAAAACCGAGAGTACCTCTCAGGATGACTCGAATAATACAACAGTTTCGCAGATTTCGTTCGAGCAGCAGACCGAGTTTCGAGCGATCGGTTCGACGAACGGACGCGCCTGATGTCTCGAAATCGATTTCTGTGACCAGCAGAGCTATAGCCCCCCCAGTACGATTTATGTACAGAAAACCGAGAGCACTTCTCAAGATGACTCGAACAATACGAATGGGTTCGCGAATCTAGCTCGGGGAGAAGGCCGATTTCAGAGCTCTTGATGCAACAGACGAACGCGCCTGATAATTCTCAATCGATTTCTGTTAGTATGAGCTCTGTGGCTGCCCTATAGATCGAGTTAAGTACGAAAAACCGAGAGCGTCTGCTACAATGACTCGAATAATACGAATAGGTTTGCGACCCTAGCTCGGCTAGCAGACCGAGTTCAGACCTCTGGATTCAACAGGCGAACGCGCCTGATCATTCTGAACGCATTAGCTGTGCTGACCAGCTCTGTAGGTGTCCTCAAGCTCGAGTTATCTTGAGAAAACCGACAGCGCGTATCAAGATGACTCGAAACGGCCGTTCCCGCCCGTGTGCTTTTTGGCCTTCAAAGTTACCCGATCGAGCTGAGATCAAGATGGCGAGCGGGAATAAGATCGAATATCATGGGAAAAAATACTAGAGCTCTAACGAATGGTCAAATTTTGAGAACAAAATTTTCAACCGACCAAAAGTCAGCAAAAGGTCCGTCGAGATTTTTCTTGCCAACTAGCTCTCCAGCGCGCCGGAATTACTCTTAGCTTCCAGCTATAACTTGCTAAGGGAAGCTCTACGAGTTACCTCGAAGGAGACGCTTGCAGGGGCGCCGTTTGCGATGCGTGGGGCCGTGCAACTTGGCAGCGTCCAAAACCCGGATAGCAAAGAGGCACTCACACAAACGAGCACACGCACATAAGCACGCACACACGACACACACACACACATACAAACACATATACATACACAAGAACGCACACATACGCCAGCATGTTCCACACACACACACACGCACACACACACACACACACGCACACACTCACACACACACGCACACGCAACACATCCACGCGCAAAGGGCGACACACACGCGCAAACGCGCACACACGAACACACAGCACATCTCACATACACACAGGGACGCGCACACGCACACGGATCACACAAGCACATAGACACACGGGGGCACACACAAACACCCACACGCACACACGCACACACACACACACACTCGCGCACGCACAACCCACGCACACAGACGCACACGCAAGCATCCATGGAAACCTACGCACTGACGACCACACGATGACGCACGCACCGCAGCCAACTCGGCCCCCCCCCCCGCGCTCCCCTGCCGCCCCCACGCACCCCCGCCCTCCCCGCCGGCGCTCCGGAGGGGGGAGGCACCGCCCCATTTTGGGGCCGGCCCTCCCTCCGCTCCAACCACTCCGCCCTCGCGGAGCGCCAGAGGGGGGGGGAGGGGGGAGGGGTGGGGGGCGCGCGGACGGCGGCAGCACCGCGCGCACGCACGCGCACACGCACATGCGCAGACGAACAACGAACAGGATGGCAAAGAGGATATCACACAAGCAAGCACACGCACACACACACACAGACTAGCACACAAGAGCACACACGTACGCCAGCATGCTCCACACACATGCGCACATACACACATGCACACACACGCACACACACACACACGCAAAGGTCCACACACACACACGCGCAAACGCGCACACGCAAACACACATATATACACAAGAACCCACACAGACACACAGACACATGCAGCCACACATGCAGCCTGACAGACACACAGACACATGCAGCCACAAATCTGACACACAGCTTGAGGAGCTTGAGGACATGCAGCCACACAGACACACAGACATAAACACACGCAAACGTTTACACACACACGCACACACACGCGCGAGCACCCAGACACGCACGCGCACACGCACACACGGTCGCGCACACACACACACACACACACATACGAGACACGCGCGAGCCCCCCCACCACCACCACCACCACAAACACACACACACAAGCGCACACACAGACGCAATCGCGAACACCCGCGGCTAACCACGCACAGACGACAACGCGGTGACAGACCCATTCCCCGACTAAGCAGCGCACTCTACCCCCGCGCCCCCCAGCCGCCCCCAAGCGCCACCGCCCACCCCGCCGGCGCTCCGGAGGGGGGAGGCACCGCCCCATGTTGGGGCCGGCCCTCCCTCCACTCCAGCCACTCCGCCCTCGCGGAGCGCCGAAGAGATGGGGGGGGAGAAGGGGGAAGGGGGCGGCGGGGGTGCCAGCGCCGTGCTCGCACACAGACACACACACACACGCACACACAAGGATGCACGTTTCCTCAGGAAGCGCGCCGCGTCGCAGGCGCGAGCGCGGGTCTCAAGTGCACACGCGGACATACACGCGCACACTAAGACACACAGACACACATACACACACACACACGAATACACAAACGCACGCCCGCACACTCAATGAGGGACGCCCTGGCAAGCGGCCATGGAGGGGCGATCTCATCCCAACCTGTGTGGATCAGAGCGGGGTAGGTCTACGCCTGTCCTGTCTGTCACGCGGCCCCGTTCGCCCTCTTCGCGTCGCCTGCGCGCGGTCTCCGCCTCCCTCGCCTGCTGCGCCTTCTCGTGAGCCTCCACGTCCGGAATCCCGATTGTGGCGATGCGCGGGCGCGCTTGAGGGCGCTGCGGTTCGGTGGACGCCGTGCCAGCGCCGGCGCCCACACGAACGACAACGCCAGCCACAATCCTCGTCGTCGCCCCGCCTCCACCGCCCACTGACGGGGCCGAAGCCCCACAGTGCGCGCCAGCATCCCCAGCACCCTCGGACGCGGCGGCCTCTCGCGCACCCTCGAAGCCGCCCTGGGCGAACACCTCTGGAGGCGCAGCCGCGGGCGAAGCCTCGGGCAGGGTCCCCGCCGCTGGAACCACCGGCGCAGAAACAGCGCCCGACGCACTGCGCGCCGCTCGCTCCTGGAACTCCTTCAACTTTGCCTCCGGGATTGCCCCGTCCACGCGCCCATGCCACCCCTTTGCCCCTTGCTGGCCGAAGTGCCTCTTGCAGAACACGCCGCATCCCTCCGCGGGGAAACTGCGGCACTGCGCACCCACTCCATCCCCCCAAGTACGAGCCAAACATTTCCTTTCATCGATCGTCTTCGGCGTAAAGCGATGCCACTCGCGGTCGGCAGGTGGCGCCCCCACGCCTGGCTCGACCGCGGCAGGAGCCGGGCCCGCGGACGGGACGCCCGAGGCCCTGCCAGCGTCGTCGTCCTCGCCGCCCGTGCTGCCCAGAGCAGGCGGGGACAGCCCGCGCTTCTTGCCCCTGCGCAACGGCGGCTGCGGCTGCCCCGAAGCGCCGGGGTCCCCGTCGCCAGCGCCAGGATCCCCGCCACCCGCCCGACGCCGCTTGCCCGGTGGCTCGCCACCCGACGCCTGCTGCCCGGCGGGCGCACTCGGCGGCGCAGACGGCGCGGCAGACGTGCTGGAAGCAGCGCCGCCGCCGCCATCGCCGCTCCCCGCAGACCCCGCCGCGCGCCCGCCTGCATGCCCGAGAGGCGCAGTCGGCGGAGCCGGCGGCGCACCAGACGGTCCCGCACCAGCGCTGCCGCCGGCGCCCCCCGCAGACCCCGCCGCCGCGCGCCCGCCGCCTCCGCCCCGCGGACCCGCCCTGCGCACATACGCAAACACATACGCGCCCATGTGCACCTGGTGGTTTCTGGCGATCTGCGCCCAAGTCTGGAGGTGGACAGTACTGTCGTCGAATTTGGCGTATTCGTTCACGCCCACGGATGCATACGCATAGTAGTGTCCGCTCGTCGCGCGCCCTTACTCGCACTCGGAATCCACAGGCCGCAGAATCTGAGGAAAGCGCACAGGGCGTCTGTCGTACCACTCGCCTATCACCCGCTGCACGATCACGAAGAGCACGGGCGGCGACCGCTCCCAGCGATTGCCTGTATATACCCTGATGCCTTGACAGACCCGGCCGCCGCCCTCTGAGCATCATCGAGGTGAGCGTGCGCCGGACATCCTTGCCCTGGCTCACCGACATGCCTTAATTCCAGCCGGATCAACTCCTCCAGATCGCACGGCCCCCGGTAGTCGGGGCCGAGCAATTCGGAAGGCACCACCTTGAGAAAAGTCTTAATTTCCCCCTTGTCCGAACTTGCTGTGCACGCGGCGCATCGCCTCCGCTGCCGAAACGCAATGCCGCAGACGTGCTGCTGGAGCACACTGCGCTGCCCGTGAGCCCCCCCTGCGGTGCAAACGGGGTGTTCGGCCGCGGAAACGGCATGGAGGGCGGCCAGGAAGAACTCTGACGCGTCGCATTGCTTCGGTCTCCCTTGCTGATCGAATTCTGCAAATTCTCGCTCACCAAAGAGCCCCTTGCGCGCGGCTATAGCGAGTGCGCGACGGCGTCGACCCCCTGGACAGAGAGAGCCGCGGCCTGAGCTCCGAGCGCGCACGCCGCGCAAGAGTCTGCACCCAGAGGGCACCGGCCGTGCTCGTGGAGAAGCCGACGGAAGGGAGCCAGGCGCAGCAGCACCTGCGCGACTGAGCTCACGAAGAAAGTATTGCCGAGGTTTGCGATGCCCACGCCAGAGCCGCGGCCGCAGTGCCACTGCAGCTCCCTGGTGACCTCCTCCTGGGACACGCCGTAAGCTGCCATGCACAGATCCCGGTCCAGCGGGCGCAGCTCTGGCGGCTCTGCACCATCGCCAACAGTCGCCGCCG
>CAUYUJ010011313.1:12500-23534 GCA_963575745.1 Prorocentrum cordatum | reverse complement strand
GTGAAGAGCACGACCGATCCACAGCCACGTAGCATAACCATAACGATCAGCTGACTGCGCAAGCGCCGCCGGAGAGTACGGCCTGACGAGGCCTAGGAGGACCCGCCGGGGTTTTTGGCCTGACGTGGCCTCGAAAATGCCGCCGGGGATTTTGGCCTGACGTGCCCTGGCAAAAGGAACCATGGATGGCATGGTATACCCAAGCCCAGCTCCGCCGTGCCTAGGGGTTCAGAGCAGGGATGAGATTGGGGAGCTCGTCCTCGTCCCTCACTCCTGGGCGCGGTTATCTTCATTTGGGCACCGCTCTGGTGCCTCGGACCGCAATGGGAAGGAATGCGCCACAGAGCCGCCAGCCACAGTGTATCCCGTCCGGATACGTCTGCTTTCTCCCGCTCGCGGCTGACGCGCCTCAGCGCGCTGAACGCACGAAGCGTGTGAGAATCCTCCACATCCTCCAAGGGCGACGAGGGGAGGTATGAGGAGAGAGGAAAAGTTTTAGAGGTTAAGGCGAGCCTGGCGCGTGCACGAGCGGGCCGCGAGGCCCGCGCAGCACGAGAGGGCGTTATCGCCGTAGCGGCCTGGCGTCTAGGGGCTCCCCTTGCCAGCCCGTGGCGTGAGCCTGACTGATGCAGTCAAGCCTGCGCGCCGCGCATCAGCCTGCGAGGCGACCGCGGCGGGGCGCGCCCGCGCTTGGAGCAGAGGCCTCGGCCCGACGCTGCTGGCTCGGTCTGGCCATTGCGCCACGAAGCCCCGGTTCGCCGTGAAATGACGTGTCGTTCGCGGACGCTGCATCCCCCCCCCCCGCGTGGCGCCGCGAACGCTGTGGACCATAATCTGTGGATGCACGAAGGCTGGCCCGGACGTTGGCCAGCGCCTACCAGAAGACAAACCATGGCAGCCGGACATAATGATATTCTGCAGGACTGCCGGCCCTGCCGCCGGGCTATGTCCTTGAGGCGAGTGCCTCACGACGTGCGTGCATAATCTGTGAATGCACGAAAGCTGGCCCGGACGCTGGCCAGCGTCTAGCAGGAGACAGGCCATGTTAGCCGGACAGAATGAGACTATGCAGGGCCGCCGGCCTTGCCGCCAGACTGTGTCCGTGAGGCAAATGCTTCGCGACATGCTTGCATAATCTGTGGACGCTCGCAAGCTGAAACTGAAGCTGGTCAGCCTCTGATAGGAAATAACCATGGTAGCAGAGTGCGATTGTGCAGGAGTGCCAGCCTTGCCGCCGGGCTGTGTCCTTGAGGCGAATGCCTCGCGACGTGCGTTCATAATCGGTGGACGCACGAAACCTGGCCCTGACGCTGGCCATCGTCGAATAGAAGACAAATAACCATGGTAGCCGCAAAGAGGGAGACTGTGCAGGACTGCCGGCCTTGCCGCCGGGCTGTGTCCTTGAGGCCACTGCCGCGCGACATACTTGCATTATCTGCGATTGCACGAAAGCTGGCAATGACGCTAAAAGGAGACAAACCATGCAAACTTGACAACATGGGACTATGCAGGACTGCCGGCGTTGCCGCCGGGCTGTGTCCTTAAGGCGAATGCCTCGCGACATGCTTGCACAATCTGTGGATGCACGTCAGCTGAAACGGGAACAGCCGGCGTCTGATAGGAGATAACAATGGCAGCGAGTGCAATTGTGCAGGGGTGCCGGCGTTGCCGCCGGGCTGTGTCTTTGAGGCGAATGCCTCGCGACGTGCGTTCATAATCGGTGGGCGCACGAAAGCTGGCCCTGACGCTGGCCATCCAAAAGGAGACAAGCCATGGTAGCCACAAAGAGTGAGACTGCAGGACTGCTGGCCTTGCCGCCGGGCTGTGTCCACGAGGCGAAAGCCTCGCGACATGCGTGCATTATCTGCGATTGCACGAAAACTGGCAATGACGTTAATAGGAGACAACCATGGTAGCCGGACAGAATGACATTGTGCACGACTGCCGGCGTTGCCGCCGGGCTGTGTCCTTGAAGCGAATGCTTCGCGACGTGTGTGCATCATCCGCGGTGCACGACAGCTGGCACGGCCGTTGGCCGGCAGCTAAAAGGAGGCAAACCATGGTAAGCGGAGATAATTTGATTGTGCAGGACCGCCGGCTTTGCCGTCGGGCTGTGTCCTTGAGGCGAATGCCTCGCGACATGCGTGCAAAATCTGTGGATGCACGAAAGCTGGCACTGCCGCTGGACTTCGCCTGCGTACGGGGAGCCATGCGTAGAATATATGCCCGCGTGTGCCTGCAGACAACGAAGTAAAGATCTCGAAGCGAACGACCTCGAAGTGAAGCCCTGGAGGTATTGACCCGAAGTGAAGCCACTGAGGCGAAGACCTCGAGGTGCGCAAGACCTCCGGCCTTGCCGCCGGGCTGTGTCAACGTTGAGGTATCGTAAGTACCTCTTGTGCCGGTGTCACCCCGGCTTCCTAACCCCAGGGGGCATTGTGCAGGTCCTCGTCGGGCGTGCGCCTTGCGCACGCCCTTACCGGCGCCCCGCGCGTCCTGCACAACGACCGCCCCCAGGGGCTGCGGAAACCATCGGCATGGGGAGGAGGAGGAGGAGGAGGAGGAGGAGGAGGAGGAGGAGGAGAGGAGAAGGAGCAGGAGGGGAGGAACGAGAGGAGGAGGCGGAGGAGGAGCGGCGGGGAGGAGCCGGGGGAGGAGGATGCGGAGGGGAGGCGGAAGGAGGAGGAGGAGGGGAGGGCAGGCGGAGGAGGAGGAGGAGGAGGACGGAGGAGGAGGAGGAGGAGGGGAGGAGGAGGAGACGACTAGGAGGAGAGGAGTGAGGAGGAGGAGGACGGCGGAGGAGGAGGAGGAGGAGGAGGAGGAGAGGAGGAGGAGCGAGGAGGAGGAGAGGAGGAGGAGAGAGGAGGAGGAGCGAGGAGGAGGAGGAGGAGGAGAGGAGGAGGAGGAGGAGGAGGATGGAGGAGGAGGAGGAGGAGGAGGAGGAGGAGGAGGAGGGAGGAGGAGGAGGAGGAGGGAGGAGCAGGAGGAGGAGGAGGAGGAGGAGAGGAGGAGGAGGAGGAGGAGGAGGAGGAGGAGGAGAGGAGGAGGAGGAGGAGGAGGAGGGAGGAGGAGGAAGGAGGAGGAGGAGGAGGAGGAGGAGGAGGATGGAGGAGGGAGGAGGAGGAGGAGGAGGAGGAGGAGGAGGATGAGAGGAGGAGGAGGAGGAGGGGAGGAGGAGGAGAGGTAGGAGGAGGAGGAGGAGGAGGAGTAGGAGGAGGAGGAGGAGGAGGAGGAGAGGAGGAGGAGGAGGAGGAGGAGGAGGAGGAGGAGCAGCAGCAGCAGCAGCAGCAGCAGCAGCAGCAGCAGCAGCAGCAGCAGCAGCAGCAGCAGCAGCAGCAGCAGCAGCAGCAGCAGCAGCAGCGCCGCCCCCTGCTTTCCGGGAAGCGCCTCTGTGGCTAACCGTTGGACCTCCGCTTGACCACTCGAACACAAGGGAGGAGGGAAAGCGAGGATGGCGCCAAACAGTGGCCGTCCCAAGGGGGGGCAGCTCGAAGAGCTGCCAGGGGGCGCGCCCGCACTCCCCTGCGGAGTGGTCAGACCGCTGCCGGTGTGGAGGAGGAATAGGAGAAGATGAGGAGGAGGAGGAGGAGGAGGATGAGGAGGGGGAGCTGGAGGAGGCGGAGGAGGGGGAGGGGGAGGAGGAGGAGGCGGAGGAAGAGGAGGAGGAGGAGGAGGACCATTGTAACCCCAAGAGTCATCAGCAATGTTGGAATTAGCCCTCCCTCCAAGCTCCCTCTTCATAGGCCCCGACAACGGTTCATATCAATTGAGGAACCTGCCTCGCTGGAAGACAACAGTTTGAAGATCCTCAAGCGTGCCAGAACATTGTTCTCGGGATTTCAACGCCACGTATCAACCTGACTGCTGCGTCTTGACGATCCAGAATCGTGCCAGAACGTCATGTTTGGGATTTCGACACAGCGAATAAACCTAACTGCTGCGCCCGTATAGTCCTGAATCCTTCCAAATACCATTCATGATACGCTGGTCGTGGGAATCCGTGAACTTCTTGTATTTTTTGAAATCAGAAAGCAAGACGAATGTACGCGGCTCTAAAGCGAGAGCCACATGTTGAAAAAGAACCTCCCTCAATCCACGAAACTCTTTGCAACTTTTTAAACGAATGTGCGTGGCGCTAAGGGCTTCCAACCCGTGAAACCCTTTGCAATTATTTGAGAAGAATGTGCGCGGCGCTAAGGCGAGAGCCGCATTTTGAAAACGACGCGCCCTCAATCCGTGAAGTTCTCGCAATTGTTTAAAACGAATGCGCGCGGCGCTAAGGCGTGAGCCACACTTTGAAAACTACCCGCCCTCAATCCGTGAAACTGTTGCAACTGTTAAAAACGAATGTGCGCGGCGCTGAGGCGAGAACCACATTTTCAAAACCATCCGCCTTCCATCCATGGACAGGTCGTCACTGTGTGAGCTTCAGAGTCATCACTGGTGGCCGTGACGGGATGGGTCTCCCCCCTGTGCCGCGGCCCGCGCACGTGGAGCGCTTGCTCGGCGGAGGCGGTCCATGCGCTCCAGTGATATGTCAGCATCGTCAGCAGCGTCCGTGGTCGCGGCACCCCTGGCTGCAGCGGGCCCCGTCGCCGCACGTGCGGAGCGGGGCGCCGCCAGGCCCACGCGGCCGCGCGCCGGCCCCTCGTTTCCTGCTGTCATAGAGGTGCAGAACGATTTCGTCGGGACGCGTTGAGCCTGTGCTTCGGGTCCTGGGTTTCATTGCGACTGTTCTGTTCGCCTCCGAGGTGTGCTTGTTTTAGTTCGGAGGAGGAGGAGGAGGAGGAGGGGGAGGAGGAGGAGGAGGAGGAGGAGGAGTGGCCCCTCAACCTCCTCATCCTGCTCCTCTTGCTGTTCCTATCACTCCTTCTCCACCCCCTCCTCATCAATTGTCCTCCTTTCTCCTCCTATCACTTTGCCTTCTCCTCCTCCTCCGATCTCCTCCCTACTTCCGCATCGTATCCCTGCTCCCGTTATCGTCGTCGTTTTAGTCGTTGTCGTCGCCGCCGCCGCCGCCGCCGGCGTCGGCGTCGCTGTCGCGCTCGCCTCCGCCGCCGTCATCTCATCGTCGCCGCCGCCGCCGCCGTCGTCTTCGTCGGCGTCGTCGTCGTCGTTTGTGTTGCCGTTTTCGTCGTCGTTCGCGTCGTCGTCGTCGTCGCCGTCGTCGTGTGCGTCGTCGTTTGCGTCGTCGTTTGCCTCGTCGTCGTCGTCGTTGGCGTCGTCGTTTGCGTCGTCGTTTGCGTCGTCGTCGCCGTCGCCGTCGTCGCCGTCGCCGCCGTCGCCGCCGTCGTTTCGTCGTCGCCGTTTTTGTCGTCGTCGTCGTCGTCGTCGTCGTCGTCGTCGTCGTCGTCGTCGTCGTCGTCGTATTCGTCGTCGCCGCCTTCCGCATTTCTGCAGACAACGCGACGTGGCGCCATCCAGCGAGCCAGCGGGGCAGAGACCCCCCCCGCACACGAATCCGCCTGCGGCCCCGCCGAGGAGACCTTCGACACCCTCATCCCCTGCGAGCAGTGCCTCGGGCTGGAGGACATCCCCGACGCCATCGCCATGAACGGGCAGGCCCGCAGTTTCCCAAGAGGGGGAGGCGGGGGGGGAGGGGGTCAGAAGGTCACGAGGGGCCTCGTCCTTCTCTCTCCCCTCCTGTTCTTCTTCCTTCGCCCCATCCTGATCCTCATCCTCATCGCCTTCCTCGGTTTCCTCCATCGTCCTCCCTCCTCCTCCGTGTCTCTCCTCCCCTGGTTGGAGTAGGAGGCAGGCAAGACGCTGACTTGGGACTGCCGTCCGTGTTCTGCTCTGGGAGCCCGCCTCACTTCCCCTGTGAAGCCGGGATGGGGGAGGAGGAGGAGGAGGAGGAGGAGGAGGAGGAGGAGGAGGAGGAGGCGAGGAGGAGGAGGAGAAGGAGGAGGAGGAGGAGGAGAGGGGGATGGGGGGAGGGGGAGGGGGAGGGGGGGGGTGGAGGAGGAGGAGGAGGAGGAGGAGGAGGAAGAGGAGGCCAGGGGCGCCCCCCCCAAGGCGCAGGGGGACATCCACGTCCATTTCGCCGGCGCTACTTCTTGGAGCGAAACGAAGGATTCTTTAACGTCGTCTAGTTCTGGCTTTTCTCAGGTCACCATGATCGGGGCCGGGGAGGCGCATGTCGTCCCAGGGCGGGGGTGGGCCTGTGAATGTACGACGAGGCCTGGTTGCGTGAGTTATGAGTGTCCAGCCGCGGCGGCAGCGGCAGCAGTTAGCTCGGCGGGCGTCGGCGCTATCTGTCCAAGGCAGTTTCACCCTCGCGGTTGCATCACGATGTGGAGCAGGGGTGCGCGTCCACCCGTCGCGGGAACGACTCGGGCGGCTTGCTTGCTCCGCGCCGAGAGGCGCAGCGCAAGTTCGTTCGCGGTCTGCTTCTGGCCGCGGGGCGGATTGCAGCGCGTTCAACATCTTAGCGGCAAGAGAGATTGCGGCCCTCCTTCAGGCTCCCAACCTGCCGCGCATCGTATCGGGGGATTTCCACGCGGCCCCGTGTGCCCCAAGGGCGCCTCGCCCCCCCCCCCGCGCGCGCGCGCCGCCCCCCACCTCGCGCGCGCGCGGAGGGGGGCAGCGCATCGGCTACTTCATCACCCATCGCATCGCCTCTGATAGTATCGTTGTCGAGACGCGCGCGACCAGCCCGAGGAAGCCGCGCGGGGGGCTGCGTCCATCCCCAAGACGGGAGTCTGAACGCAGCTAGCATGTAGCCCCCCTGGAAGTCGCGCGTAGTCTCTCGAGGGGGTGGGCGAGGACCGGGAATCAAACTTCCACGCGCACTGCCCGGGCATCTTTTCCGGGCGCGACGATGGGCGCGGGAAGCGCGAAAGGTGCGGGGGATGGATCCGGCCGCGAAGGACCCCGAACGTGTCGACGAGCTCGGGCAAATCTTTGAGTCGACCGCGAAGAGCACCAATAGCGCGGGCGACCAAAGCAGATGCGAGTCGACGAGGCCGACGGCAAAACTTTGAGTCCGTCGACGAATTCCGAAGACAAGCAGCTTCGCGCGATAGAACGATTGGGGTGGACGACCGAGGCCGCCGGCGGCGCAGAGCCGCGACAGAGTCCGAAGAGGCGACGGCCACATCCGCGTGGAAGATGCGCAACAGAAGTTACGGGGGCGGCAATGAGGGGGCCGATGACTAGGGGGCGGTGGATATCATGGCGTGGGCCATGATATTACCCCAGATTTTATGGCGCCTCGTCTTATTCCATGACGTCCCTGGCCCCCCCGCTGGGCCGCGCACATGCCGCCGGTCATGATTTGCACCCCCCCCTCTTGGACACCCCCCTCTTGGCCGCTCCCGAAAGTTGTGGAAGCGCCACTCGGATTAGAAGTGCGCTGGGAAAGTGCGCCGCGGGGCACATTTGCCACGCGGCTTGGGCGATGTGCTGTGTCGTCGCGCGTTCCACCCGCCCAGAAGGTTCGCGCCCGCGCTGGGATCCGCGCGCGCGGATGCCCCCGCGAGCGCGCGCATGTCGCGCGGCGGGGTTGGCGCGCGCTGGAGACGCGCGCGCCGACGCCATCGCGGGCGCCTCCGCCGCGAGCGACGCGCGAGGCGCGCCGCGCCGTTTCCCCCCCCCCCACCGCGCGCGCAGCAAAGCAGTGCCTCGCCAAGAGCAGCGCGTAGCCCGTCCGCGTTGCGCACGGCTCGAGACCGGCGTCGGCGCGAGAGCCACGATTCAGGGCGGGTGGCGGTGGTGTCAGAGCTGCCATCGCACCGGCAGGTCGGCGCGCTTCCCTTGCATTCTGGAGAGGGGCCCCATATGTTTCTGGTCGAGCGAGGTGTCCGTGGATCCTGTCGTCGAGGTCGTGGTGAGGCGACGCGTCGAGTGGCGGGATATTGCTCAGGAGAGGAAAAAAACACAGACACAATTGATCCTCGATTCCCCAGAAAAGATGGGAAAACATGGGAAGTGGGGGGGAAGACAGAAACGCAGAAAATATGAGGATATGGGGAATAACTTTATTTGTGTGTAGTTATTTGTGTGTCCTGGGGCCCCTTCAATTGCGTTCGAGGCCTGGCTGGCATACCCTCTCGCTGGCCGCGGGGCCGGGGCCCGCCGCGCCGCGGGGCCCCCGGGCCCGCCCCCGAGCTAGGAGGGCCACGGCGCGACGAGCTCGGCCGACGGGGCGAGCGTCGCAGAGACCCCTCCGAGGGCCTCGATGGCGAGGGCAGTCCGAGCAGTTCTGGGGCCCTGATCGCAGGCCTAGAGGTCGACACCAACACCAATTTCGGCGGTGTGCCTCCACCGAGGGAAGAAGATCCCGATCTCGGCGATGGTGGTAATATTCTGGCTTCCAGGGTGGCCAAGGTATTACCACCAACGCCGAAATCTAGGATCATCTTCCCCCTGTGGAGGCAACCCCCTGTTTTGGTGTTGGTGCCCATTTCCAGGCCTCCAACCTGAGGAGGCATCCGCGTAGACCTCTCCCGGGGGCCCCGCGGGGCCAGGGCTGGCCGTCGAGGCCCTCGCGGCCCCGGGCGCGCGCGCGCGTGCTGCGGCTGCCGAGGGCCCTCGAGCCCTTCGCGCCCTCGGGGGCCGGCCGGCCCGCTGAGGGGGTGCTTTTTGCGCCCTCCGCCCGAAGCTCTTAAAACGACGCGAAGATCGGGACAAAATCGGATCGGGATAACTCGAAATCTCTGAGAATCGGCGGGTTTGGAGGATGTATTGGGCGCCGCGGCCGCTCCAGAGCGTTCCGGAACGCTCTGGGAGCGCTCCGGAACGCTCTGGAGCGATTTACCCCGATCCTAGCCCTGTTTTAGCTCTAAGGATTGGGCGTCCTGGCGGGCGCCCGCAGCGGCGCTGGCAGGCTGCAGTAGCCCTCGCCCGCGCCTTCCATGGGGCCATGGCGCGCCTCTCGAAGGGCAAGGTCAGATCTCGGATGCAGAGGATGCCCGGGCAGGGTCTTGCGATGGGCGACGCGGGGCGCGACTGCCTGGGGGCGGCTCTGGTCCGCGAGCTTGTCGCGGAGATCGGCCCCGCTCTCGCCTGCTCTGCAGTGGGCGGGTCGCGGGGCGTCTGGAAGCTTTCCGACGCCATCGAAGCCGTGGAGACGATTTCGATTTGCTGGCGCCCAGGATGATCGTCCGCAGGGGGCTGGCAAAATCCTCTCCCCGACGGCGTCGATTCACAAGGGGCGCGGCGAAAGTGCCTCTTTGACCGGGGCTCCACGAAGCATTGGGGCACGCGCGCCACGGGGCCCCATCGGCCCTCCATCAGGACAAGGTCAACGCGCAGTCCAAAGTCAGTCGTGCCAGAACACTTCCCGCGGGAGTTCAACATCGCGAGTCAACGTGACCGCTGCGTCTTGACAATCCTACATCGTACCAGAACATCCTTGCTCAGGCTTCAATCATTCGAAAATGTCAGAATGTTGTAACTGTCTAAGGCGAGTGTGCACGGCGCTACAGCGAGAGCCACGCGTTGAAAGGGAGTTTCCCTACATCCCTGAAGTTAAGTACAAACTTTTGAGGCGATTGCGAGAACCACAGTCAGGAAAAGGTCACGCCCTCCATCCGCGAACTTACTGCAACAGCTTAAAGCGAATATGCGCGGCGCTAATGCGAGAACCACGTGTTAAACAAACAAGGCAGTTGCACACTATTGAGACGAACGCTCACGGCGCGAGAGCGATAACCACAATTTGAAAACCTCCCGCCCTACCTCCGTGAAGCAGTTGCTCATGTCAGGCTCCAGGGTCATACGCGGAGAGGAAGTGTCTGGCGAAACGCCCGAACCACCCTGCCGACACGTATGGGGGTGACACGAGGAATAGGTATCGAATGGCCTTGGGCCCGTCCGCGTCCCGCCATCGTGCCTTGGTTGTGGGTCGTAGGCCTTTGGGATGTTCGTTGGGACGTCGCGGGGGGCCTCTCTGGGGCCTCTTGGGGACCGTTTTGGGGCGTTTTCGGGGCCTCTTGCGGGTCTTTTTGGGGCCTCTTGGGGGCCTCTTGGGGGCCTCTTGGTTCCTCCTTCGGGCATCTCGGGGGGCCTCTCTTGGGGCGACAGATTCGGATTGTCGGTCCGTTTTCCGCTTCTTGGGCCCGTCTTGGGACTGTGTTTGGGTGGGCCGTCTTGGGCGCCTCTGGGGCCGTCGTGGAGCCCATCCCTGCGCCGTGTTGGGACCCTCCTGGGGGCCACTTGGGCCGTCTTGGGGCGGTCTGGGACCCTCTCTGGCCGTCTTGGAGGGTGGGGAGTTCGAAAGGTCGAAGACCCCAAATTCATTGAACAACATTTGGGAACTAACGATTTTGACCTCTTGGGGCTCTCTAGGGAAGGCTCTTGGGATGTTCTCGGGGCGTCTCGGAGGCGTCTTGGGCCGTCTTCGGGCCATCTTGGGCGTCTTGGTGCGATTTTTGGGCGTCCCGGGGCCCTCTTGGACCGTCTTGGGAACCTCTTGGGGCCATCTTGGCCCGTCTTGGGGCCCTCCTGGGCCACGAACAGTCACGCATGGAGATGCGGGAAGCCCCTGGAGTTTTGGCAATTCGGGCTCCCGGCTCCACAGAGACTCCTCAGGAGTGAGGGTGATGCATAGAGGATGAGGGAAAGGACCTGAAGACACTCCGTGCCCAGAGGCACGGTGGCGGATCAACAATGATCAGGGATGGAGGTGGAAGAGAAGGAGGAGGACAAGGACAAGGTAGAGAAGGAGGAGGAGGAGGAGGAGGAGGAGGAGCAGGATAAACGAGAGGAGGAGGAGGAGGATGAGGAGGAGGAGAATAATCGCTACAACCACAGCACTTAGAATCTGTCCAACGCAAAAGAACACGAGGACGGAGGAGGCGGAGGAGGTGGAGACGGAGGACGGGGAGGAGGAGGACAGGAGGAGGAGGACGAGGACGAGGAGGAGCAGGAGGAGGAAGCCAGAGGAGGAGCACGAGGAGGACAGAGGAGGAGCACGAGGAGGACGAGGAGGAACACGAGGAGGAGGAGGAGGTGGAGGAGAAGGAGGAGGAGGAGGAGGAGGAGGAGGAGGAGGACAGGAGGAGGAGAGGAGGAGGAGGAGGAGGAGGAGGA
>CAUYUJ010011313.1:0-7500 GCA_963575745.1 Prorocentrum cordatum | reverse complement strand
CCCACTGGGGCCTTCGGTGGAGCTCCCTATGGGGCCACGAAACGCTGCCCTGGGTGGGGGAACCGCATGTGGACACCCCACTGGGGCCTTCGGTGGAGCTCCCTATGGGGCTACGAAACGTGTCATGCAAGACTGCTTTCGATGTGGGACACCCCACTGGGGCCCTTCGGTGGACGCCTCACTATGGGGCTACGACAACGATTTCTTTTTGCCTGGGTGGGGGAACCGCAGTGGGACACCCCCCACTGGGGCCTTCGGTGGAGCTCCCTATGGGGCTACGAAACGCTGCCCTGGGTGGGGGAACCGCATGCGAACACCCCCACTGGGGCCCTTCGGTGGAGCTCCCTATGGGGCCACGAAACGCTGCCCTGGGTGGGGGAACCGCATGCGAACACCCCCACTGGGGCCTTCGGTGGAGCTCCCTATGGGGCTACGAAGCGCTGCCCTGGGTGGGGAACCGCATGCGAACACCCCCACTGGGGCCTTCGGTGGAGCTCCCTATGGGGCCACGAAACGCTGCCCTGGGTGGGGGAACCGCATGCGAACACCCCCACTGGGGCCTTCGGTGGAGCTCCCTATGGGGCACCTAACCGCCCCGTGAGAGTGTGCCGAGAGCAGAGGCAAGGAGGGGGAGGAGGGAGGAGGGGGAAGAGGAGGAGAGTGAGAGGCACGCGGGCACCGTTCTCTTCAAAACGCGGACCCAAAAACACAGGAAGGATGGTGGGAAAAAATAGTCCAGACTATTTTTGGACCTATTTTGAATATTCCAAACATGTTTGACATTTTTTTTTTTACGTTTTCGTCCAAAATATGCCTGTGTAGGGGGACTTGCCCGACGTCGCCAAACCAGGCGCCTTCCACGATCCGTGGATCTGGCGCCCGGATCCACGGATCCCTGATCCACCTCGCGGTCAACCCGCGTAGTAGGGATGGGCAACCTTCCCAAGGGTAATTGCATCCGTGCCTCCTCGGTCCATCCCTGGCCACTTCCTCAGGCCGCGCCCCGCTCGAAAAGCTTCGAGATGGGCGTCCAAGGCCCTTGCATCCTTCTCGCGCATCGTTGTGATGCGGGCCGGCTGTAGCGTGTTGCCCAATCTTGTTTCTTCCGTGCGCTCCTTGGCCCCGCCCTCATCCCCGCGCACGTGCCTCGCGCCATGACGCGGTGACACCCCTCCTGCAGGCCCCCCTCGTCGGCGCACCCCGAGTGGTGGCGACGACGGCCAGGACGACGACGATCGCGACTACCGACGATGACGTGAATGATGGTAGTGATATTGATCGGCGGCGAGCGAGGAGGGGAAATGAAAAGGAGAAGGCCTCCTCAGAAGGCGGCAGGACTTCTCAGAAGCCCTCACGCCTTCTGAGAGGTTTTTTCTGTCTTCGGGGAAGGCTCTGGAAACTTCTCGGAAGGCTGGGGGACTTCGGAGCCTCTTGATGATGTTTTCTCCTTGCCATTTCCCCCCTGGGCTCGCCGCCGAGTTGATGCCGACTTTGAGGGTGGGGGTGGGTGGCGGTGGTGATGACGACGGCTGACGATGGCGGTGAAGATGGTGCTGGGGCTCGTGTAGATCATGAGGGTGGTGTTGGGGGATTGTGGCCACGGTGGCGACGATGACGACGACGCTGACGACGACCGACGATGACGGTGATGATGGCACTGATAATTACTGGTAGTGATCATGTGAGTGTGATGTTGATGACTTTGGCGATGCCGATTTCCACAACTGACGATGATGTTGATGATGGTATTGATAGTGATGCCGATCATGAGGGTGGCGTCGGGAGGTTATGATGATGACAACCATAACGATGACGATGCCGACGACCGACTATGACGGTGATGCTGCTACGGATGGTTATGATGATGACGACGATGTTGTTGATGATGAGAACGATGATGATGGTGGCGGTGGTGGTGATGTTGGTGCTAGGCGGTGGTGGTGATGACGGCGACCATATTGATAAAGATGACGACGATTGACGATTGCGGTAATGATGGTACTTGTGTTGATGCCGATCATGAGGTTGCATGGTGTCGGTGGTGTTGACGATGTTATGATGTGATAATGGTAGTGATGGTGACGACAATGTTGATGTTGATGATGATGTTGATGATGATGATGTTGATGATGTGGTGGTGGTGGTGATGGCACTGTTGGTGTTATGGTGTGGTTGTGTGGCGTCGCTGGTGGTGGCGATGATAAGGTTGACTTTGCTGATGCTGTTGATGAACGTGATGATGTTGATGATGTGGTAATGGTAGTGGTGGTGATGTCAATGTTGGTGTCATGGTACTTATGGTTGGTTGGCGTCGGTGGTGGTTGTGATGGCAATGGTGGTATTGATGATGATGATGCTGATGATGAAGATGATGATGATGATGATGATGATGATGATGATGATGATGATGATGATGATGATGATGATGATGATTACGATTCTGATTATGGTGATGCTAATGATGCCGATCATGCGTGTGGTGTTGGGCGACGGTGGTGGTGAGTGTGGCTATAATCGGTGACGATGACGACGACCGACGATGACGCCGATGATACAAGTGATGCCGATACCAATCATGAGGTTGGTGTTTGGCGGTGGTTTTGGTGCTGGCCACGACCAGAACAAGGAAGATGTCGACGACTTCTGATGCCTGTGATGACGGTACTGGTGCTGATGCCGTTCATGAGGATGGTGTTGGGCGGTTCTGATGGAGATGATGCCCACCACGATTATCACGATGACGACGACCGATGACGGGGATGGTTGTAATTGTGCCGATGCAGAGCATGAAAGTTTTGTTGGCGGTGGTGGTGATGATGGCGACCATGCGCAAAGGCGGTGACGACGGCCGCCGATGGTTGCGACGATTGTATTGTTAATGTTGTTTCTGATCATGAGGAAGGTGTTGGGCGGTGGTTGTGCTGATGAGACCATATCGTTGACGATGACAATGACCGGCCATGGCGGTGATGAAAGCACTGGCGCCAGGCCAATAATGAGGGTGGCGTTGGACGATTATGCCGATCATGATGTTGGTGTTGGGTTGTGGTGGCATTAATGACGGCCATAAGGATGACGACGATGACGAACGACGATGACAGTGATGTTTGTATTGATGTCGATGGTGACCATCAAGGTGGTATTGAGTGATGATGGTGATGATTACGACCAGAGCGATGGTCCATTGATGTTGGTGCCGACTGTGAGTCGTATTGAGCGGTAATAATGATGGCGACCACAACGACGACAATGGCAACGACCGACAATGACGGTAGTTGTGGTGTTGAGTCGCGTGCCGATCATGAGGGTGGTGTTGGACGGTGATTGTTATGATGACGACGGTATCGATGACGATGACGACGATTGCCGATGACGGTGATGATGGTATGCCGATCATGAATGAGGGTGGTGTTGTGCGGTTGTGGTGATGATGACGGCCATAACAATGACGACGATGACAACCGACGATGACAGTGATGTTGGTATTGATGTTGATGGCGATCATGTAGATGGGTGAGTAATGACGGTGGTAGATATGCATAGCCAAAGGTGGTGTCTGGCCGAGCCTGTGCCAGACTAGCCAAGCAGCTGAACAATTGCAACTAGCGTTACTTCCGATCTATGTCCCTAACCATGGACCCACTCGGTATAGCGATTTCATGACTGCGGTGAAGCTTTATAACATGGAACCGTCAAGTCATATGTCAGCTAGACAACGTTATGGGGGCTTGAGAAGAGGGGCCCTGCACCACATGCGGGATAACGAGTATGCCCCAGCTGTTCACACCCCAGCCCATAGGAACATAGACGATAATGAGCAGCTGCTTCCGCCTGAGAGGTGGACTGGCCAGGCCAACTGGCGAGCGGATCGAGAGGCCAAGCGAGCTCTCGACCTGCATCCCCAGGCTTCGGCCGCCGAGCGGCAGCAGCTAGGCAGTTCGGTCGAGGGCCTCGAAACGGTGGCGCGTCTCGTGGCGAACGTTTTGCCGTGCTCTCCGAGGGGGGCACCGCCAGCGCCCGGCGCGGCGTGAGCGTCCGCGTAAGGTGATCGAGCAAGCCACCAGCTGGCACATCTGGGAGAGCTGGCTGTGGGGCTCCAGGTGTGCCACGTTTTTTTTTTTTTTTTTTTTTTTTTTTTTTTTTTTTTTTTTTTTTTTTTTTTTTTTTTTTTTTTATTATGAAGGTGACCTCCAGACTCGGCCAGAAGTCGGATGCCAGGGTCTCTCCCGAAGTTTACCAACATCATTGCAGATGCCCCCGGCAATGGACATACGCTAGCGAGCACGCAGGTTGGTGATGTAACGTTGCCGTTCGTATTCTGCATTCCACTCTAGGCGATACTGAAGATCACCCAAGGTTTCGGCCAGAATCTCGATGATTCCTAATGTTTCATTGTAAATCCCAAGATTTGAATCGACATTCTGGGTTTTCATTCAGATTCTGAGACTATGAATTTCTTAACCCATGATTTCTAAAGCATTTCGCAGGGTGTATCTGTGGGAGTTAATCACAAGAGAAGGTGCGTAATCTGGCAGCGAAGTGTTATCCTATGAAGCACAGTGGAGAGGCCAATGCTTTGAGTAGGCTGAAGCGCGGCCTTCACTCCCAGCGCAATGTAGCTGTGTCCTGTGCCGAGCCAGAGAAGTCAGCCTCAGGCCCAGCAGTTCGTTCCTCTGCCGCCGCTTCGATGGTGCATCTTATCTCGTCGAGTGCGGCGCCTCTCGAATGCCTGGCTGCCATCCGCGCTCGTACTGCCGAGCGTGAGTCGGGAGGGCGGGTGGTGTCGGGAGCTGGGGGTGGTGCTGAGTATTCAGACGCTCCAGTGGTGCGGCTGGTGAGACCAGCGCCAGTGCAGCCAGCGATGCATGATGATTTTGACGCGGAAGAGGGGACCGCGCTTGTCTTCTTCGGACAAAGAGAGAGAGAGAGAGAGAGAGAGAGAGAGAGAGAGAGAGAGCCGACAGCGAGCAGGTCAGACGTCCCGCGCCCGCTGCGAGCTCCTCTGATGTTTAGCAGAGCGTGTCGTCGGCCCTCCGAGATGAGGAGAACGATACGCCGCTGGTCCCGATACCTCGCCACGGCGAGGGTTCTGGATCACGCTAACGCTGGGGGGTGAGCTGGTGGGCCACGGGGTTGCCTCCGCGCTCTTGAGGAGGCGATCCTGCGACCTCGCATCTCTCCTCCACGGACACCCCTTGGTTTTTCGGGCCACTTGTGTGGCCGAGGCCTGGAGCCTCTGAACTGGTTCGGCCAAGGGTGGACAAACAAATTCATTCGACTTCGACGGCTTCCGATTCCCATTCGATTCGCCCTGGAGCTTCCTCCACCCATCTCGGCGAAGCAGAAGCAGCTGCATAAACGTACGCTTCAGGAGGCCGGCGCGGGCTTCCTGGAGATTTGCGATGCGTCGGACACCCCTGGCGGCGCCTCTGGTGCTGACCCTGGCGCGCTCAAGCAGCGACACACGAAATCCGCAGGGACCTCAATGCCGCGCTGCTCTGCAAGCGCGTGGCGAAGTGGTTTAACATGGAGAGTGGGGATCCTTTGCGATTTGAGTGGGGCTGCGTTCAGGCTGAGCTTATCAGATCCCCCCCGCTTGGCGCATCGTGGTTCTGAAAACGTGCAGCGGGGTGTGGGTATCGCCCACGCGGGTGAGGAGCCCCGACGCCCGCTGTCGAGTTTGGCGGGTTGGGCCCCGATTCGCTCAATGACAATTGTCGACGCTGGCTAGAAGTATCCCCACCAATCCATCCAGAAACGATGCCCAGGAACATTGAAATGATCTGGGAATCGGAGGAGCACGCAGAAGAACAAACCTCGGGGGGAACCGTTATATACCCCGAAAGGAGGATGGATGAGTAATCGTCGTCGTTGGAAGAGGAGGAGTAAGAGGAGGACGAGGACGAGGACGAGGACGAGGAGGAGGAGGAGGAGGAGGAGGAGGAGGAGGAGGAGGAGAAGGAAGAGGAGGAGGAGGAGGAGGAGGAGGAGGAGGAGGAGGAGGAGGAGGAGGAGAATGAGGAGGACGAGGTGGAAGTGGAGGAGGGGGAGCGAGGGAGGGAGGATGAGGAAGAGTAGGCGGAACAGGAGGGGGAGGAGGAGAAGGAGGAAAAAAGGCGAACATAAGAGCCAGGCGCCTCTTGAGTGCCTCTCGGAGTCTACTCCGATGTCTCTGGGAAATGTATTGGACGCATCTTGACACGTCTGGGGAAGCTCTTTGCGGGCCCAGGGCCGTCTTTGATCGTCTTGGGTACCTCGGGGATCATCTTGAGGCCTCTTCGGGGTCTCTTGGGAGCCTCTTAGAGGCCTCTTGGAGCCGCCTGGGCGCCTCTTGGGGCCCTCTTGGGGCGCTCTTGGGAGCCCCTGGGTACGCTCTTCGGGCCATCTCGGAGGCCATCAATCAAACAAGAGGGGAGCTCCAATTAGCGCCTCCCCTCGGGAGCCCCAAACATCGCCTCTTGGGGCGCTCTTGTAGCGCTCTTGGGCGCTATTGGGGCCGTCGTGGGGCTCTCTTGGGTCTCTCTTGGGGCTCTGTTGCCGTATCTTGCAGCCATCTTGAAGCCTCGGCGGGCCATCAGAAGCGAAATGGCGAGAAGCACACAACATTGATTTTCCTTACGTTTTGGAAGGATTTTGGCTTCTTCGGGGCTTCCTTGGAGAGCTCTTTGGCCACTTGGAGCCGTCTTGGAACTTTCTTGGGGCATCTTGGAGCATGTTGGAAGCCATCTTGGGGCATCTTGCGCTATCTTGATCCATCTTGGAGGCCATCTTGGGCTCTCAGAGGCCCTCTTGGAGCCGTCTTGGGACATGTTGGACGCCCCGACCGCTCGCGACCCCCCCCGTCCAGGTCCAGGGGAGGGGGTAGGCGGAGGGGTAAGCCCCTTCCCGAAGACGAAGAAGGGGGGGTGGAAGAGGAAACGCCCTAGACCACTTACGTCCAGAGGGCTGGTGGGATTTCTGCTGTGAAGTCTTCCTTGGGCTTCTGTCGGAAGTACGCTGCTCTCCCTTCCGGTTGGATCTCCCGCCCAAGTTTGCTCTCCTGCACGCGAGCCCCGATATCTTCAGGCGAGTCGTGGTGGCATTTCATCTCTATCGTAAGCTAGTGCACGCCAAATCTATAACGACGTTGTCCCCCACAGGGAAGCGCTTGTCATTGCTTGAGCAGCGAGGCGAGCGGCCAATCTGCCGAGGGGCGGTCGGCGGTCGAGACTGACCTTCCCTACACTCTGCGTCCTCCTTCTCGTTCTCCTCCTCTCGTGCTACCTCCCTCCCTCTCCCCCTCTCTCCCTCCCTCCTTCCTGTGCCTCGCTCCGTCTCCCTGTTCTGGGTCAGGTGACACGTATTCTTGGGCTGTTCTCGGAGTCGGGGGGCACTCGCTCGCAGCATCGTTGTCATCACTGGCGTGAGAAGAGCACCCACTCCCCTCCTTGTACTCCCTGCCCCCCTCCCGCCTCTCGGTCTTCCTCCTCCTCCTCCTAATTCTCCTCCTCCTCCTCCTCC
>CAUYUJ010011312.1:0-23546 GCA_963575745.1 Prorocentrum cordatum | reverse complement strand
GTGTGGCTCTCGCCTCCGCGCCGCGCACCTCGGCTCGACGTGTGTTGCAGCAGCTCCGGGGACGGAGAGCGGGGCCGGCAGCAAATGTGTGGCTCTCGCCCGCGCCGCGCGCAGTGGCTGCAACAACCTGCAGCAGCCTCGGGGGGGCTGGAGGGCGGCCGAGTTCAAAACTGCGGCTCTCGCCGAAGCGTCGCGCACAGGTGCCTTACAGGTCTGCAGCCGTAGGAGGGTCCTCTTCTCAAAGCGGCTCTCCTGCTCAACCGCCGCCCACATAGTCGTGTCTGAATTCGCAATCGCTTCACAAAGTGGGGCTCTCGCTTCAGCGCCGCGCACGTTCGTTGTTGAATGCAGCGTTGGGAAGGGCGGAGGAGGACTCTTCTTCCAAATCGGATTCGCGCTGGTCAGCGCGTTCACTCTACTAAAGCTCCGGAACTTCAACACATGTAGCGCTGCACGGATCAGGGGCAGCTCTGTTTTCAAAACTGAGCAGTCATTTGAGATCTCGTGCATGACCACATGTAAACGTGCGCAGCACGTGCACGGCTAAGGGGGCCTTCTCCTCCCCCTCCTCCTCCTTTTCCCCCTCGTCCTTCTCCTCCTCCTCCTCCTCCTCCTCGTCCTCATCCTCATCCTCATCCTCATCCTCATCCTCCTCCTCCTCCCCTCCTCCTCCTTCCTTCCTCCTCCTCATACATCCTCTCCCATCTATTCCTTTCCATCGATCAGCATCAGCACAGCATCCAGCAGCAGCTTCATCATCTACCATCTAGCATCATCTATCATCATCATCATCATCATCATCATCATCATCATCATCATCATCATCATCATCATCATCATCATCATCATCATCATCATCATCCTGTCTCCTCCTCCTCCTCCTTCTCCTCCTCCTCCCTTCGAGAGGGCGATATCGCTGGACACCTCGCCGAGCTGCGGATGTGCGATCGTGCGTAGCTGCTTCGCGTGCCTGATGATGCGTCAAAGACATGCCAGGCAATCTCTGGTCATAGCGGTGCCCTCGCCAGACTGGCATGCGCAGCTGTGCTGATCTTTCGAGGGTGGCGCTTCTTGTAGCGACAAGAACAGTGGGGACGTATGAGGCGGGCGGGGACTGAGGACGGGAGGGTGCACGTACTGCAGCATGGCTGGATCATCTTTGGCTTACTCTGGTCGTCCTCCTCTTCCTCGCCTCCTCCTCCTCCTCATCATCATCATCATCATCGTCAAAGTCACCATCATCGTCGTCGTCATCATCATCACCACCACAACCACCACCACCATCATCATCAGCATCACCATTATCCTCATCACCCTCATCCTCATCTTCATCCTCATCATCAACAACACCAGCAACATCATCATCATCATCAGAATCATCGCCATCACCATCACCATCACCATCATCATCATCAGCATCATCAGCGTCGTCATCATCGTCATCATCACCGTCATCAGCATCATCTTCATCGTCATCAACATCATCGTCACCAGCATCATCATCATCATCATCATCATCATCATCATCATCATCATCAGCAGCAGCAGCAGCAGCAGCGCCTGCAGCAGCCAGCAGCAGCATCATTCATCATCATCATTCTCTCATCATCATCTATCTTCTTCTTCATCCATCATCATCATCATCTCTCATCATCATCATCATCTTCATCTGCATCTTCATCATACATCATCATCATCATCATCTTCATATATCTTTATTCTTCATCACTATTCTTAATCTTCATCATCATATCTTCAGGCATCATCATCATCTTCTTCATATAGATCATCATCATCATCATCATCATCATCATCATCATCATCATCACCATCACCATCATCATCATCATCATCATCATCATCATCATCATCATCATCAGCACCACCATCATGCTCCTCCTGCTCCTCCTTCACCTTCGCCTCTTCCCTTGTCCTCCTCCTCCTCCTCCTCCTCCTCCTACCCCTCCCTTCTCCACCAACCACGTCCCCTCTCCCATCCAACACCTGCTTCTACCCCTCCACCAACCTCCTCCCCCAGCGCCACCCCCCACACACACCCTCCCTCTGCCCTCCCCCCGACCGCTGCAGCCAGAGACAAAGGCCTGGATCCCAATGTTTCGACTTAGGGTCGGGTCTGCCAACCCTTGGCCTTCATCATCATCATCATCATCATCATCATCATCATCATCATCATCATCATCATCATCATCAGCAGCAGCAGCAGCAGCCGGGCTTTTCTTTCATCAGACATTCCATCATGATCGTTATCTTCATCATCATCATCATCATCATCATCATCATCATCATAATCATCATCATCATCATCATCATCATCATCATCATCATCATCAGCATCATCATCATCATCATCATCATCATCAGCATCGTCATCATCATCATCATCATCCACGTGCTACTCCCCTGCCCCTCCCCCTGCCACTCTCCCTCCCCTCCCCCCCCTCCTGCCGCTGGAGGCTCCCTCGGTCGGAACGCGGCACAGACCCCAGGTGCTCCACGAGGAGCGCGACCCTGAGGTGCAGCCATCGTGCAACCGAGAAGGGACGCCGAGCCAGGAACGAAAGTGTTGAGGCCCAGTAAAGCGACCGGTGTGCTGACCCCCCCCCTTCGCGACAGGAGGTGCGTCGCGCATTCGTCGCCCGTGCGCCGCCCGTGCGTCGGCCGCCGAAATGGCCAGCCGTCCTCGTTACGAAAGGAGACCTTCCTGATACCAGCGAAGGGTCTCCTTTCGTTACGAAAGGAGACCTTCCTGATACCAGCGAGCGCAGGCCACGAGCCGGCGCCCGGCTGCCGCTGCGCCGCGAGCGGCCCGACAGCGGGAGCCCCCCTACCCCGAGCCCCGCAGCGGCCCTCCTCCAGGCGTGCTGGCCGTACACCTTGCGAAATGCTTAAGAAATCATGGGTTAAGAAATCCATAGTCTCAGAACTTGAGTAAAACCCAACGTTTCCACTAAAATCTTAGGATTTCCATTGAAAAATTAAGAATAATCGAGACTCTGGCCGAAAACTTAAGTTTTCTTAAGCATCGCCTAAGGTGTACGGCAGCACAGGCCGCACGGGACCGCCCGCCGCCCCGGCACGAGCGGTGCGCCCCGCACCGCGCCCCCGCCCGGCGCACCGCGCGTCCCGCGCGGCCGCGCGCGCGGGGCCCTCCAGCGCCGTCTGCGGCTCGAGGTGGCTGAAGAGCACGAGCGCAACTGGCCAGCTGTACGACAGCGGCGCGCAGGCAGCGTACCATGTTTTCTGGACTCCCTGTCGGGCCCCGCCCCGACGCGGAGCGCCGCGCAGTTTTCTCGGCCAAGGGAACCGAACCTGGGTCGAGGATCGACGACGCCTCGGGAGAGGCCAACGCAGAAGGGTGCACACACAAGTCGTCCGCGGAAACCACGTATTCCTGGCGCTGGCAGCGTCTGCACCCTGAGGCTGCCGCGTCGAGGGTCTGGAGGGAGGCCGGTCGGACGCGCAGTACGGCAGTCTGCGCGCTGGTCATCGACTCACTCCCAAAACTCGAATGTCGTTTTTTTTTGTTGTCGTTTTTTTTTTTTTTTTTTTTTTTTTTTTTTTTTTTTTTTTTTTTTTTTTTTTTTCTGGTGTTGTCGCAGCGTCGATCCCCCCCGAGGTCTGGAACCCTGCCCCGGAGCGGCTTTTCACCCCGCGTCGTCTCTTGCTGACGGTCCTGAAGCCACGTGAGGGCCCCTGGAAGCCGAAAACCGTACATGCCACCAGCTCGTTGCGATTTTTCACGGCGAGAAGGGGTGAGGCTTAGCTGTCCCGAGGCCCACGCAAGGGCGGTGTGCGCGACACTGCCCGCAACCGCTCCCCACCCCACCCGAGGCCAAAGGGGCGGCACTCAGCAGCGAAGCGCCAGGGGACCCCCAGGGGCACGCAAAGCGGCAGGGTGGGCCGAATGGCGTCAGCCATGACCAATGGGGAGGGCGGGCAGGGAGGAGGAAGGGGAATGAGGACGGGGGGAGAGAAATTAGGGCAGGGAGCCTGGAGTAAGGATGATGATGATGCTGCTGCTGATGATGATGATGATGATGATGATGCTGATGATGCTGATGATGTTGATGATGATGATGATGATGAAGATGATGATGATGATGATAATGACGATGCTGATAGTGCTGATGATATTAGTGATGATGAAGATGGATGATGATGATGAAGATGAAGATGAAGATGAAGATGAAGATGAAGATGATGATGATGATGATGATGATGATGATGATGATGATGATGATGATGATGATGATGATGATGATGATGATGATGATGATGATGATGATGATGATGATGATGATGATGATGCTGATGCTGATGCTGATGATGATGATGATGATGATGATGACGATGTTAATGACGAATCTGATGAGAATGACGATTATGATGATGAGCATGATGATGATGCTGATGATGATGATGATACTCCTGGTAATGAGGAAAAGGAGGAAGAGGAGGATGACGAGGAGGAGAAGGAGGAGAAGGAGGAGGAGGAGGATCAGGAGGAGGTTGGAGGAGCAAAGAGAATTGGAGGGAGCGGAGGGAGGGAGGGGAGGAGGAGGGCGGGTGGGAGGACGAAGCAGGAGGCGCAGCAAGAGAGGCGGGCCGAGGATCCATGATCGACATTCGGGTCGAACCTGGTCGGGGCCCTGTCGGCCAGCGGGAGGCCTTTGGAGGGCATGAGGTGGAGGTACTCTTTGGGGCCTCCTGGAAGGCCCTCGTCGCCGCGGCGGGATTGCTCTCGAAACCACCGTCAGAGCTTGCTCGACGAGAGATGCTCTTTGGAACTCTTTGCGCAGGGCCGCCCGTCCTTCCCTCGCTCCCCTCTGCTGCTGCGCGCCAGAGGCGCCAGTCGCAGCGCTGCACGGCTGCGGACCGAACAGGTCCTCGCGGCCTCTGCCGAACAACCGTCGAACACGGCACTGGAAGATCAGCGCGCCGCCGCCTCGCCCCCTGGGGCCCGACGCGGCAAACGCACTGCGCCAGACAGGGGGACGAGGGCCACCTCACCCTCCGTGTCTCGATGCGGCACAGGCACTGCATGGGCAACAGGGCAAGGGGCGGGCGTGTACAGGCGCCATCAAGCAGGCGATTATGTATCCCCCTCCCGAGCCACCCGAGGCCTGAGCAGCTGAGGCCCCCTCCTTGGCCGCGGAACGCACTCTCTGGACCTTAGCCTGCGCGGGGAGCTCCTTGGCGACCCTACGCAGCTGATCCCGTTTTTGCCTGCCATTGCAGGCTCGGATGACATCGGGACGTGCGACAAAAAAGGCTCGACGGGGGCTCTCTCTCTCTCTCTCTCTCTCTCCATTGGGCTCGAGCTCACGCGTGCCACCCCCCTGACCTCACCCTGCAGACGACGCTGTTCCCTGGAAGCCATGGCCATGTTGATGGCTCTGGGGGGGGCCCTCCCGTCGAGTAAACATGCCACGGTCAAGTCTGCTGTAGTCTCGGCCCTGTTCGGGGTCATGCCTGGGCAGCGCCCGCGAAGGGCGCGCAGGCCCACCGCGGCGCGCATCCAGCACAAAGGGGCACACCTGCATAAACCATCTCTCTACGTACGTTGTAGCATGGGAGGGGTGGACCGCGTGCTCCAGGCCAGACACGAGGAAACACTCAGGGGCCCCACGAGTCTTGCATCCTGGGGGGGGCGCGCATTCTGAGGGCGCAAACCGAAAGAGCCTCGTACTGGGAACAGTGCACTCGCACTGACAGCATCTGCACTTGCTGCCAACCACCTGCTCGAACTGACGGGGTGAGAAGGCGACTATTTGATGCTGCGTGGGCAATTTCTTCCACGCAAGCGCCCGCGAGGCCCGCTCCCCCGTCGCCGACGAAACCGACAAGGCAAGGGCTCCGCGCGCGCTGGCGCACCATGTGCGCAATCACATCAACCCGATCAGCGTCAGGCCCCACCCCCCACCAACCCGAACTCCCGCGCCAGCTCCGCCCACCTCACCGCCCACGCGTCAGCAGCAAGGTCCGCCACGGCAGAGAACCTCTGCTGCTCCGTAGCTAGCACCTCGGGACTCTAGTCCAGATGGGACGGAATCCAGACAACTTCTATGTCCTTACATGGGCGCCAGTTCCAGGCGGCTCTGGATCTGGACCCAAGTCTTAAGTGGAACCGGCGGCTTTGGGAGTGGCCAGGCGATGACTCCAGATTCTAGCGGCCGTCCGATGGTCAGTGACATGCGCGAAGGATCCTGGGTACTCCTCGAGCGCCAAGGTAAATCCAACACTTCGGAGCGAGAGACCGTTTGCTTGGCGCAAAGCAGCGACCTGGCCAAGCCAAAACCCAAGGCCCACTCCTCACCGATCCACTGGATGGCTAATGCCGGCTCCACATCAGCGGCGTCTGGGGTCTGACGAGAATCGACCTCCTGAGCCATCTCCACAGGTGTGATGACGGTGGCCGCGCATCGCTCGCTCCCCCCACACCCCGCCCCCAACGCACCGAGCCCCCCCCCCCGTCCAACTCCCCATCGCTCAGGCGACGGTGCGCGCGAGAGGCTGGAGGCAGGCCGCGCAACCACAACGCTGGCTCGGACTCAGCCTGCGCCGTGGCGGCCGGCAGGAGCGCGTCCGTCTTCGCGAAGTCATCGTGCCCTGTGTTCGGCAGGCACGTCCAGCTGCGGTGCATGAGCGTCTCCTCGCGCTGCCCGCATCTGTCGCGCAGCATGCTGTCCAACTGGTATCCTTGCTGCGCTGCTCTGGCTTTCGGCAACTGGCCGCCCGTGACCGCCGCCAGGTTGAGGCCGACCACGTCGAACATGCCTTCCTTCTGGAATCTCCGTTGCCCCGCGCGCATCTGCCGCGCGTCGCCGCCGGCTTGAAGGCCATCGCCGAAGTTGCGTTGCGACGCGCCTGCCCGCAAGTGACCTCGGACGTCCGCCTCGATGTCCGCGGGCAAACGCTGGCGGGGCCCAGCGGGGTCGAAGTCGCCGCCCAGCGCCGGCGGGATGTCCCGCTGCTCGCGGGGCGCCTGGTCTGCCATGGGTCGCGCCCGCGTCGCGGCCGAGGGTGCGCGTCAGCCGATGTCCATGGGCGTCGCCATGGCAGCCCCCGCTGGGCCCCGTACTACATACACGCCATCGTTGAGCATCCAGCCTGCCGAGCTTGGTGTAGATGAGCGGCCAAACTCTGGCGACTCTGGCGTGGATCTCTGGGCAGCGTTGCCTCGCGTTGACTCGCCATTTCACGACTTCAGCACGTGCCGCGAAGGCTGGGCCACCTCGCCATAACTCAACAGCCAGCGTGGTAGCCAGGCATATTCCTCTCGCCTTGCCTCCAGCCGCTTGACCAGCAGCGCGCCGAAGTCGTTGAAGCCCATGCAGCGCCATTCCGAAAGCTCGGTGTCAATTCGCCGCCTCCGGAAAAAATGCCCGTGATCCATAATCCAATTACTTTCGCCGGCCAGCGCCGCGAAACTCCGAAAGCGGGCGATCTTCGCGAAACTCAACTTGGCCCTCCAGCCGCGCTGCCTGGCCTTCGTGGTGGTCCTCTTCCTTCCAGCACCGGCGTCGATGCCCAGGTCCGCCGTCTCCATTACTGTCTAGATTGGGTAGCCCCCCTCTGGTGAAGATGATGGCGACCTTCTTGAAGTCCTCGGGGCGTGTGCCGATCAAGGCGGACTTGCTGGCCGATGCTGTCATACTCTGGTCCCGCAGACCGCCCACCAAGTCTGTCGTGAGTTTCATGGCGCGCTCGCCTGCTACCGCTCGGCTGTCTTCCGACCTCGCGACCGCGTCGTCCACGAACGTCCACAGTGAGGATTATGGATCCCGTCGTCGCGCTCTCACCAGGATGGGGTGCAGGTAGAGCTCGGCTAGCCCGACTCCCCTGGCTGACCCCGCCACTAGAGACCTCGTGGCCCTGATCGGCTCGCTGGGGATGAGCCTCTCCGCCAATACCTGGGGCCGAGAAACGCGGCGGTCTCCAGCGTCACCACCACCGACGGAAATCCTGCCGACATCGCGATCTGCATAAGTACAGGCGGGGCGTCGATCTGAGGAGCGCTAGAGAAGGAACGAAGCCCCCTTCTCCTATCAATGAACCTTCGAGGAAAACCTAGGGCAACCTGTAAAACAATCAAGGAACACCGAGCCCGTCCCCAAAGACGAAGGTTTTTTCTCCAGTGCCCCGACTGCACGACGAGCGATACCGTGCCATAGCACTTTCCGATGCTGACGAGCAGCGCCATGGCCGACGCGCCGAGCTCTGCGCCCGCCTCGTTCAGACAGGCGCGAAGGAGCCCAGCTCGCAGGGCCGAGCTGCCCCTTCAGCGCCGCGTCCCGGTGCGCCAAGAGCCGCTTTCTCACTAAGGCCGGCAGGGGGCATACCCCGAAGCTCAAGGACCGAGCTCTGAAGTGGCCCCGTAAGAGAGGCTCGCTACCCTACATCGCGAGCCCCTTCGGGCCAGTGCGGGGGGAGCAGCTGCTGGCCCTTCCGCGTGCGCCGAGAGGCTCTCGCTCCACTGCGTGCAGCAGCCGCCCCCGGCTCGCGACCAGAGCTTCACCAGCAGAGGCAGCATGCCCAGGACGCGACGTCCTCCTCCCTGCTTGGCCGCGAGCACGCACTCCGTGGCCGCGCACGGCCTCCCTCTCGCAATGCCGCGGGAGGTGGGCCAGCGACGGGCGTGCCCCCCCGGGGCGCACGGCTGAGGTCGTGGGGCCCTGGGTGGTCGACCCCCTTGGGCTTCGACGCCGCCGGCACCGCGATGGCCCCGTCCAGCGTCTCCAGCGCGAGCTGCCCCGCATCCTCGTCCTCTGCCTTGCGCCGCAGGATGCCGATTTGCTGCGCGAGGCTGCATCTGTCGTCCACTGGGTCCGTCCATCTGGTCTCCCACTCCTGCTTCTGGATGCCGATGATGATGATGATGATGATGATGATGATGATGATGATGATGATGATGATGATGATGATGATGATGATGGTGATGGTGATGGTGATGGTGATGGTGATGGTGATGATGATGATGATGATGATGATGATGATGATGATGATGATGATGATGATGATGATGATGATGATGATGATGTCGGGGGAGGCCGTCGCGAAGCCGTCCTCCAGGCGGAGCTCGAACCTCGAGGCCTGCTGCTCCTTCGCGTGCCCGTGGAGGGCTCCGACCTTGGTCTGCCAGGCCTTCTTCGCCCCGGAGGTCAAGGACCTCCGCTGAGCGGTGATGCCTCTGATCTGCGCTGATGCTCAGGTGGCCCATGCCGAGGCCTGCCACATCACCGAGCATCTCGTCGTCATTCTCTCTCTGCACGGTGTCCTGTCTCTTGCTGAAGATCTGGTCCTGGTCAATGTGAGCGTTTTTTTTTTAATTCGGCGTTTCGATATTCTGCGGAAGGGGGGGGACTCCACCTGCTCGAAACAGGCGCCAAAAACAGCCAGGATCCACTCCAGGGGGGGGAGAGGGGGGGTGCGAGGACCCGCGCCGATCGGCAAAACAATGACTAAAAAACGATCAGCATCGCGATCGTCGTCTCCTTCTGCTGGGACGCCGTCGCCATGCACTGGCGCTGCTGGCCCGTGTCTGTTCCGTGGGCGCGGAGGGCCGGCAAGCGGGCCAAGGCCGAGCAGAAGCTACCCCACTGCTCCGCCGTGCCGTGCTTCAAGCGGGTGCGTCATGGAGTCCAGCTGGAGCGCGCCCATCGCACCGGCTCACGGGCGCGCACACATGTATTAGCGATCCATGGATTTGGCGCGCGGTCGCCAAGTTCATGGCGGAACTCCGCGATTTCTCATGGAAACGGGACCCGTCGCTAATCCACGTCCCCTTGATCCATATTTGCGATCGCGTGATAGACCAGCCCCACGCCCTCGGTACTTCTCTGTTTCGTGTTCTGGGATGCGGTCAACGATGATGGCCACACTCCTCCAAGCATGATGCCCATTCCGCGTGTATTCTGGTCGCCGCCGCCCTCACAGGCCAGCCTTGGCAACATGTGCTAGCCTTTCGCCCGCACCGTAATACTTTGCGTGCTGGACTTGGGGTAGGACCGCGGTTTCGGTGGGTGATCTCGGGAGAAGGAGGGGGAGTCGACATCTGGCCCTTTTGGCCTTCGGCGAAGGGGTGTAAGCCCTACCTTGGGCCACCATACGTCTGTCACCACTCTCGCCTCACATGTCTTTGCTGTCACGTCTCAGGTTAAACAGCCCATACTTCACTGCCAGCAGCTATTACCAACAGGCCAGCATACAATAATATCTAGCCTACACTGCCTGCGTTGGAACTGTAACATTGCGGCAGATCCATGTTCTCACAGCTGCCTGACTTGCCCTACGGGCCCAAGCCCACATGTATCAAAATCGAACACAAAGCGATCACGTTTTCTTTTCGTATCGTTTAATTTGCACGCGTGTGCAGGTCCTTCGTACACGGCTCCACCATTGTATGTTATGTTGAACTGTAACGTAGTATGATTGGTTATACCTCCTCCTTCCCCCGCGGCTGCCTGCGTAGCTACTCCTCTAGCCCGTGAGAACTTTAATATTTCGTCCATTCTGCCTAAGTCAGCATTGTTGCCTTCCGTGTTACGCTCCAGCAGTTCAGCTTAAGCTTGTCCAGCGAAGAAAGGAGCAGCAGCAGGAGGCGAAAGATGAGAGAGGAAAGCGGAGGATGAAGGAGGAGGAGGCGGAGGAGGCGGAGGAGGAGGACGAGGAGGAGGAAAAGGAGGGGAGGAGGAGGAGGAGGAGGAGGAGGAGGAGGAGGAGGAGGAGGAAAAGGAGGAAAAGGAGGAGGAGGAGGAGGAAGAGGAGAAGGCCCCCCCCAACCCGCCTGCGCATCACGCACCCCGCGCGATTAAACGCGGCAGGGCTGCACGGGGGGCACTACGGCAAAGCGCACGCTGGAAGGAACGACGGGGCTCGGTGAGCAGAGACGGTGAGCAGCTCCAGACCTCTGAAGACCTTCCGGGGTAAGGAGATCGAGATTCACGATCCTTGAGCGTGATTTTTTCACTTTTGGGGGCATTCACCCACGGGCCTCCGGAGGCCTCCTGGGACCTCCGGGGATCGCCTGGGACCTCCCGAGACCACCCTGGGGGGCTACGCACACACACACACACACACACACACACACACACACACACACGCGCGCGCGCGAGCACGCATAGACACACACACACAGATACACTTACACACAGGGAGTGGGGGACAGGAAAAAGGGGGCCGGCATCGAACCCGAATCGACGACGCATCCCAGCCAGCAAGACACAAACGGCTGTGGGCAGAATGGGGCACCCAGGCCCCGATCGGCGATGAGTCGGCGATCAGGAGCCGACCTTCCCCCTCTGAGTCGACTCCTCCCCCCTCGGCGTCCCCGACGGACGCAGGATGAGATGGCGTGGAGGACCCCTAAGGGCGCCATGCAGTGGCCAGTACTATTTGTCTGCTGGTCGCGCCAGCTTTTCGCTGCGCCGCGGCGGAAAAAGAGCCGGGTGCTACACAGGTGTCCCTGGCCAGAGGTGCCCCCAGGAATTCCAAGGAGGCCCAACTGTCTCCCAGAGCACCCCTCACGAGACAGTCAGAGAGCTGCCAGAGGCCCCAAGAGGGAGCGAAAGGCCGGGAGAAGACCGTGCCAAGACCACTCCCACCTTCCAGAGCACCCCATCGCGAGGCCCCAAAAGGGCGCGAAAGGCCGGGAGAAGATCGCGCCCGAACCGCTTCCAGCAGCCCCCAGAAGGAGAGGCCCAGCAGAGGGCCCTTCGCAGTGGGCGGTGCACCAAGGGTTAGGTCGGGTCTGTCCCCCTACAGGGGGGGTCTTGGAAGACAGATTAGAAGTATCCCCAAAATACTCCCAAAATGCTCCAAAAAAAATGGTCCCTGTAGATACTGCTCTTGTTTGACTATTCTTGGATACTGCTCTTGTAGAGGACAAGCCCGACTTACGCCACGGGGGCGCGCGACGCCCGGAGCGCCGCAGGCGCCGCGCCCGCCGCTGCTGCTCACCGAGCCCCCTTCTGTGGGGTCGGGCGAGGGTGGGGGGGCAGGTGCCGGGAGGCAGCCGCTGTTCGGGCGGGCATGTGTCCTCCTGCAGGCGGCCTGTGCACGAAAAAAGAAAATGGTCAACTAATGGCCCAACACAAATTCAAAAGGTGTGCAAAGCATCGTCCCCTGACTATTTTTTGGGACTATGTTTGCATGTTCCTCGTGCAGAGGGACATGCCCGACGTAAAGCTGCTGGTAGGTCTTCGTCGGAAGGACTCAGGAGGATTAGGCCCCATTGGGGGGCTGCTGCGTCGGATGATGCCGCGGACTCGGCGGGATCGGATGAAGCGGGATTCAGCCGGATCAAGCGGGGTCCAGCCGGATTTTGCCAGGTTTCGGACCAGGGCAAAGTCAGACTTTGATCTCCCAAGGAGTTGCGTCCGAACAGGTGCTTGTTCTGGAGACCTTCCTGGAGCCACCCGCGACACTCCGTCGAACGTCCGTCGGCTTGAGTCGAACCGGAGTCGACCTTGTGTCGAACTCGAGTCGAGCTCGAATCAAACCAGAATTAAACAGATCTGTGAGGTGGCCGCCAGGAAGGTCCCCAGTGGTGAGACAAACGAACATCTAAGAACGGGGGTAGCGAAAGGGTGGGTTGGCGAAGCAGCGCACGCAGCTGGATTCCCCGGCGCCGAAAGCGCCCGCGTATCGACGAGAGCACCCATCGGCGGGGCCGAAACCGGCTGCACGCAGCAAGCTCCGCACCCCCCCCTCTCTTCCCCGCTTCTCCCCTCCACTCGCCCGGCCCGGTCCTCTGGTGTGAAGTACACTGGCGAGCGCAGATTCTGCATACGGTAAACGAGAACTCTTATGGACCTTACTTCTGAGCCGAGGCGGCGGCCCCCACCCCGGCCGCAGGCAGCCGCCGCGGGCGCTCGCGGGCGCGCTCGCGGGCGCGCCCGCGCGCGTGCGGGAGGGCCCCATGAGATCCGCCACCACGAACAAATCACAGCATCACGAACAAGACCTCGGCTGGAGCCCCGGCCCCCCCGCATTTCTGCTGCACGTCTGTTGGCCAAGGGCCGATCCGCGAGGGCCCCAGGCCCGAGAAACAAGGCAAGACACATCGCCCGACGCGAAAGAAATGCGACGCCGGGATCTCAAGGGAGGGAGGGGGAGGAGGAGGGGGGAGAAGGAAAAGGAGGAGGAGGAGGAGGAGGAGGAGGGAGGAGGAGGAGGAGGAGGAGGAGGAGGAGGAGAGGAGGAGGAGGAGGAGGAGGAGGAGGAGGAGGGAGGAGGAGGAGGAGAGGAGGAGGAGGAGAGGAGGAGGAGGAGGAGGTGGAGGAGGAGCAGGAGGAGGAGGAGAGGAGAAGGAGGAGGATGACGAGAAGGAGGGGGAGGAGGGGAAGGAGGAGGAGGAGGAGGAGGAGGAGGAGGAGGAGGAGGAGTGAGGAGGAGGAGGGGGAGAGGAGGAGGGGGAGGAGGAGGAGGAAAAGGAAGAGGAGGAGGAGGAGGAGGAGGAGGCGGAGGAGGAGGAGAAGGAGGAGGGGGAGGAGGAGGAGGAGGAGGAGGAGGAGAAGGAGCAGGAGGAGGAGGGGAAGGGGGAGGGGGAGGGGGAGGGGAGTGGAGGAGGAGGAGGAGGAGGAGGGGAGGAGGAGGAGGAGGAGGAGGAGGAGGAGGAGGAGGAGGGGGAGGAGGAGGAGGAGGAGGAAAAAAAGGATGAGGAGAGGAGGAGGGAGGAGAGGAGGAGAGGGGGGAGGGAGGGAGGGAGGGAGGGAGGGAGGGAGGGAGGAGGGAGGGGGAGGGAGGGAGGAGGGAGGGAGGGGAGGGAGGAGGGGAGGAGGGAGGAGGAGGAGGAGGAGGAGGAGGAGGAGGCGGAGGAGGAGGAGGAGGAGGAGGAGGAGGAGGAGGAGGAGGAGGAGGAGGAGGAGGGGAGGAGGGAGGAGAGGAGGAGGAGGAGGAGGAGGAGGAGGAGGAGGAGGAGGAGGAGAGAGGAGGGAGGAGAAGGAGAAGCAGGAGGAGGAGGAGGAGGACAGACGCAGGTGGTGGAGGAGGTGAGGAGGAGGAGGAGGAGGAGGAGGAGGAGGAGGAGGAGGAGGAGGAGGAGGGGGAGGAGGGCTGGGCGAGGCGAGGGGTGCGGCGGGTGGGAGGCGAGGCAGTGCGGGAGGCGAGGCGGCGAGGCGGAGGGTGCGGGGGTTGGGCGAAGCGGGCAGCGGGTGCGCCGAAGAGGGGGGCAGGGAAGCTCCTCCTCAAGCTTTACTCCTCCAAGAGCTCCTGCTAAGACGCAATTGAGGGAGAAGGGGGAGGAGGAGGGCAGAGGAAGGAGAAGGAATGATGGAGGATGAGGGGTCGGCGGAGGATGGAGGGGCAGGGGGGCGGATGTAGGAGGCGAGGGGATGGAGGAAGGATGGGGGGGATGATTTAGGAGCAGGAGGAAGGACGGAGGATGGAGGGCGGAGAAGTAGGATGCCCCTCTGGCCCCGCGCACGGCGGGTCCTCTATGCAATCAGGAGGAACCAGAGGAGGAGAAGGAGGAGGAGGAGGAGGAAGAGGATGAATCTGAGGAGGAGGAGGAGGCGGAGGAGGAGGAACAGGAGGAGAAGGAGGAAGAGGAGGACGAAGGAGGATGGGGAAGAGGGATGGGGGAAAGATGAAAGAGGATGTGAAGGAGGAGGGGGGGAAGAGGGAGGGAGGGAGAGAGGAGGGAGGAGGGAGGGAGGGAGGGAGGGAGGAGGAGGGAGGAGGAAAATGAAGAGGAGGAGAGGAGGAACAAGAGGAAGAGGCGGAGGAGGAGGAGGCGCAAATGGGGAAGGGATGGAGGAGTAGGGGGGGAGGGAAGGAGGGAGGGAGGGAGGGAGGGAGGAGAAGGGAAAGGAGGGAGGATGGGGAGGCGGGCGAGTGCAAACCCAAGACGCAGCAACGATGTTGCAATACACCCTCCTTCCAAAAGTTCCCTCTTCTGAAGTCCGTACAATAATTCAATTTCGCTGCTGGAGGTGCCCCGCTTGAAGACAACCGCCTGAAAGACCTCAGTCTTGCCAGCACACCACTCCTCCACCTTCATCGCCGCGATTCAACATTACTGTTGCGTCCTGACGGTCCTGCATCGTGTCAGAACAAGGACTTGAACATCGCCCAGCAACGTGAGTTTTGCGCCTGACAGTCCGATTTCGCGCAAGAACACACTTCCCGGGACGTCAACCACAAGAGACTGTTGAACTGCTGTAAGGGTGTAAGATGAATGTGCGCGGCGCTAGAGCGAGAACTACAAAATGAACAAGAGCCGCCGTCCATCCGTCAAACACTTGCACATGCTTAAAGCGAATGCGCGCGGTGCTAAGGCGAGAACCACGTTTTTTTTACCGACCCGCCCTCCATCCAGCAAGCTCTTGCACAACTCCAAAACGAACGTGCGCGGCGCGCAAACGAGAGCTACATGTTGAAACAGAGCTGCCTTCCATCCGCGAGGCACTTGCGTATTTTATGACGAATGTGCGCGGCGCTAAAGCGAAAACCACCATTAAGAAAGAACCGCCCTCCATCCGCGAAGCTCTTGCCAACTTTTAGGACACATGTGCGCGGTGCTGCAGCGAGAGCCGCATGTTGAACAAGAGCCGCCCTCCATCCTTGAAGCTCTTGCATTTGTTGCGACGAATGTGCGCGGCGCTAGAGCGAGAGCCAAATTTAAAAAGCTGCCCGCCCTCCATCCGTGACGCTCTTGAAATTTGCTACGACGCGCGGCGCTATGGAGGAGAGCCACATGTAGAAAACAACCCGCCCTCCATCCGTGAAGCTCTTGCATGTTTTGCGTCGACTGCGCGCGGCGCTAAGGCGACAACCACCTCTTGAGAACGACCCGCCCTCCATCTGTGAATCCCTCGGACAAATTGCTGTTTTGCGCACCTTCGGCACATGGCGGGAGGCGACGCCCAGGGTCAGACTCCCGAAGTGGGCGAAGAGCCGCCTGGAGGGAAGCCTATACACGATCCTTCTCGGGGTAATTAAGGTCGCAAGGCGTGCCCTCCACGCGCACGTGGATGGCGATGCAGCGCGATATACCAAGGATCGACTCCTGTAGGGAAGCGGGGGCGAGGATGCCAAGCGCTGGACTGAGATGGCTCCGGCGCGACAGGGAGGGAGGGAGGGAAGAGGAGAAGGGAGGGAGAAGGAAGCGGAAGAGGAGGAGGGAGGAGTAGAAGAAGAAACAACGGCACAAACATAAACTCCTGGCGCTCCGCGCGGATTTCTTGGAGCTGCACTGGACCCCCTCCCTGGCGCGCGGAGCGCCCCAGGGGCGGCGCAGGAGGCGTCGCCGGCGGGGGCCCCGCGCGGATCCAAGACATCCGCGCGGGGCGCCGAAAGCTTCGAGGGAGGCGGAGGAGGAGGACGAGGAGGAGGGAGGGAGGGCGGAGGAGGGGCGGAGGACGAGGAGGAGGGAGGGGAGGGGGAGGAGGAGGAGGACGAGGAGGAGGGCGAATGCCGGGCTCTTCGAGGGAGGAGGAGAGGGAGGGAGGGCGGGAGGGAGGCGGACGAGGAGGGAGGAGAGCCGGCGCGCGGGCGGACAGCTCGGGCATGCTCCCCGCGGCTCTGCGGGCAGGCCAGGCGAGGGCCCCATCGCCCCCGGTCCTCTCCTCCTCCTCCTCCTCCTCCTCATCCTCCTCCTCCTCCTCCTCCTCCTCCTCCTCATTCCTCCTCCTCCTCCTCCTCCTCCTCCTCCTCCTCCTCCTCCTCCTCCTCCTCCTCCTGGGCGCGCGCGCGCGCGCGCGGCGAGCCTGGCCGCCGTGCGGGCTGCCGCCGCCGCTGGGCGCAGCGGATGCCGAGGGCCCGTCGTCCTCGGGGGGCGGCGGCGGGCGTCGGGGGCGGCGGCGGGCGGCGGGAGGGCGGCGGGAGGCGGAGTCAGGGCCGGGCATGTCCCCCTACACCCTGCGAAATGCTTAAGAAATCATGGGTTAAGAAATTCATGGTCTCAGAACTTGAATAAAAACCCATAATTTCCATTCAAATCTTAGGATTTACATCGAAACATTTAGAATAATCAAGACTCTGACCGAAACCTTACGTTTTCTTAAGCATCGCCTAGGGTGTACAGGGGGGAGCTTGGGCGAACAATTGAGAGGTGCCCCAAAAAGGCACCCAGGCAGCACGAAGTGCTAAAAGAAGAGTCGTCCCCAGAGTACTTTTTGACTACTTTTGCGCATTCCTCCCGTAGAGGGACAGGCCCGACTGAAAGATAGAGTCAACCCGTATAGGAAGGACGCACACTGCGGATGCAACGGGCCCCGGGGCGCCCATGTCGAAGCTTCTCGAGCGGGGCGCGGCCAACGAGAGGGGCTCAGGTCGGGCCGAGGAGGCAAGGATGCGAGGGTTCTCTTGGGAAGGTTGCCCATGATTAATGTGCAAATTGACTGTAGGCTCAGAGATTTCTGGACGTTTTAGTTGGTTCGGGCCGATCTTTTTGCTCCTGGCGTCCTGTCTGCAGCTTTCGGCCGGATGCGTTTCAGGCGAACTTCGTATCATTCGCCGGCTGCTTGTCCTCCCTCCTCCCTCCTCCTGCCGCGCTCGTCAAATCATGCGACCGCCGTCGTGCCGCCGCCCCCGCAGAGTGGTGAGAATAGGCTGGCTCTGTTTGTCTCGCGCCCACGCGCTCCCGCGTGCTTGAGTGAGTGTCACGTTTCAGCGGCTTCGCCGCGGCGACGGCGAGCGCCCCGGAATTACTCTTCAGCTTCCAGCAATAACTTGCTAAGGGAAGCTCTACGAGTTATTTTCTTCTCGAAATTCAACAATTCGTTTGAGCTCTAGTATTTTTTCCCATGATATTCGATCTTATTCCCGCTCGTCATCTTGATCTCAGCTCCATCATCCCAGGGGTGCCCAAAGATCGTTCCGAAGGGCCGCCAGAGGGCCGAGTTGTGACCCGAAAAAACCAGAAGGGGCGACGACGGGGGAGGAGGGCGAGGGAGGCGAGGGGGGAGAGAGGAAAGGGGGCGGAGGAGGAGAAGGAGGAGGAGGAGGAGGAGGAGGAGGAGGAGGAGGAGGAGGAGGAGGAGGAGCAGAAGGGGAGGTTAAAACACACAGGACCTGGTGGCAATCGGCAGCAGTGAGGCCAGAGTTGTGCAGGTACACTGGCCCTCCCTAGGACTGTCTTCCCTGGCCGACGGGCCGTAGCGAGGGCCTTGGCGCCCTGCAATTGCTAGTGACGCCGCTGTGTCAGAATGGAGGCGGGACCCCCAGCAGCCCCTATGATGGCAGCAGTCGAGGGGGTGGGGCCTCTGACCGCCAGAGTGGCCGAGGCCCATGACGGTCCTCGCCGAGGACAGGAGGGATGGAGGTCGATGGGGGCGATGCTGCAGTAGTGCGCGGGCGTGGAAGACCAACGGTCCTTGCAGGGACCCGAGAGAGTGGAGACCTTTGTCACCACTTCGGTCCGTTATGCAATCGAGGGCGACCACATCTGTACATATCCACTGCTCCCTGGCTGGGTCCATACTGAGCCCAGCAGCTGTGTATACGCCACGCCCTCCTCGCTTTGCCAGGATGGCGTATACACAGCTCCTGGGTTCAGGATGGGCCTGGCCAGGGAGCAGTGGACATGTATGGAGTTCGTCGCCCGACAATCCAAGTCGTCGCGCAACCTGCTGGTCTGCCACCCGTCCTCCTGGGGCGTCGACTTCAGCACGCCGTTCGGGCGCCAGGCTGAATCGGCATCCAAGGGCGATGAGCTCGCGTCCGCTGAAGGTCTTCATGGAAGAAATAATCACTAACCGCACAAACCTTACACCAGAGAAAAAACCCAATCAGTGGATGGCTTGAAATGGGATCGATAAAGAGAACGATAAAGAGATCGACCGGGAGCCCGGGAACCCACCGAAAACGGACCAGAACCAATAACCAGGAACCCGGGAACCCAGCACCGGACCGGGAACCTGGGAACCCAGCTGGCCACCAAAATCGGCGGGACACTTTCGCCAAATCTTTCAGTTTCCGCCAGGACCCCTTCAGTGCAGGCACTGATTGGGGAAAAAACTGTCGGACATCCGCGCGGACGTCTTGGATCGGCGCTGGACCCCCCTCCCTGGCGGGCGGAACGCGCCAGAGGCCGCCAGGGAAGAGCGCCGCCAGGGGCCGCCCCAGCTCCGATCCGAGAAATCCGCGGGGACCTCGTAAACTCTGTACGTTTTGCAAGTTGGTATTCTTCGAGTCCACTGAAGTTGGCGGCGCGCACAAGGGGGTGGAGGGAGGATGGAGGGCTTCTTAGAAGGAGGCCGCTTCTTAGAAGACGCCCGCCTTACATCTATAGATAAGGCCCGCGCCTTCTAAGAAGCAGGGGTGCTTCTAAGAAGCTCCCTCCCCTCCCCCCACCCCCCTCTGCGTGTGGCTGATGAATATGTTCAAAGACAACCGCGCCCAATCGGGCTGGGACCAGGACCTCCGCTGGGTGGCTACCGATGCCGAGCAGTCCCAAGGCAGCAGTTCTCGGTTCGGCTTCGGGACCCCGCGATTATGAGACTTCTGACAGCGGGGGATGGTGGTTGAGGGGGAGCGGCTCCTGCCGATGGACTCCCGCGGGGGGGCCTCTTGGCGCTTTGAGGGCAAGAAGCTGCGAGTTGGTAGAGCGAGAGAGGATGAGGAGGAGGAGGAGGAGGTGGAGGAGGAGGAGGAGTAGGAGGAGGAAGAGGAGGAGGAGGAGGAAGAGGAGGAGGAGAGAGAGAGAGAGACTCACCCTCATGGATCTGGCGGGCGGGCGGCCCTCCAGCGTGCTCGGTGTTGCTCCCTTCCTCCTCGTTTTCCTCCTCCTCATCCTCCTTATCCACCCCATCCTCCTCCTCCACCTCCTCCTCCTCTCCTCCTCCTCGCCTCACTCCTCCTCTTGCTCCCATCCATCCTCCTAGTCCTCCTCGTTCTCCTCCTATCACTCATTCTCCCCCTCCCCCTCACCCCCTCCTCCTCCTCCTCCCCACTCCTCCTCCTCCCCTCCTCCTTCCTCCTCCTCCTCCTCTCCTCCTCCTCCTCCTCCTCCTATCATCATCATCATCATCATCATATCATCAGCATCAGCATCAGCATCAGCATCAGCATAGCAGCAGCATCAGCATCAGCATCAGAATCAGTCATCATCATCATTCATCATCATCCATCCATCATCATCATCATCATCATCATCATCATCATCATCATCATCATCATCACAGCATCATCGCCATCACCATCACCATCACCATCACCATCATCATCATCATCATCATCATCATCATCATCAGCAGCATCATCAGCAGCATCATCGTATCTCACATGGGAGGCGGGTGTGGAGGGAGGAGACGGAGGGATGAGGATACGAGGAAAGGGAGGATGAGGACCCGCCAGAGGGGATAAACATGAGGCGGATGGCGAGGTGCTTGCAAGGACAATCCTCCTCCTCCTCCTCCTCCTCCTCGTCATCCCGTCTCCCCCTCCAGCACCCTCCTCATCTTCCTCCGATAGGAGATATAGGGTTCGGATGAGGAGGATGAGAAGGGGTGATAGAAAGAGGGTGATGAGGAGAATGAGGACTGATATGAGCAGCATAATGAGCATGACTGACTTCTGAACATCATCATCATCATCATCATCATCATCATCATCATCATCATCATCATCATCATCAGCATCATCATCATCATCATCATCACCATCACCATCACCATCACCATCATCACCGTCATCACCATCATCCAACTCCTCCTTGCATTCCTCATGTAACTCGTCTTCTTCCTCCTCCTCCTCCTGATGCTCATAGCATTACCTCTCCTCCTCATCCTTTCATACGGGCGATATGATAAGGATAAAAAAGGAGGGTGAAGATGGGTGGAATGGGGAGGATTGGGAGTGATGGGTGATCCGAAAGAGTGAGGGAGGGGATGGGTGATTTGGATGGGCGATTTGATGTGTGATTTGAGGGTGGAATGAGGAGGGGATGGGTGATTTGGAAGAGTGTTACTCTTCCAAATCACGATCGTCGCCCTCATCATCCCCATCCTCAGTATCCTCCTTCTAGCACTATCAATTGCCAGCCGCAGTATCGTCATCATCCTCCACCTCCTCCTCCTCTTTATCTAACGTCTCCTGCTCCTCCTCCTATAACTGCTCCTTCTCATCCCCCTCCTCATTCTCCTCACTGTGCCTCTCATTATCGTGCCTCCCTTCCTCCTACACCTCATCCGCCTCCTCTGCCCACTCCTCTGCCCGATACCTCTCTCCGTGCGCACATCTCGCACCCGCCCGCCCCTCGTCCGTCCATCCTAGCGGTGGGAGGAGGATGAGAAGGAGGACGGCGAGTGATACAATGAGGAGGACGACGAGGGAGATGCGGTGTGAAAGGATCAGGGGGGTGTGAACAATTGACGCGCTCCTTATACTACTCATATCCATTCTCCTCCTTCTCCTTGTCACCTCTTCCTCCTCATCATCCTTCTCCAGCTTTCCTGCTGCGCTCCTGGCATAACGGAAGAGGAGGAACGCGATGAGAAAATAGTATGTGAAGACAAATAGGAGGAGGCGGAGGAACAGGAGGAGGAGCAGGGCGAGAAGGATGAGTGGGAGGAGGAGAAGGAGGAGGAGGAGGAGGAGAAGGAGGAGGAGGAGGAGGAGGGGGGGAGGGAACGGATAATGATGTTCAGGAGTAGAGATTGGTCATCCTTCTCGTCATCATCCTGTTTCAATTACCCCTTCTGCCACCTCCTGTCACTACTCCCCCTCATCATCCTTAGTCTACTCCTGTTCTACAATATGGAAGACGGACGGAAAGGAGTTGTCGGAGGATCAGCAGGGGGAGAAGGAGGAGGAGGAAGATGAGAAGGAGTGATGCGAGGAAGAGGAGGAAGAGGCGTTGACGGACGATGAGGTTCAGGAGCCGCTCCCCATTCCTCTGCACACAACTATCATCATCACCATCATTGTTATGTCACTCCTACTTCTCCTCCGATCTCTCCTGAGGAGGGGGAGGAGTGAGGAAGGAGAAGGAGGAGGAATGTCTTCTCTTCCTCCTCCTCCTCCTCCTCGTCCTCCTTCTGCTCTTCCTTTTCATCCCAATCAGAATCCCTTTCTGGGCAGAACAAATTAAACCCCTAGGAATAAGAACAAACACGTGTTTTGAAAACAACGATCCTGAGGAATTTTCTGGGCATGAGAGGGGGGGAGTCCCTCAGGATTGTTGTTCCTTTGTTGTGCTAAAATGTTTGTTGCTGAAGAACATATGTTGTTTGTCACTAAGGTTTTCATTAGTTCTGACCCGGAAGGGGCGTCTGATTGGGAGGAGGAGGAGGAGGAAGAGGAGGCAGAGGAGAAGGAGGAGGAGGAAAAGGACTGAATTTGAGATGGCGAAAGAGGGTCCCCCGCGCGAGACCCATGCCGACTCCTCAACAGTCATCATCTAATTAGCTGTCACTGTCACCGCCACCGCTGCATCGCGCCCAGTTGCTAGAAATCTTAGAATCGCGGGGGTTCGAAACCGAACCGAAACCCAACAATCTTACGCAAAACGGCCCGCCTGAGCCACACACTGCTGCGGACCTGGCGTGGGGCCGGCTTTTCGCGGCGACTGTTTTTGATGGCCCCTACGAGGGGCGGGAGGGAGAGGGCGAAGGGAGGGGGGAGGGGAAGGGGCCTCCCAAGGAGAATGTTCCAGCGAGGCTGTGGGTGAAGAGGAGGGGAGGGGGGGGGGAGAGTGGAAGGAGGCGATGGGGGCGGGGGGGGGGGGGGAGAGAGAGGGGGAACGGGGGGGGGGAGGGGAGGGGCCTCGTGGCTCAGAGGGGGCCCGTCCAAGGGCCGAGGACGATGGCTTACAAGTCCGGCACGGCGGCAGAGCTTGACAACGGAGTGCCCGGGGGCGTCGCCGACTCGGGCTGCGCGCGAGCAGAGCGGAGCGCGGTGCGGTCAGGAGGGCCGCCGTGAGGGAAGGGTGTCTGGGATCTTGTCCTGGGGGAAAGGCCTCGGGAATTCGGGGAGGGGGGGGCCTTTCCTCGAGGGCCCCGCGGCAGAGCCAGACACCGCCAGCTTCGTGTAGACCTGATCGCTTCCTCTCGCGTGCCCGGTGCGCTCTGCCGGGGCCTGCGTCCCTGCTGGAGGGGCGCGTCGAAAGCTGGCAGAAGAGGAGGAGGAGGAGAAGGAGGAGTAGGAGGAGGAGGAGGGGGAGGAGGAGGAGGAGGAGGGGGCGGCGGGGGAGGAGGAGGAGGAGGAGGAGGAGGAGGAGGAGGAGGAGGAGGAGGAGGAGGAGGAGGAGGAGACCCTCACGTGCCACCGCAGGGGTATAACCTTCCCAGCCGCCCTGGGACGGGCGTCCCCGACGGCGAAACCATTTATTTTATACCGTGGTCTTCTCGCTCACGCCAGGAGGTGGCGACGACGACGATGGGGACACAAAGGGTGGCAAGGATGGGGCCGTGCACTCCACCCACGCGCGCGCGCTGGGCGGCGTGCTTCACAGCGAGGCGGCGGCGGCGGCGGCGAGGCGGGCCGGAGGCCGGATGCACGCGGACGCCGGGTGTGCGTGCCCATGGGTGCACGGCTGCACGGGGCCTCCTGCGGGAGCCGTCAGGCCATGCCGTGAGAGAGGT
>CAUYUJ010011311.1:0-23550 GCA_963575745.1 Prorocentrum cordatum | reverse complement strand
CAAATAACCGGGATTCCCCCCCCCCCCCCTTCCCCATCTAGTCTGGGCCTTCGTCTCCCCCCCCCCCACTTCCCGTATCTTCAAACACCTTCCTCCTTCCTGGCAGTCGACGATCGACTGTGCCTGCGTGCTTTCCCCCTCCTGCGTGTAGCGTGCGGCGCGGCGGGGGTCTGGGAACGCCTGGCAGTCTCGCCTGTTCCGGGCCGCTCCCAGGCCCCGCGGGCGTAGGGCGCGGCGTCAGAGATCCAACGCGTACCACACGGGGCCCCCGAACTCCCGACACTTCCCTGAGCCTCCACCGCCCGCACCGTCCGCCCAGAACGCGTGGAAGGTGTTTCGCGTCTGTCTGGTCGAGGAGGAGGAGAAAGAGGAGGAGGAGGAGGAGGAGGAGGAGGAGGAGGAGGAGGAGGAGGAGGAGCAGGAGCAGGAGGAGAGGAGGAGCAAGAGAGGAGGAGGAAGGGGAGGGGGAGGGGGAGGAGCAGGAGGAGGAGGAGGAGGAGGAGGGGGGAGGAGGATGGAGGTCGGAGGATGAGTAGGAGGAGGAAGCAGCGAAAGGAGCAGGAGGAGGTGGAGGAGAGGAAGGAGGAGGAGGAGGAGGAGGAGGAGGAGGAGGAGGAGGAGGGGGAGGGAGAGGGGGAGGGGCAGGAGGAGAAGGAGGAGAAGGAGGAGTAGGAGGAGGAGGAGGAGGAGGAGGAGGAGGGGGACGGGGAGGGGGAGGGGGAGGGGATCTTGTTTGTCTGCTTAAGCCCGCCTTAGGCCCGCTTGGTCTCGTTTCGTGTGCCTCTTGTGGCTTCCGGATAGTTGCTGACGCTTCCAGGGCCTGGCGGGGGGGGCGTGGAAGCCGGGAGCGGCGAAACACCGCCGCCTTGGCTGTTGCTGCATACGGCTGGAGATCTGGGCCCCCCAAAAGGTGACGCCCGCTGCGCCGGGAGGAGGAGCAGCAAACAGAACGCGGGCTCAGGAGGCCGCGCGCGCGAACCCTTGCCCCACCACCCCTCGATTTCAAAAGGGGGGGAGGCGGGGTCCGATTCGCTCGGGAGGTCCCGCACGAAGCGAACCCCACCTCGCCCCTTTGAGTAGAGGCCTCCTAGATGGGGTCCGAGCAGATGGGGTCGGAAAATCTCCCCGCATCGCCGATGCATCGGCGATGCATCGGCGATGCATCGGCGATGCACCAGCGATGCACCAGCGATGCATCGTCGACGTGGGCGATGCACCGGCGGCGTCGACGAGACGCACATCGGGTCCTGCATCGAGCCGCATCGGCGACACACCGGCGATGCGGCGCGATCCTCCGACCCCATCTGCTCCGACCCCATCTGGAAGGCCTAGATCGACATCGTGGGGTGGTGGGGGGTAGGGTTCGCATGTGGCCTCCCAGGGCTCCTGCCCCACAATGACGCAGCAATGACCAGAAATACAAAAAAACACATGCCCTGACTGTTTTTTGATTATTTTTGAATGCTCCTCTTGTAGAGGGACACGCCCGACTTCAGGGTAGGGTTCGCATGTGGCCTCCTAGGGCTCCTGCCCCACGGGCCGGCTGGTGAGGGTCCCCTCGTCGAGGGCGGCGGCAAGGTCGTCGGGGTCCACCGGCAGCATGGCGGACACCGCGCGCAGCAGCGTGGCGCGCGGCAGGGTCCCGCTGGCAGAGGCGAGGAAGTCGAACCACCCCAGCGGGTCCTTCGGGGCGCTGCCGCGTGGCCCTGGCCCAAGATGCTCCCGCGCTGCCCTGGACGAGTACTGCAGCTTGCTTTCGTCGATGTGTGTGTGTGTGTCTGTGTGTCTGTGTGTCTGTGTGTCTGTGTGTGTGTGTCTGTGTGTCTCTGTGTGTGTGTGTGTCTGTGTGTCTGTGTGAATGTGTGTCTCTGTGTGTCTCTGTGTGTGTGTGTGTGTCTCTGTGTGTGTGCTTTTCTCGTCACCTGCGGCGCTTCGTCCTCCTTGACCCGTCCAGCGGGGCCGCGTTCGGGCCTGGGGCCCGTCAGAAACGGACCCGGGATGAAGACCCACCTTTAGGTCGGGCGTGTCCCCCTACAGGAGGATCCTCGATAAAACATCAAAAATACACCAAAAATGCCCAAAAGATGCCCCAAATCCCCCGACTCTTTGATGGACTATTTTTGAATATCCCCCCGGTAGAGAGACAGGCCTCCCCTCAGTGTGAAAACGGCCTGGGACCGAAACCGACGGACCTGGACCCGCAAAAAGGACGGCCGCGACGCCCTCTCGCGAATCGAAAACGGCCAATTCCTTAATCGACGCGTCAGGGTAGGAGGTCTGTCCACCCCCGATAGACCAATGCCAAGGCGGGAACCTCAGTGAGGCTGCGCCACCGCGTTGTCGTTCGGGAGCTCCCGAGCGGAGTGAACCCCACCCTCCCCCTCAGAAATCGTGGGGGTTAGGGGTAGGGTTCGCATGTGGCCCCCTACAGGAGAGCCCAGACGAGTAGGACGAGGAGGAGATGGAGGAGGAGGAGGAGGAGGAGGAGGAGGAGGAGGAGGAGGAGGAGGAGGAGGAGGAGACTGGGCTCTCCTGGGGGTTGTCGTGGCTACCCCTTGGCCCGTCCAGAGGGGCCGTGTCCGGGCCCCGGGCCCGTCAGGAGCGGACCCGGGCTGCAGACCTGCCTCCAGGGGGGCGTCCCCCGGACGACTGCCGACGGGCCCTGCAGGCCCAGGGGGGGCGCAGGCTCGCCAGGGAGGCCTCCAGAGGGCCTCCCCCAGCGCAGCCCATCGCGAGGCCCAGGGGGGGCCCCAGGGGGGGGGTGCCACAGGAAGAGAAGAGCTGTGGGCAGCGAGAGCCACGAACGCCTCCTCCTCCTCCTGCTCCTCTTGCTCCTCTTGCTCCTCCTCCTCCTCCTCCTCCTCCTCCTCCTCTCCTCCTCCTTCTGCTCCTCCTCCTCCTCCTCCTCCTCCTCCTCCTCCTGCTCCTCCTCCTCCTCCTCCTCCTCCTCCTCCTTCGTCCGCGGCCAGTTTGGCTCAACTGGCCTGCTCCTGAGCTTCCAGCCTCGCTCGATAGACTGAGGCGCGATATCCTTGTGGGGCACACGAGTGAGTGGCCAGGGGTTCGCGACGCCACCAATCTTTTCAGATCTCGAGCGCGCGGCATGGTCCCCGATCCTCCCAAGGATCGTCCTTCTCGTTCCGCGCGCCCGCATCCTCAGAGTGGTTACAAGACGTGCCATGGCAAGGCTTCGTGCGGCTACCACCTCGTTGGGTGAAGCCACTGCTTTCGCCGCAAGAATGGATTATTGATACCATTATTTGTGACACTGTTCGTGGGACAGCCAGCCCATGGACGAGGAGCTGGCGAAGGACTCGTGGCAGCAGGTTGACAGGGCTGGTAGTCCGAAAGGTCATGCCCGCATCGATCGAGACTCTCAGCTGCAGACCGCACGGCCGCCGATGCAGAGGGTGGCACTCGTTCCCCCGCTGTCGTCGGCCCCAGCCGAGTCAGGCGCGGGAGGGGCCGTCCTGTGCTCCTTGCTGACCCACGAAGAATCCGAGAGGAACCCGAGCAGGGCTTGGAACAGATTCTCGTGGCCGCCCGCGCCACTGTCGATGAGCTGCTGGAGCTCTGCCTTGTGCTGGTCCGAGAGGCGCGAGTCGAGCTCCATCTCCTCCTCCTCCTCCTTGGGCGGTTGGCTCACCAGCGCCAGCCACACCTCAGGTTCAGCCACATCGGCTTCAGGGCGGACCCCGCGCTGAACCTGTCCGCCCATGACGTACAACAGTGGCTGGTGACGGCGTGGCCGTCTTTTCGTGCTGCTGATGATCACGCCGAGAGGGGGTACGGTACGTCCCCCGACTTGTGGCCGCGGCGAGCTGTTGGGAGGCAGCCCCGTCCCTTCGGGGCAGTCGGGGGGCTCGAGCCTCCAGCTTGGCCGCGGCACGCGGACCTCGATCTCAGGATGCTGCAGCTGGTGCAGGTGCCTCAGAGGCGCCTGTCTCGACCTCGCCAAGGGCTGGCTGCGTGTCGGCGTGGAGGGCCACGCCACAGGATGGTCGCGGATCTCCGACCGACCATGGACCTCGAGTCGCCCGTAGTATAGGCTGGAAGACACTGTCACGCGTATGGCGGGCTCATGGTTGACCAGCCTGGCGGATGTCGACGACGGGGCGAGGCACTGGCGCAGGGTCTGCATCGCGTACGTCACGCAGGTCTACTGGTTGGGCTGGCAGCAGGCTCAGCAGGTCAGCGATGCGGCTCGGCGGCGCCCGAGATCTACCCGTGCGGCGACGCTGCACTTCATGGACCACCTGGCGACGCGTCCTGGCGACGGCGACCAGGAGGCCTGGCGACAGGCGATTGACCAGCACATCTGCGCACGGAAGACCGCCGTGGATACCTTCAGAGCCAGCCTCGGCGACGGCGCCACTGCTGCCGAGGGCGAGTACTGCTACGACGATGCCACGGCCTCGCCCGCGGAGGTCGGCATCGGCGTGGACGCCGCCGCGGAGCTTGTCGAGCTCTCCGTGGCCGGGCTCGCGGTCGGGGGGTCCAGGACTGAAGCCTGGCCCGGCGGCGCAGGGAGTGGGCCGTGCCCAGGTCGGCCCCGAGCCGGCCTTCTCCTGCGGCCAACGGTCCAGGCCTGGTCCCCCGTGGGCTGCGACGGCGTGGGCTGCGTGGACTGCGGCGGCTACGACGGGGCTCCCCGGCTCCCCTCCCTCGGTGTTCTTGCCGACGACGGGTTCCGCGTCGTCGACGGCCTGCCGTGGTTCGGCGGCCCTGTCGCCTGCGGGCGCAAACTCCGCTGGCAGCATCTCCGTCGCCGCCGGCTTCCAGGCCCGTCTCTCGGCCAATTCATCCGGAGGTTGTTGTTCTGGATGAGGAGAATCTCCCACGCTCATCCCCACGTGAGCTGCACAAGGCTGCGAAACAAACAGTGTCAGGAAGCAGACCCCTCGGCCAGATGTTTGGAAGCTTTGCACGTCCAACATCACGTCCTCGGGGGTTGAGAGTGCGTCAGGCTCCAGGTATTCGTGCAGACCGTTCCTCGATCTCGCCGATGCTGTCGAGTCTAATATTTACCTTTTTTCAGGAGCACCACCAGGCTGAGGATCGGCTTGGTGATGTGCAGCAGGCGCTGGTGAAGGCTGGCCTCAGTTCACTGCTCTCCCCTGCGGCGTCGTCGGGGCGATCCGAAGCTGGTGCGTCTGGAGGAGTTGGTCTCGCAACCTCGAAGCTATGGAGCATCAAGGGGCTTGATTGACGACCTGCCGCCTGGGATCAAGCTGCCACCACCCAACCGTTTCAAGCTGGGTCTCCCGAGTGGCTTGCTGCCTGGAGGTGTCGTCGTGGGCTCTGTGTACCTCCATGCTGGAATCCTATGCAGGGGCCTCACTCTTGAACTCCTGAGCAGCAACGGAGAGGTGCTGCAGGCGCATGGGCTGCCTTCTATGCTGGGAGGCGCCTTTCAATTTCCTGGAGAGCAGCTTGTGGAGCCCGGGTGGCTCGGGGATCTCCAGGCAGATGTTCGACTCGGCCAATTGGGCCCGCCAGCTAGGAACGCACCGATCGCACATCGACTGCTTCGTCTCATCCAACGTGCTGAGGCCCTATGCTGGCAGTTGCTACGTGGCGATTTGGGCTACCTGCGCGCGCCCGCATAGGCCTGTCGTTCTTCGCATGCGTGGCAATCCCAGGCGAGTGATGATACCCAGGCTGAAGAAACCATCGGCTCTTCCCCTCCATGGGCTCATGGGCTGCGACCCGAAACCTCTGGACTGGGACGATCTGCTGGAGGTGTCCGACCAGGGCCATGTCTCCAGGGATGCCTTGGATACCGTCACGTCGCAGTGGGCCGAGCGCGCTGAGCTTTCCCCTACTCGAAATTGGCACGTCGACGGCGCACCTCGTAGGTGGTCCGGGTCCCTTTGCTAGGGCCTCCTGCTTCGACTCACCCCAAGGCCATCGGGGAGGGTCGTACGTGGCGTGTCTTGGAGAGGAGGCTCTTGGACATCCGGTGCCTCTGCCATGGGCCTAGGCCCACCTTGGGTGGTTTGCGGCAAGCTGGGAGCATACTTAAGAAGAAGTTGGTGAACTACAGGTCCCCGTTCACCGATTGCAAGCATCGGGTTTCTTGGAGGCTACGTGTCACGTCGGTTCATCCTTCTTCGGGAGCCGAGGTTTTAAGGAGGTCATATGGCGGGCCCGCCAGTCCGCCCAGGAGCACGAACGGCATGCGGCCTCCGAGAGGGCCCGATCTTGGAGAGAACGCGTGGCGGACTCTGTGTCTGATGGGGCTCGCACGGCTCTCGGGTACCCCAAGGAGGTCCAGAAGTGGGCTGCATCTGGGCTCTGGAAGTGGTGGTGCTGGTGGGGCTCCGCTGGGTGCTGTGTCTGAGGCTGGGGCTCGAGCTCAGGGATGGCACAAACACCTAGGGTGTGGGCCAGAGGTTACCCGAACCGCAATGTGGACGGTGCGCTGACGAGCCTGAGCTAGACCCCCCTCTAAGGAAGAACTCTTAGCGCTCACGAGAACGTGCAGCACGCACACGGCCATCGGCATCTGCGGCTTCCGTCCTCGCCATTGGTCGTTCATGGACGACGGCGCTCTGGCGGTCTTTCTACGCATCTGGGAGCAGATGCAGCGCCTTTTCTATGTGCCCAAGAGCTGGGCCTTACTGCTGATCGCCCTGTTGCCCAAGCCACCGCCTGATGGAGGGGACCGACCTATTGGGGTATTCCCGTCACCTTTGAGGATGTGGTTCAGATGGGCCCTCTGGAAAGTCACTGGCCCCTGGGAGCGTGACCACCCCAGGGGAAGGGGATACTGGTTTGGCGACTCGGGGGCATCATGCGACATATGTGTTTGGAAGCAATAGTTCAAAGCGGAGTTGGCTGGGGATCAGGGCAAGGCAGCTGGTTCCAAGCTGCTGGATCTTGTTAAGGCCTACGAACACGTTTCCCATCATGTGTTTGCTTGTCGCGCTCGGCGGCACGGGTTTCACGGCAAAACGCTGCGATTATGTTGGCAACGTAAAATATCGATCGGATGGTATTTTACGAAATGATTCCGACCGAGATCGTCGCCACGGACCAGACGATCGTTGCTGGCTGCTGTTGTGCCACATCGTTGTTGAGACTGGTGCTCCTTTCCCCTGCAGATGCGGTTGTTGACCGATATCCGAATGTTGATCTGGCGATCGTGGTGGATGATTCGCAGTTGCAGCGAGTTGGAGATGCTTGGGAGGTTGCCCAGGACCTAACGGGGGCCGAGGATCTTCTCACTTCGGAGCTGTCGGACTGCGGCCTCACGATCTCGCTGCCCAAGAAACATCAGACTGTCACAGGCCAAGACATACGTCGGGTTGTTCGGAAGGTCGATCCTTCGTCGGCTAGGCTTCTGACGAGGTCGGTTCGGCATCCAGGTCTGGACCTTGGGGGAGGACATCGCCTCCTCCACCCGGTCCGAGCCAGACGTCTTGGGAAGCTGTCTGCGCGCATCCCTCGGTACGAGCGCCCGGCGAACGCAGGGGGAAAAACATCCAGCTGGTCCAGACGGGCCTCAGGCCGGGTATGCTGTGGGCCGCCGGCGTTCACGGGATCAACAGCACGCACCTGTTCACGGGATGAGCAGCACGCACCTGTTGAGGGCCCTCCCTCCCTCCCTCCCTCCCTCCCTTCTCCCTCCCTCCCTCCCTCCCTCCCTCTCTCCCTCCCTCCGTTCTCGGGCACACGGGCAGGTCCCTCACGCTCGACCTCATGATGGCAGGTCGGCAGCTCGGCCCCGCCTTCGCGCGCCACCGCTCCCCGATTTTCCCGTGGGCTCCGGGCGCTGTGGGATGGCTGGGCGTCTCGGGACGGATGTGCATCGTCTTCCGAGTGGAGCTCGGGCGAGGCCATCTGCGATTCCGGAATCCAGAGCTTGACCTGATATCCGAGGGCCCGCGTCGGCCCCTGTGGGCACGGTGATTCGGCTGGGCTGGAGCGTTTGAAGGGGCCAAAGGACACACAAATAAATACACACAAATAAACAGATTCCCCATATTTTCCCATGTTTTCTGGGTTTCTGTCTTCCCCCCCACTTCCGATAGTTTCCCATATTTTCTGGGAATCGACGAGTAATTGTGTCTCTGTGTGTGTTTTGTCCCCTCCTGAGTGTTGTGGACCTCGCCCGCTGGGAAACTCCTCGGGGGCCCGTGCGGATCGAGCAGAGTTCCCCCCAGGGATGGAGGGAAGCTGGCTGACGGGGCCACTGAGCGCTGGTCATGGCGGCAGGTCCTTGCTGAGCACTCGTCGTAGGCCTCCCTCTGCCCTCGCCCCCCTCTGTTGGAGCCTCTGAGGTCCCTCCTGCTCCCAGCCTCCTCAGGCCACGAGTGGACCCCCAGGCACCAGGGTCTGCTCAAGTGTCCCTTGTCGCGAGGTTTCTGGTCCCAGCAACGCCTTTACACGCCGTTCATTTCTAATCGTGCTCATTTCTAATTGTGCTCGTTTCAAACTCTTCCTGGCCCCCTAGTGGCCCGGAAGAGGCCCAGGATAGAACAATTAGAATGAAAGGATCTTGGCCCCAAAAAACATAAAATAACTGAATTAACAACGAACAGTGTGTACGACGCGGGAGGAGTCACCTCCCCGTTGTGCCTGGCGCGTGGAGAGATGGGCTCCGCTTGGCATCGCTTTTGCGACTGCCCTGCGAACATGGGCGTTCGGAGAGAGGACAGTAAACCAGTATAGTAAGGATGCGCGATAAGGATACAAGGGCCTTGGACGCCCATCTCGAAGCTTTTCGAGCGGGGCGCGGCCAACGAAATTGGCCAAGGATGGACCGAGGAGGCAAGGATGCAAGGGTACCCTTGAGAAGGTTACCCATCCTTACTATTCGGGTTGACTGTATTCGGCTGAGTCCCCTCTTGCCTCTCAGATGCTGGATCTTGCGCGCAGTTCCGCCGAGGCCTCCTTGCTGTGGACCAGGTGTGTTGTTCCTGGCCCGTCGCGGTTGTTTCCGAATCCGCGTCTTGAGGAGAGGGTTGCCTGGACGCGTCGTTCAGACGACCTCCTTCTCGATGTGCACAGTTTCGGAGACGGTTCGGGTCTGCATGGACGCTTCGGCCGTCTCAGACGATGTGGACGGAGGCCGTGCTCACTCGACTCCGCCTGGCGCGAGGTCGCGAGGATGCATGGGCCGCCCCCCTCCCATTTTGCAGTCGCTGCCCGCGGCTGAGCTGTTTGGGTTCCTCATGGCCCTCAGAGGCCTGGGGGCCCTGATCAAGTCTTACGCCAGCTGCGCGCCTCTCGTTGCCGGGTGGCGCCCGGGGGGTTGACACCGGCGCGGCGGCCAGCGAGCCCATGGCCATAGTATTAGGTCGGGCCTGTCCCCCTACAGAGGGATTTTGGACGAGAAATAACAAATAGTCGAAACATACCCCCAAATGGCCAGAAATACTCAACAAATAATCCCCTGACTATTTTTCCCCTATTTTTGAATTTTTCCCCTGTAGAGGGACAGGCCCGACTTAGCCATAGTATGGAGGGAGGTGTGGAGGCTGATGTCGGACCAGGGGTCAGCAGACAGATTCAGCGCAGACATGTTCGACCGTCGCGTGCTGCGCCGCGAACCCGAACCTCTCTGGGTCGCCTCATTGGGAGCCAACTGCCTGGCTGTCAGCGGAGCAGCCCGGCAGAAGGGGAACGAGGAGAAGGTGGACTCTCGGGTCGGGCGAAAGGGGGGGATAGCAAAGGGGGGGGTTGAGAATCAGCTCACGTAGCTGATTTTCCCGGCGCCCCCGGCGCCGGAGGCGGCCATGTATCGAGGAATGGGCCCCTCGGTGAGGCCGAAACCAGCTACATGCAGCAAATTTCGTAACCCCCCCTTTCCCAATCCCCCCCTTTCGCCTGGCCCGAGACTCGGTGGAGGTTGCTCGCGTGAAGGCACACGCTCCTGCCTCCGCCGTGGCCGACGGCCAGATCACGGCGCGTGGCCACGGTTCGGGAACTCCGAGGCTGAGAGGTCAGCCAAGCTAGGTGCGCAGCTCCACCCAGACAGTGAGCCTCTCAGGAAGGCCCACAAGGATTCCCGCTGTGCGATCAAGCTGGTCGCCCAGCTTTGCACTCGCGTCGCTGGTCGGATCGGCTCGGTCACGGCGCTCGATGCTCAGCCGCAGGCTCTCGGCAGGGTCATTGGATCTATCGAGGGCGGCTTGGGCCCTCCTCGTGCGCACTCGCTGTCTGATCCAGCGATCACGTTTTTGCCTCGGCGATATCGGTGCATGGTCTGTCCCAGGTTGGCGAAGTCCCGAGCCGTGCTTCGCCGGCTCGAGTGCAGGCAAAGTGCGAGTCTTGAGCAGGGACCGACCGTCCCGGCATTCCTATAGTCATACCACGAAATGTTCTAAGAACACCCAAATGTTCTAAGAACAAAAGCAATGTTCCTAGAACATGAACTCGATGCCTTCAAACAAGACAGTCCCAGCCAGAAATGTTCGAAGCACATTTCCTGGAAACCACAAAAGGGGTTTTAGAACATGGTTTGGTGGGGCTATATAGGCGCGCCAGGACGCCTCGCCAGTGCTTGGAGTGTGGGGGGCCACGCGCTGAGAAGCACTGCGCCGGCCTGTCGGGCTGACGGCCGCCCCGTGGTGCGCCGGGCTCTTCGGGAGCGGCCAAGAGGGGGGTGTCCAAGAGGGGGGGGTGCAAATCGTGACCGGCGGCATGTGCGCGGCCCAGCGGGGAGGCCAGGGGACGTAAGGAAATACGAAGAGGCGCCACGAAATCTGGGGACGTATCATGGCCCCCGCCATGATACCCCCCCCCCCCCTAGTCATCACCCCCCTCTTTTCCGCCCCCGAGCTCTGGCACGCGCGTCCCCGAGGGCCGGGGGCCCCGGGGAGCCCTTCCGCGCGCGGTGGGCCGCCCGCGGTGCTGCGCATGTGCGAGCCGCTCGGCGGGCGGCAGGCCCGCGGAGCCGCGCGTGCGGGGGCGCGGGCAGCACGGCGGAGGCCCGGAGGATGGGCGCCCGCAGCAGCGCAGCCAACGACACAGCGCACCGGCCGGACACAGCCGACAACGACAACAGCAACAGCAGCAACAGCAACAACAGCAACAACAGCAACAACAACAACAGCAACAACAACAACAGCAGCAACAACAGCAACAGCAACAGCAACAGCAACAACAACAACAACAACAACAACAACAACAACAACAACAACGACAACAACAACAACAACGACAACAACAACAGCAACAACAACAACAGCAACAACAACAACAACAGCAACAACAACAACAACAACAGCAACAACAACAACAACAACAACAACAACACCAACAACAACAACAACAACAACAACAACAACAACAACAACAGCACAGCCAACGTCATGACGCACGACATCACACAGCCAACGGCTCAACACAGCCAACGACTCAACACAGCCAACGGCACCAACACAGGAAATGTTGCCTCCGCACCGACACCAACGACAACACCCGCCCTCACTCCCGCCCCACGCCCCACCCCACAGGAATCAGGGAGAGGCGGAGGCGGCGGCAAACAAGACGTCAGAAGCTTCTGAAGGCGACGCAATGTTTATCGCCTTCAGGCGCTTCTGAAAGGCAAGCACCCCAAGTCTGGCCTGTTTTTAGGCCCTCCAGTTTTGCTGCGCGCCCGGAGGTTCTGCGAGGCGGCTAGTTTGCCGCCGCTTCCCATCTGTCCCTGATTCCTGTGGGGCGGGGAGTGGGTCGGGAGTGGGGGCGGGGTGGGCGGGGCAGGAGCTTATCTTACATACTCCTGTGTCCCAGGCTGCTATGGCCTTGTGGGAGACACTCGCGGTTTTCCCCGATGGCAGCGACTCGGACGACGACGATGCTGCCCGCGAAGCGTGGCAATGGGCCGAGTACCGTCTCCTAGCTGGCCTCAATCTGTTTCAAACCTCTGGTCAGTACGCTTGCGGCTGAGCTTTGTCAGGACAAAACATGATCCTCCTTCTCCTCCTGCTCCTCCTGCTCCTCCCCCCGATCCTTTTGGTGGCGACGTCAAGACCCTACCCACACCAACCATCGATTCTCCAGAATCGATGGTGGCGGGGGGTAGGGTTCGAACTTCGCCATTCTGTCCGACGAACTCCGAGCCCTACCCCTGCCGCCTGTTGAATTGCCTGAACCGTTGATCGGCGAGGGCAGGCTTCGGACCTCGCCGCCGATCCTTGGCCAGGTCCGGCAGCGGCATCACCTTCGGCGCGAACCGGCGGCACTCGGGGCACCTCTGCGTCGAGCCGGTCGCCGCCGAGCTGCTCGCGGCGATGCCCCGCGCACAGGCCGGGTGCAGGAAGTGCGGGCAGACGATGCGGCTGTCCGTGTCCGCGAAGGCCACCGCGGCTCCCCTGCACAGCGGCTCGAAGCAGATGGCGCACTCGGCCCCGGCCGAGGGGTCCAGCGCCGCAGGCTGGGCGTGGAAGTCGTGGGCGCGGCGGACCTGCGCCACGAACTCCTGGAGCAGGAGGCGGAACTGCGGCTGCCCCCGGCGGATCTGCACGATCGCCTTCTCCAGGACGTCCTGGGCAGGGCTGAGCCGAAACGGTGTGTTTCGTTTTCGTTGTGTTTTCGTTTTCCCTCGTTCTGTCTCCAATCCGCCTTTCACGCAAAACGAGATCGAAACGAAAGCGGCCCACGAAATCGCCAAGATACGATTTAGGTCCACCCCTGCTCCTGGGAGATCACGAAGGTGCGCTCTTCTCGCCGCATCTGGGCCAGGATCCGCTCCGCCACGCGGAGCCAGAGGGGGCCGCTGGCGCGCTCCAGCACCGCCAGGAGGTGCCGCTGGCCGCCTATCCTGTCCAGAGCCCGCGTGGCGACGAGCGGCAGGTTCTCGCGGAGGCAGTGCTCGAAGAGGCTCTGCGCCATCTCGTCGGTGACCGCCAGGTGCCGCATCAGCGGGGCCGCGGCCATGTCTGGGTGGCCAGCCCCGATGGCAGAAGAAGAAACAGCCACATAAACATAAATGATTGGCGCTCCGCACGGGTTTCTTGGATTCGCGCTGGACCCCCCTCCCTGGCGCGCGGAGCGCGCCAGGGGCGGCGCCGGGGGCGCCGCCGGGGGGGGCCCAGGCGCGGATCCGAGAAATTCGCGCGGAGCGCCAAAAGTTTGTGTTCATGTGCTCTTTCTTCTTCGAGATGCTCCCGCGACTGAGCTCGGCCCAGGCGAGGGCGTCGTCCCGCAGAATCCTGGCGCGAAGCCGTCGGCTGACGCCCCCCAGGAGGCCGCACGGGTCCTTCCCGAGCAGGGCCGCGGTGAACGGGGACAGCCCGTCGTCTGCGAGCGCGCGGGGGCTGGCGCCGCAGCTCACGGCCAGCTGCGCAGCCTCGCCGGGGCCACAGGACTCTGCCTCCACTGCGATGCGGGCCGAGGCGCCCTGGTCGAACACGCCGAGGGCGGGCACTCCGTCGATCCTGCCGCGCGCCACCAGCATCGGCACGCCCAGCGGGTTCGAGAAGGTCTGCGAGCCAAAGGGCACTGGTGCCCCGGGAGGCGCCAGGTCGAGGGAGAGGTCGGTGCCGCAGCCCATGCGCAGGTGGCCGACGTTGGGGCCAGCCGAGGAGCTCGAGATCTCCACGTCGCCCTGCACGTCTTTGGGCTCCCCCCAGCTGCAGTCCCCCGCGGCGGGCGCGCCGGCGGGGCCGACCCAGGGGCGCCAGAAGTCGAGCCCGGACCACGGCCGGGGCATGCCGATGTGCTGCTCGCCCAGCCAGCAGGTGGACCGCTGGTTGATCGAGCGTATGTGGATCCTTAGAGGGGCCCAGGGACACACGAGTACATAGACACTAATACCAGGATCCCCCAATCTCCTCCACATTCATGAGTTCTCGCCTGCCCCCCACTTCCCACAGTTTCCAGTACGCTCCCGGGGGTCGACAATGAACTGTGGCTCTGTGTTTTTTCCCCTCCTGCATCCTGCACAGGTACGGCCGCCTCCCGCCCATGAGCACGGCGGTCAGCACAGACGTCTCCAGCGCCTGCCGGAGCGGCGCCTGCTCCAGGAACTGGCCGTCCACGAGGAGGCGCAGCGCGGAGCGGCGGGTGCTGTCCAGGAGGGCCATGGCCTGCTTCTGGGGCACCTTTGGCGCCAGCTGCAGCTCCTCCATGAGCGCCGCCGCGAGCCTGGGGAAACTCAGAGAGAGACCGATACCGCTCCCTCCGCCGACCTCTCCCAGGGGGCGTTCCGGGCAGCACTTCGAGGCGTATGCAGCGGTGGCGACGAGGGCGTCCCAGGAGACCCGAGAGGGCGAGAACGAGGCAAGGGTAGCAGCGTCGGTACCTTGCCAGACATGCGACGTCCTAATTTTTCCATGCACGGCCCCGGGAAGTCCCGACCCCTTCCCTGGGACTGGTGTTTCATCCTGAGCCGTCTTTTGACGGCCCCGAGGCCTGGCGAGAGAGCCCGCCGAGGCCGAAAACGGCCCAAAACCTCCCGGCCCGATTTTAGATAAAACAACATGTTTAAACAAGTTCTTGCACAACAAAAAAACAACCAAACGAGCATGCCTGGTACATTCCTCCTCCTCCGAGAGCCCCCACTGCCGCAGCGTGGCCGCCCGCAGGATCTCGGACCCGAAGGTCCTCGCGCTCGGCGGCGGGGGCGGCTCGTCCGCGCGCGGGGGCAGCTCCAGGCCAGAGGCGCCGAAAGTGCGCGTCGCCTCTCTCTGCTCGGCCGCCTGGACGGCGGAGCCGCGCTGGATCTCCACGACGAGCCTCAGCAGCAGGAGGAGGAGGAGGAGGAGGAGGAGGAGGAGGAGGGGGGAGGAGGAGGAGGAGGAGAGGGAGAAGCTCAGGAGGAGGAGGCGGAGGAGGAGAGTGAGGCGGAGGAGGCGGAGGAGGAGGAGGCGGAGGGGCCTGAGCGTCCCAAGCGCCTCCTCGAACGCCGGCGCGGGCACGGCCGTCGGCGCCGTCCTGCCGAGCCACCAGCGGCTAATGCTGCCCTGCACCCACAGCTTGAACCTGCACGCGACCAGGCCCACTGGGCTCCTCGCGGCCATGGCCTGCAGCGGCAGGTCCTGGACGACCCAGCATAGGTCTTCCTGTAAAGAAAACGAACCATGCGCACACAAACACACACACAAACGATACTCTCTCACACACACACACGAACACGCACACACACACACACACACGAACACGAACACGAACACGAACACGAACACGAACACGAACACGAACACGAACACGAACACGAACACGAACACACAGACACACAGACACACAGACACACAGACACACAGACACACAGACACACACACACACATACATTTTGACGGTTTTGCGGCAGCGGCCTCGCGCGCAGCGACGACGCGGAGGAAGTACTCAGCGCGCGGACGCGGCTGGGCACTCACAAATCGCTGAGGATTCCAACGCACCTGCCGCCATGAAGCCGCGCGGCCGTCCTGCAGTCACGCCCGACGGTCCACCTCTGGGCTGAGCGAGGCACCCAGGACGAACCTGGGGGCCGAAGGTACCACCCATGGCCCATGGCACTTTTTTGATCCGCGGGTCGAGAGCGCACCTCTTCCGGTCGAAGCTAAACGGGCCGCGCACAGCTTGAATTACAGAGGGGGGAAGGCAGAAGGAGGGGCCTCACGTCAAGGCCAAGAGGGGGCAAAGCCCCGGAATCAGGTGGTGCCGAGGACGAAGTACTTGCAAAGGAACGCCTTGGACAGGAACCCGGCGGCGAAGTACCGGAACAAGCAAAATGCTGTGGTGGTGGTGGGCCCATGGGACACACACACACACACACACACGAAGTCACCGATCCTGACCAGGCACACCCCATAGGGCCAGTGTCGGTGCTCACGCTCCCCTGGCATGGCCAGGGAGCCACGTGCGCGGATGCTGGGCCCAGAATGGGCCCTCTCGGAGGAGGAGGGGGAGGAGGAGAGAGGCAGGAGGAGGAGGAGGAGGAGGAGGAGGAGGAGGAGGAGGAGGAGGAGGAGGAAGAGGATGGGCCCTCGCGCCGCCCGATCCTGGGTGTCCCAGCTGCCCAACACCTTCACGGAGTCGGCCAGCAGGATCGACCCGTCCGCCAGGAGCGGCCCAATACGCGCTGTCACGAACAGCGCGCCGCCCGAGCCCGCGGCGCGCAGCCGCAGACACACGCCCTCCGCGGCCGCGAGGGGCAGCAGCGCCATGCGCGCCGGCCGCGCCCCGGGCGCGCACGGCTCCTGCGGAACCCCAAAAAACCAGATCCCATGGAGTCCTCCTCCTCTTCCTTCTCCTCCTCCTCCTCCTCCTCCTCCTCCTCCTCCTCCTCCTCCTCCGCCTCCGCCCCGCCTCCTCCTCCTCCTCCTCCTCCTCCTCCGCCTCCTCCTCCTCTCCTTTTCCTCCTCCTCCTCCTCCTCTTCTTCTTCTTCTTCTTCTTCTTCTTATTATTATTATTCTTAGTCTTCTTCTTCTTCTTCTTCTTCTTCTTCTTCTTATTCTTCATATTCTTATTATTATTATTCCTCTTATTCTTCTGCTTCTTCTTATTTTTATTCTTCTTATTATTATTATTGAAATTATTGTCAGTATTATTATTATTATTGTCATTATTCTTCTTATGATTATTATTATTATTATTCCTCCTCCTCCTCCTCCTCTCCTCCTCCTCCTCCTCCTCCTCCTCCTCCTCCTCCTCCTCCTCCTCCTCCTCCTCCTCCTCCTCTCCTCCTCCTCCTCCTCCTCCTCCTCCTCCTCCTCCTCCTCCTCCTCCTCCTCCTCCTCCTCCTCCTCCTCCTCCTCCTCCCTCCTCCTCCTCCTCCTCCTCCTCCTCCTCCCCCCCACGACGGGAGTTTTTTTTCTGTTTGGCCTCTGGAGGCCTCAGGGCCGTCAAGCAAAAAAAGGCTCAGGATGAAAAAATGGGTCCTGGGAAGAGGTCCGGACCTCTGGGGGTCGACGTTGCAAAAAAAAAAAAAAAAAAAAAAACGACGTCGGGGGTCTGGGAAGCACCCATGCCGCTACTCCCCAGAGCTACTCCCCGGCCCCGGACCTCGCCTGGGGCGCGTTTTGGCCAGAACTCCGAGGCGCAGGCAGCGGTGCCGGCGAATGCCTCCAAGGAGGCCCAACACAGAAAAGGAAAAAAACGAGAGGAAGTGCAATTAGCGGTATCAGTGCCCTGAAATCCGACGTCGCGGACATTCGAACCATCGTAAAGAATCACGCCCGGAGCCCCCGACCCCACATTGCTTCTGCGTCACGTTTCGAGCCAGATCCACCCAGGAGGGTCCCGAAACCAGCCGCAGACGCCCGGATATCTCAGGGTTTCCTTCCAAAAGATGGAGCGCCATGATCCCAGGGATGTTTGGCGGCGCGCACAAGGGGGTGAGGGGGGAAGCCTTCTTAGAAGCAGGCTGCTTCTTGGAAGGCTCGGGTCCTACATCTTTAGACAAGGCCCGCGACTCCTAAGCAGGGGTGCTTCTAAGAAGCCTTCCCCCCTCCCCTGCCCTCCTCTGCGCGTGGACGACTTTTCCTCTGCCGAGCTCCGGGCCGCGCGGCGCCCAGGCCTTACTCGGCGGCACGCAAAGAGTGACCCGAGGCAAGGGGCAAGGGTGACCCTTCTTGGTGCGCGGCTAAAGGAGGAGGAGGAGGAGGAGGAGGAGGAGGAGGAGGAGGAGGAGGAGGAGGAGGAGGAGGAGGAGGAGGAGGGGGAAGGGGAGGGAGGAGGAAGAGGAGGAGGAGGAGGAGGAGGAGAGGAGGAGGAGACGAGGAGGAGGAGGAGAGGAGGAGGAGGAGGAGGGAGGAGGAGGAGGAGGAGGAGGAGAGTGATCAGAGGCAAGTGGCAAGGGTGACCCTTCTTGGCGCGCGGCTTGAGAAGGGCCACCCCCGAGCGCAACAGACCTCCTCCTCCTCCTCCTCCTCCTGCGCTACTGCCTGAGGCGCAACCGAAGTTCACTTCGGCACCTCTAGAGAGAAATAGAGACCCGCCTTGTCCTCGTCCGTGTCAGTCATGTGCTAGGACACGTCGGGGAGGCGGCCTCTCCTCAAAACGTCGAATCAGGCCATCGTTCCACCCCTTTGGGGAGGTTCCCAAGGTCAATGGCCTTGAGGGTGGCCCGACCGTCTTTCGAAAGGCGCCGATCACACTTCCTGGCGAGTCGGACGAATTTCTCTACCCCCTGTGCTCCGCACAAGCGGCAAAACCAAAGGCCTCGGAAGCTCTCGATCCGGTGCGAGTCATCAATCACGGACGGGCGCCCAGGGCAAGATGAGGTCGAGAACTCCTCCAGGGATCTCTTCCCCACTGTGACTAAGCAATGTGCACACTTCCAGCCCTTGGAGGTTTGAAAGATTCGATGCGAAGATTCCCTCATGAGCTGAGGGGTCTGTTCAGCCTTGGCCTTTGCCTTGGCTACAGCTCTAGCATGGATGTCGCCTTTCAAAGTGGTTCCGTAAAAATCTCTAGCATTCTTCGCAACCTCCAGGGCAACTAAACTCAATCGTTTTTGAACACGCCAGGCCAACCTATCGGCCTCCTGTACTTTCACTACCAGACTGTAGGGGGGTTTGGCTTCCTCCGCGGCTTTGTCGGCCAACTTGTCGGCCTGATCATTGGCAAACCAGTGTTCTAGAGGAAAACCAGGACCCACCGCCGAGCGCTCAAGGTGACTCTTGACCTTGACTAGTGACAACGTACCAGGGCGGTCCACGACCGCCTTCCAGTATTCAGCCCAGAGATCTGCATTACTTCTGTACTTATACCCCGGGCCATGTTTGGCCCCTTGGAAAACATAAGCCGCGTCAACTACATAAGTGGCATCCCCAGCTGTGGCTTGGAGAGCTCTGACAACTGCTAGCAGCTCGGCTCGGGGAACGGTCTGTCTCCAGCCTGCCGTAGTCCCTCGGCAAGAGGCTAAGACAGACTCACCCAGACAAATGGCGAAGGCCCAACCCACACGGCGCAAACGAGGATCCGACCCATGCTCTCCCCCCGAGCCGTCACCGCCTATTACACATCCTACTGGGAGTATATATCTCTGCCCATCCTCAGGCCACTCTCCCTCTCTGCAAATATCTTCTATAGGGAGAGGGGTGTCCTCAGGCGGCATCGTCCACAAAATCGGCACGAGGCCTCGGAGCCAGAAGCATGGGTAGGTTTCAGCCCCTACCTTGGCTTGCTCGCAGAGGCGGTTGTCTTCTTCTAAATCGGGAATGTCTCTATTGAAGGGGCATTCCCAAAGCTGATGATATAACGTTTCATTTGGTGCGCCGCATCTAGGACATGCCGTGCTGCCTATTCCTGTGTTCTCGAAACGCCGCTGGTTGGGCCACAAGGCCCCTTGGGAAACCATCTCCAGAATGGCAGCCCTATGGCTTAAGCCTTTATTGCGCAAAAACTTCAAATTGGCCCAAGTCACAGTTAAGTCCACCCCGTACTCAACCCCCGAGCCCGAGAAATGCTGGCTGGCTTGGGCCCAAATACTCTGTTCCAGGGAAGATCCTACTTCAAAGTCGAGCCTGTCGAGGCCCTCTGCTTCTTCAAAACTAAACCTGAGCCCACATGGAATGGTCCATTCCCCTGGTGTGTTGGGAATCCAATTCATATCTAACAGAGTGGCTTGCACAGCCGCCATGTGCCCCTTGACCTGCAGCCAGCGATGCTCCGACTCCCTCAGCTTGGCCAAGGACTCGTCCCAGGCTTTGTCGATGGCGGCACGCCACTCGGGGATCCTAGGGAGATGTTCCTGCCAGGCCTGCAAAAGTTCAAGAGGTCCCCAAAAAAGGGGGTCACTGCGTTTCCCAAGACTAATCCTAATGGCAGTGGTAGCACAACCACCTGCCCACTTACTACCGCACATGGCTGAGACTTTCGCCCGCAGCTTCCTCAGATTCGTGGGCGCTAAGCCCATGGCAACGGCTCCCCAGGACACCTGCGGCTTGTAGCCAGTGTTGGCTAGCTTTTTGGCCGCCTTCACGCTTTTGCCCAGGACTCGAATAGCAACAGCTCGTTTGACTCCCTTCTGGTGTCTACCTTTGATGGTCCCTTGCGTCCTGGAAGCAGTAGCTACATCCACTCCAAGATCACGCGCCGAGAGCTCCACTCTAATAGGTAACTGCAACTCCTTAATACGCTTCCGCAATGCCACACGCACCGACGGAGAACTCGCCAGGCCAACTGACTTCTTTGAAATTCGCAATCCTTTGCTGTACATGCCCGTCGTGAGCTGAATGGCCACTTGCGTAGCCTGGTCCACTACTCCTTCTGCCGTGCCTATGTTGAGTTGCGCCAAGTCGTCGGCCCAGCTGCCAATGGAATTTCGAGGAGGGGGATACGCTCGATGGATATTGTCTAACATGTCCCACAGATAAATTCTGGACCAGGCTACGCTTTGCATGCAACCAGCAATAATCGAATGGTTGACCTGGATGCTGTCTGAGAGCATAGTGCCAACCGCGAGCCACCTATCTGCCATGTGCTGCAACATGGCAAGGTAAAAGGGCACAAGGGGGTAATCCAGATTTCCCGCTAAGACTGACAGTTGTTCGCCCTGGATAAGATCATAAAACTTCTCTGCGTCCCACAGAAGCTGCGCCCAACTAATATTCAAAAGCCCACACGTTTCTGCTTTCAGTTGCCGTAAAACCGCTGCTCGTAGAGGGCTGCTTCCTTTTACCGCTGCATCCCAGAAACCCGCTTTGCTACGTTCCCATGTAACTATTGCTTGCTTGCGCATCACACTCCATAAACGATAGGGCCCTGGGGTCAACGTAATCGGTCGATCTCCTCCTGGCGGCGGTTTCGGGGTGAGGGCGACGACGTTGACCAATATTTGCACTGGCCATTTCAGTTGGGTCTCCACTGCAACGAAAAATTCCAACAACTGCTCTTGGCCCTGCTCTGGTAGCGTGAGCCACTGTCTAGGGTTCCACGGGTCAGCTCCAAGGCCCGCATGATCCTTAAAATATCGCATGCCATGCCGCAGGTCTGCAACCGTGAGATCTGGCAAAGGTCGCTCTTCCTGCTGTGCATGGGCGGCTTCGCGGAGGCGCTGAAGCCAAAAAGGAAAAGGTTGCTTAGGTCCTCCAATCGTTCCTCCCCAAAGTCTCGACCACCTTTACGCCTTCACCTTCATCATCTCTATTGGCTCAATTACCTCATTTCCTCCTTCGTCCTTCTCGATGGCTAGGCTTGGCTCCTCCACCTGCCACGTCCTGGAAAACTGATGGGCCCAACTAGCTCCCGAGGACAAGCTGGTACTAAGAAACTTCCGAAATCCCGCTGTACTTTCTTTCATGGCCACGATGGATACCTTAGCAAGAACTTCTTTAGCTGCATTTAAAACTTCGCGGATGTCCTCCTTGGTCGAGGGAGGCGATATCAAGGCGGCACTGATCTTGTCGCCTGCATTCCAAGCCGATTCTGGAACAGCTGTAAAGTACTGTGCTACCTGTGCCTCGGTACTCCATGCTTCAATCTGTTTGTGTATAGCCGTGCGGTGATTCTGTACAGTAGTGCTCGCGCTCTTATCAGCCAAAGTAAACAGCTCCTGAAACCTCGATCGAATACTTCCCCAGAAACATACTTCAGGAGAGCGTCCAAAATGTCCAGGCGGTTTTGCAGTGATCAGGTTTTGAACTTTGACCTCAGGGCACATTCCTCTCCTGTGGGGTCCTACTTCTCTTCCCGCTCGATTCAGCAAAAAGGCCTCTGCCTGCATGGAGAAGCTCGCGTACAACCTGGTGATGTCGCCTGAGGTCGCCTCAGGCCAAAAATGATAATGCTGCGGCATCTCAATGCCGTCATTCTGCTGCTGAAACATCTCCCAGGGCTGGTCGGGTCCATATACGTACGGTAGGATTGGGGTGACAGGTACCAGGATGCGGCCTTCCAGGATGTTCTGAGTCAGGTCCAACTCGCCAAAAATTCCCAGATGTGGCGCCCAAGGTCCCTTCTGATCCAGAGAAAGCTTAACCAAGGAAGCTAAATGTTCCGAGACGACTCCGAAGTCCAGGATTCTTCCAGTGCCTCCAGAATTTGTAAATTCGCCAGGTGGTATAGCGATGTGTCCCCGAACAAATGAAGGCCACCCAGACTCCCAGAGCTCCTCAGGAGTCATGTTCCAGTCCGCCATGACTATGTAGTGCTTAGCCACAGAGAGTAAATATCCAGCTAGCTCTTCTAAGATAAGGCCGTTGGTGCCGACAGCCCCCTCGGAGTCATTCAAATAAGCTGAAACAAAAGTCACATCCAGTCCTTTAAACCTGACTGTCCTGCCTACCCACTGCGTGCCGAAAAACTGTTCTTTACCATCTGGGCCGATCTTACAGGGGTAGAGGATCTGGGAGTGGATGGTGGTCCTCGAGAGAACCCAGACCCCGCCATGCCCAAGCGTCCCTTCTTTGGCTGTGGGGACAGCAGGGGCCGAGGTGGACAACCACCCCGCGCGCTTGAGTTTCTTCTGCGCCTGCAACAGCGCTCCTCCTCTCAAATGAGTTTCGGCACCCATGTGGAGCAAAACATCTTGCATATGCTCTGCTGCTAAATGTGCCATGGCACGCTCGTTCCACTTGGTGTAGTTGGCGAAATAGAAAAAGAACTTCTGCCCAGCGCCGCCGCGTTGCCGAGCATGTGGTACACGTTCTTGGCTAAAGCCCCGTTGGTGAAGCCTGAGACTGCGCGAACTTCTGCTTTGCCGCCTCAAGGGTGGCCTGGACTTGTTCATCAGAAACATGTGGCTGAGACGGTGCCGTGGTTGATGGATTTGTTGCTTCTTGCGTCGCCGAGGATGTTGCTGCACCAGAACCCGAGCAAGTAGCCTCACCCCTGGATTCCGCCGCCGCAGTACCTCCAGCCTCTTGTGGTTCAGCATCACCTCCGCCACCAGCTCGTGCTCCACCTTCATTGGTACGTCGCCTTTTGAGTGCCATCCTTGACTTGTATTCTTCAAACTGTTGCTTCCTTTCCAAGAGTGTCTTCGCCGAGGGTCCCACCGCGGCGCAGATAAGTTTGGATGCTTCTTTTGCCAATGACTCTTTATGTTCTTTCCATTGCTGCAATTCTTCTGGCGATAGTTCCAACTCCGACGTGTCGAAGTTGGCGCCGTCCTCGAACTTGAGAATCTCCAGGAGCTCGGTCTCCTCCGTGGCGCTGAGCAGCTTGGACAGGTTGATGGGGGCGGTATGCTGCAGCACCTTGGGGTCGACATTCGCCTGGAGAAGAGCTTGGTGCCGAGCTGCCGCCTTTGTTGCAACTCTGGCTTTGTCACGTGTGTCTGATTCTGCTTTGGCAAGGTATTCACGGCATTCTGCTTCATATCGGATTGCACGATCAAGAGCTTCCGCTGTCTTGCGCGCTTGTACCCCAGCCTGATTGAGATCATGTTCTCGCTGGAGTTCTGGCCGTAGCTTGGGTTTGTCCACCTGCTGCACTGGAGGGGCTGCCTTGGCTTCAAAGGCTTGAAGTTCAGCTCCTGCTTCTGGATGTCGTTGCTTGAGTGCCTCCAGCAGCTGCGCCGTGGTGGGCGCGAACGGCGAGGTGGCTGGAAGCGATGTGCCTCCTGCCTGCCAAACGCCTGGCGGCGCGCCAGCGGCCGCCATGTTGCCCACCATGGTGAAGGGGCTCCCACCTGGCGTGCGGGCGCGAGG
>CAUYUJ010011310.1:0-20000 GCA_963575745.1 Prorocentrum cordatum | reverse complement strand
GTGGAAACCACAAGGGGTCCTTAGAACATTATTTGGTAGGGTTATAGGCGAGCCAGGACGCTTCGCCAATGATTGACCGTTCCTCTCCCTCATCCCCTCCCGCCGCCGTGCAGCACAGACTGCGCTGCCGGCAGGAGCAGCTGCTGGGCCGGGACCTACAGGCTTAGAAAGCACACAGGGCTCAGCTCGCTATTCCCCAATCAGTGCTTGCACTGAAGGGGTCCTAGCGGAAGTTGAAAGATCAGGGGAACCTTTCCTGCCGATGTTGGTGGCAGGCTGGGTTCCGGGGTTCCCGGTTCCGGGTTCCCGGTTCCGGGTTCCCGGTCATTGGTTCCAGGCCGATTTCGGTGGTTCTGGGTTCCTGGGCTCCTAGGTTCCCGGTCGATCTTCTCAGCAAAAACCATCCACTGATTAGGGGTTCTCTCTGGTGTAATATAGAAACTGGTTTCCCTCGAAAACGACAATAACCCTTCCCAAACCCGCCCGAAACCCTTCGAAGAGCCTCCGGGAACCCTTCCATGGAGGGTTCTTATAAAGGGCTTCGCAAGGGTTCCAGCCGTTTTGCAAGGAAACCAGCCCATAGCGAACCTGGATTTTCTAACCCTATGGGCCAGCGGCCGCCCCCCCGGCCAGCACCTCAGAGCTGAGCACAGAGCCCAGAATGCAACCACCGTCGCTTCCCTCCCCACTCTCTGGAGGCCGCCCACATGTGGTCCGACCGCCCCCTGGCCGGGGATCTATTGACCCGGGTCAATCCAGACCCAGGCCAGTCGGGCTTCGCAGCACCCTGCAAGCTCCTGCAGGGTCCTGCGCCCGAGCCTGGGTCAGTGCAGCCCTGGCTCTGCAGGATCCTGCAAGATCCGGCGCCCCGTCTGCATTGACCCCCGTCTCTCGAGCCCCGACCCAGTACTCGGACCCCACTTCTGGGGGGTCGCATAGAGACGGCCCGGGGAAGGGCCTCAGGCCGGGTGAGAGGACCACCGCTCCGGACAGCCCCTGGAAGAAGGAACACGTGAGCCTCCAGCCAAGCCCGTGCCCCGACATCTGCGCGGCCTGGATCCGCAGGGGGACGGGGAGGGACGAGGAGGAGGGAGGAGGACGGAGAGAGGCGAAGGCGGAGCAGGAGGATGCGAGGGAGGATGCGAGGGAGGACGTGGAGGGAGGCAGAGGGAGGGAGGGGGAGGCGGGATGAGCAAGAGGAGGAAGATCTCGCCCTTCCCCCCAGACATGGATCCAGGACTCTGGGCGTTTCCTGGCCCGCCATGGGCCTCCGGGAGCCTATAAGCAAGCGCCTCGAGGAGGGCCTCCCGGGCCCTCCAGGGGGGCCCTCCCTTCGGCGTTGCCGAGTGGGGGCGCGAACAGAAAACACGGGGGGGCGAAGACACGCACACCGTTCATTCACCTTTGGGGCCCCACGGGGCCCCTGCAGGGCCCCGAAAGAGCAACGGAATGCGCACGTCTTCCACCCCCCCGTCTGCCGCTCCACCCACTATACGCAACGCCCGACTCCCGGATCTAGAGAGACGTCTGGGGGGTCAGGATCCAGCGGGGCGCTAAAATTTACTCCTCCACCTCCTCCTCCTCCTCCTGCTCCTGCTCCGGCTCCTCCTCCTGATTGCATTTTCCTTATAAGTGACTCCTTCCTGTCCCACCCTCAGACGTGTCGGTAGGGCGGGCCAGGCGTTTCGCCTAAGACTTGCGCACCATGTGTGATTCTGAAATTTGATGGTTTCAACAGCTTCGCGGATGGAGGGCGTGTCGTTTTCATAGTGTGGCTCTCGCTTTAGAACCGCGCACATTCTTGATAACACCTTGCAGCAATTCGGCGAATGGGGAGCGGGCGGTTTTCAAAATGTAGCTCTTGCCTTCGCGCCGCGCACATTCGTCAAACACGTTCGCAACAGTCTCAAGGGTGGAGGGCGGCTCTTATTCAAAATGTGGCTCTCGCCTTAGCGCCGCGCGCACATTCGTTTTGAAAGTTCGCAACAACTCAAGGATTATTCGTATGGTTGAGTCCCAGGAATGGCATTCTGGCACGGTTTAGTACTGCCAGGACTCCACAGCCACGTCGATTGGCGGTGTTGAAGTTCCAGGAGCTGTAATCCGGCACGGCTTATGCCTGTCAGGGCGTACCAATCACGTGGAATCGAGGCGGTAAAGTCCCAGCAGCTGTGTTCTGGTACGATTGAGGATTCCCAGACGGTTGTCTTCCAACGGGGCATTTCCCGCAATGAAGATCCTTTATTGTCGGGCCCTGCAGGGACGGAACTTGGAGGGGTGGTTAATCGCAACTTCGTTGATGCGTCTTGGGTTTAATTACACTGGTCCTCCTCCTCCTCCTCCTCCTCCTCCTCCTCCTCCTCTCCACCTACTCCTCCTGATCCTCCGCCTCCTCCTCCTCCTCCTCCTCCTCCTCCAACTCTGATTCCTTCACCTCAGCCCCAAGGGTGCATAAATACTCTTAAAGACGGCCTGTGAAGTCCTTCAAATCCTGAGTGAGGCCGCAGCGGCCCAGCGAGGCCGTGGTCAGGCTGGGCTGCGCCCGTGCGCACGAAGACGCAGATCCTGGCGCCCCTGTTGCGGGGGAGGGGGGGGGAGCAGAGCCCCGCTCGTTCACAGGCGCTCCTCATCACCTCGCGCTCCCCTTCCACGAATACGCGTGGAACCAGATCTTCCCAGGGGACGAGTCACCAGTCTGCTCCGGGTCCTCGCAATATTTCACCCAGTCTCCGAACGCCGGCAGCCTGTTCCCAGAGCCGTCGATGACCTGGACGAGGTGGTAGTCGCCCTGGCCGCCGGAACCGTCCAGGCCGAGCGCCGGCACCGCGGACTGGCGGCGCCAGACCACAGAGTCCCGGTGCGGGCTGGAGCTGTGGTCCACCAGCGACATGTTGAAGGACAGCAGCCACGACGGCACCCTGACCCCGAGGACGTTCCGCGCCTCGGGTATGATCTGGGCAAACCTGGGGTCCGTGGCCGAGTCGAAGTGGAAGTCGTAGATGAGGTCGACCAGCTCCGCTAGCATGAACGACCCGCCGTCCACGGAGTGGAATGACCAGGAGCGGTCCCCACTAACTCGCACCTTGTAGGTGGCGTCGCTCTGGATGCTGCCGGGGCTGATGCCGCAGCCGTCGCTGGTGCGGCCGAACGACATCAGGGCGGAGGAGTCCCCCTGCTTCTGGAGCCAAAAGACCCCCTGCAGCTGCAGCGGCAGCTCGTGCCAGGCGCTGGTCAGCAACCCCGAGGTGACGTCCTGGCACGTGGCGGACTCGGTCCCGAGCACGCTCTGCGAGCAGCACTGGGCCGAGGAGGCGCCGCACTGGTCGGTGGGAACAAACTGCTCGGTGCCCCACCTGGAGACAAGAGAACACGCAGCCAGAAGCGTAAGCTTTCGGAGGTCCGCCAGGATGTCTTGGATCGGCGCTGGACTGTGCGCCAGGGGCGGCGCCAGAGGCGCCGCCATGGGGGTCCAGCCCCAGCGTAGATCCAAGAACTCCGCGGGGACCTTCGAAAGCCCCAAGCAGTATCAACGACACGCCGCCGCGGGGAACCCAGCAACTTGCTACTGTTGACGAGGCACGAGGCCTCCGGACAAAACCGAAGGAGCAACACGCCAGTGGACTACCAACGGCAGCGCGTCCTCGATACTCTCTCTCCACCTCCCGAGCTCATGCCGTTTGCCCTTCTTCGTCCACCGGGTCAGGCTGTCCCACGCCTGCGACGCGCTGTGCCCGAGCCGCACGTGCAGCGGCGCGCTGGCCTCGCACGACACGCGCGTCTGCCCGTCAACGGTCTGCCTGCGGACGGAGCACCCCCACGGGGCGGCCACCTCCTCGGGGGCATCTCAAGTGGGGTCCGAGCAGATGGGGTCGGAGGATTGCGCCGCACCGCGCATACACCGCCGACGCATCGGCGACGCCGGAGCGGAGAACGCCGGGCCTCACGTCGAGCCGCGTCGCCGATGCAGCGGCGACGCGGCGCGGGCATCCGCACCCAGCAACTCGGACCCCATCTGGGAGGTCCGAAAGCCTGCGCCACGGCCGTCAGGGCAGTGCACCTGTGCACCAGGCGGGCGACGTCCTCGCCGGGCTGCCAGTCGTCGCCCGCCCGCAGGCAGATGCACTCCGCCCGCCACTGTCCGCCGTCCCCCGTCTGCTGGCACTCGTGCGCCGCCGCCATGGCGTCGATCTCCGCCTGCTCTGGGCTGTAGGGCGGAGGCTGCTCCGCGTAGTCGTGGGCCGGGCACAGGCCGTCGCCCGCGGCCTCCGAGACCTCCTGCGCGGGCTTGTAGTAGCCGATGCCGAACAGCCAATTCCCGGGGCACTCGCCGCTCCCGGGCGCCTCCTCGACTCGCTTGCAGCAGACCACCTCCTCGGTGCCGGCGCCGTGGGTCTCGAGCGCGTAGCGCTGCAGGAGGGCCTTCGTACTGCAGGCCGACGTCTTGCAGCAGCACGGCGAGTGCCTGCAGAGCTTCGGCTTGCAGACCTCCCAGCGCCCGTCGTAGGTCTCGTCCGTGGAGCACCAGCCGCCCAGCTCGTAGTCGACGCTGGTGCAGCCGTGGAACTGCCTGCCCTTGTAGGTGAACGTCGGCTTGCACTTCTTCGGGGCGTCCCAGCAGGTGTGGTCCTGCCGCAGAACCGCGTATGACGAGGTCATGTACGAATTGACAGTGATCCTGGGGTCGGCCGCGTGCCAGGGCCCCACGGCCTCGAACTCCTTCAGGAACGTTTCTATGATCGCGATGGCAAGGTTCTTGGCGGGGCACTTGTGCTCGTGTGGGCCAGCTCCTCCAGCGGCCGTCGGCGGATGAGTGGCGAAGTCTGCGAAACCGAGAAATTTATCCATGTACTCCTTCATGGGACGGAACTTGTACGTCAGCGGGTCCTCCCACGCCGCTTCGTCTTCCAAGGCGCCGGCAATGTTGAGCATAATGTGTTTCCAGTTGCCGTCCTCGTCTTTCTCCCAATAAGGAAACGTCCCCACCGGTGGGTACACGCGCAGCGCCTCCCACACCACGGACGGGATGTTCTCCTCATCGAGCCTCAGCCCCTTGAGCTGCTCCCACTTGTCCTCCTCGCGCATGTGCGTCAGAGCTATGACGTACTGGATCATGGTGGGCACCGCGATGCCCCCGGCGAACTGCAGCGCGTCCAGGAACGCCGACGCAACCAGGTCCACCTCCTCGTACGTGAAGTCCCGGTCCAGGAACTTAGTGCGGATGGCCGCACGGTACCTCCTCAGGTACGCGCTGCGCCGTCCCTGCGTCTCCGAGATGCCGAGGGCCTGCCTGACCGGGCAGGTGTTGACCTGGCCCTCTGGGAGGGCCACGGGCAGGATGACCTTCCCCATGTAGTCCGCGAACTCCCGCGCCTCGGCCTCGGACAGGTCGATGTCCATGTGGGCCTTGTGCAGGATCTGGGTGACGTACCACTTGAAGTCGGAGCTGTCGATCTTGACGCGTCCGCCCTGGGGGGACCAAAAGGTACCGACACCGCTACGCCCTGGACCTCTCCCGGAGCGCCTTCTGACCAGACTTTGGAGGCGAATCCGACTGCGGCGGCGAGGGCCTCCCACGAGGAGGCCCACGAAGGAAAAACGAGGCAGAAGCAGCGGTATCGGTAGTACCTCTTCCTCCCCGGACGTCCACGAACTCCCTCGCCCGCTGGCTGAGCCAGGCCCTGTTCCAGCACGCGGAGCCGTCGCAGGCGCCCTCGCTGCGCTCCGCCAGGTCGAGGACCCTGGCGAGGAGCGGCCGCGCGAAGGCGTGGTTCTCCGCGCTGGCGCCCAGGAAGATGGTGCGCTCGCCGCCGGGCGCGTTGGGCCACATGACGCCGTTCTGGACCGCGATGCCGAGCTCGTTCTGCCGCTGGGCCTGGCCCGTGACCTTCTTTTCGCCGAAGGCCTCGAGCCGGCTCCTGACGTCGCCGTAGCCGAGGTAGAGGGTCCCGTTGGGGCCGTAACTCTTGACCTTGTTGGTGCCGGGCAGGTCCGCGTACCACTTCCGCATCGCCTCGGTGCTGGTGAGCCCCGCGATCAGGAACTCTACCTGCGACCGGTAGTCCGCTGAGCCCCCTCGCGGGGGGCCAGCAGGCTGCGAAGGCGAGGCTTCAGCACCTGACCAGCTTCGTCTTCACCATCGAAGCGGGGCCATGCGCAACACTGCGTGCTCCGTTCGACTACACGCAAGAGTGACCCTGAGTAAGAGTGACCTTTGGTGCGCGTTTTTTTGCGGGCCGCGGGGGGGCCCAACACAAGCGCGCAAGACGCCACTGCCGCCTCGCGCTCGGCGATCGGGGGACCCCATTGGGCCCGCGCCAAAGGTCACTCCGGCGAAAGGTCACTCTTACGTCTAGTCGATCCGTTTGAGCTCAGCAGCTCGGCACGGGTGATTTCCCAGTCTCCCGTTCTCAGAACACACAGGGCCGTGCGGTGCCGTCTTTTTTCCTGGGCGATCGCGGAAGCGACGGGGCAGCTCTCTCTGCGCGTCCAGTGCGACCTCCGTCGAGGTCGGGAGCACCAGAGTACGGCCTGGCCTCCCTGATAGGGCAAAACTCGCGCGCCTCCTCGACCCGAATCGGGTCCTCCTGCTTTCGGGCCAGATGGAGGCATCCCATCACTCTGCTGCAGGGCAGCCTCGACGTGGCCGATTCCTGAGACCCCGAGCCCCAAAAGTTTGCCATCTTTGGGGGGCGCACGTTCTACCTCTGTCGGCTTCCGCCGGCGGCGCCGCCTCCGTTTTACTCCCGCCGCCCTCTCTGCAGGCCTTCCACCGCTTTCCACGGATTCAGAGAGGGCAACTCCTTCGCTCAAAGGTGAAGCCTCTCTCTGGGGGAGCGAGCAATGGCATAAACATACAAACTCTGAGGTCCGCGCGGATTTCTCGGATCGGCGCTGGACCATTCTCCCTGGCGCGCGGAGCACGCCAGGGGCGGCGCCGGAGGCGCCGCCAGGGGGGTCCAGCGCCGATCCGAGAAATCCGCGCGGACCTCAGAGTTTTTATGGTTATGTCATTGTTCGCTTCCTTCTTTCTAGAGCGCCCCACGTGACATTCGCAAACTGCCCGTGACTCACCGGTGAGCGGCCCCTCAGGAGACGAGGTTCCGAGTTTCTGGGAAGGTACGCGCGGCACCCCTCGGCCCGAGAGCACGACGCCACCAGCCCTCTTGACCCCAAAATCCTCAGATTCGCGGCGCACCCTGGGACTGCGAGGAAATATCCTGGGCCCGTGCCCCAGAGCCCAGCAGGAGGAGGAGCAGAAGGAGGAGGAGGAGGAGGAGGAGGAGGGACAGCAGGAGGAGGAGCAGGAGGAGGAGGAGCAGGAGGAGGAGGAGCAGGAGGAGGAAGAAACAGAGGAGGAGAAGCAGGAGGGGGAGGAGGAGGAAACAGAGGAGGAGGAGCAGCAGCAGGAGGGGGAGGAAACAGAGGAGGAGGTGGAGGAGGAGGAGGAGGAGGAGAAGGAGGAGGAGGAGCAGGAGGAGGAGGAGGAGGAGCAGGAGGACCAGGAGAAGGAGAAGCAGGAGGAGGACGTGCCCCAGGAGGCCACGGCCCCGCGAAGGGGGAGCTGCGAGCCCGCGCTCCCCCGAGGCCACGAGCGCCCCGGCGAGGTCCCGTGTGGGCCTGCGCCCCTCGAGCGGCCGCGCGGCCCCGTGCGGGAGCGGCGACGGGTCCGGCGATGGGGCCGCGATCCCACATTCGAGCAGGGCATCGGCTACGGAGTTGACTTACCCCAAAATTCCTCCCCCATCGAATCTACGACGAAAGCCCAGGATGCGCATCCATCTACGGAGATTTCTGCCTATATTTTTTTCTGAGATTCCACGAGGAAGCCAATTTTGGGGTAAATCGATTCTGTAGTCGACCCCTAATCGGCACACGGAAGAATCGTGGGTCCGCCACGATCCCACAGTGAAGAACCCACAGAGGTCACGATCCGACGTCCACAGGATACACCATGGGTCCGCGCTTGGCCGTGGCCCAGAGCGCCTTCGTAAAGCAGCGATGGGTCCGCGCATCGAAGGCCGCGATCCCACATGGAAGAAGTGTGGGTCCGCCACGATCCCACAATATAGAACTTAGAGGTCACGATCCAACGTTCATAACATACACAATGGATCCGCGCTTCGCCGAGGCCACAACACCTCGCAACCATACCGGAGACGGTGTCCAACCCTTCCTAAACGCGAAGCGACTATCGACAGGACCAGTCGGTACAAACGAACACCATGAAAATCTGCGTCGTTCTTGAACACTCCGCCGAACAGCATCGGACCGCGTCAGTTCCTCACACAAGTGGCGACGGTTGCGCAGTCGGCAGCCCGCAAGGGAGTCGCGAGGTCTCGCCTGGATCCGCGTATCCCTGCGCTCCGCTGAACCTCCCAGGAGCAGACGAGAGTAGCGACAGTTGCGCAGTTGGCAGCCCCAAGGGGCCTCGAGATCTCGCCATGGTCCGCGTGCCCCTCCGCTCCGACCCACGACTATAGCGACCATTGCACAGTGGCCTGTCTTTGCTCCTCTTCCTCCTGCTGCTCCGTTTCACTCGCACTCACTCCTGATCCTTGCGCCTTCTCCTCACGCATCTTCCTCCTCCTCCTCCTTCTCCTCCTCCTCTTCGTTCTGCTCCTCTTCCTCCTCGTCCTCCTCCTCCTGGCGCATCCTCGCACCGCTCGTCGCGATCCACCCCACGCCTACTCCTTCTGAATTACCCCTCGTTTCACCTCGCTCCGCATCCTCATCCTCACCCTCATCCTCATCCTCCTCCTCCTCCTCCTCCTCCTCCTCCTCCTCCTCCTCCTCATCCAACTCCCTACTCCTTTCATCGTCATCATCATCCACCTATTTCTCTCTCCATCCTCGCTTCTCCACTATCCACCCTCGAAAAGACTGTTGGAACTTTGTCGAGGCGCCCTGGACCGTCTTGGAGACCTGATAGCACTACTCTGGGGCGATCTTGGGATCGAAGACTTTATTCAACCCGACACGCGGCCCTGTCCAACACGGCGGGCTCCAATTGTCAAAAGATAGCTCACACGAACTACCCGCTTCAACACGCATCCCGGAACTGATGGACAGCCCTGGTGCTTGAGCCGCTGGCTGCTGATTATGCTGATCGCCGTCATTGGCGGCTGCATGATGTGGCTCAGTGATACATGCTATTGCTTGGTGCTGCGCTCCCTTGTTTGCTGCTGCGTATTGCTGGTCCATGCTCTCACGCCCACACTCCTACTCATCCACCTCATCCTCCTCCTCCTCCTCCTCCTCCTCCAGGTCTTCGCTCAACCCCTTCACTGCCCATCCTCACTGCTCCTCCTCGCTCCTTGCATGCCCTCCTCTACGCTCCTCTTCCTGATCCTTCTCCTCATCCTCGTCCACATCCCAATATTCCTCCTCCTCCTCCTCCTCCTCCCCGTTGCTTATCCTGCTCCTCCTCCTCCTCCTCGTCATCATCATCATCATCATCATCAGCAGCATCATCATCATCATCAACAACCACCACCACCATCATCATCATCATCGTCGACGTCGTCGTCGTCATCATCATCATCATCAGCATCATCATCATCATCATCATCAGCATCATCATCAGCATCATCATCATCATCAGCATCAGCATCAGCATCAGCATCATCATCATCATCATCATCATCATCACCACCACCACCACCACCACCACCACCACCATCATCATCATCATCATCATAATCATCATCATCATCATCATCATCATCATCATCATCATCATCATCATCATCATCATCATCATCATCATCATCATCATCATCCTCATCATCATCATCATCATCATCATCATCATCATCATTTGCATCATCATCAGCATCATCATGCTACTCCTCCTTGCCCCCTCTATTCCTCACGACCCTGCTCAGCTTCGTCGCCCTTACCAATCTTCCTCATCACTCATCCTCGCTATTGTCGTCGTCCTGCTCGTCACCCCCGCCTACTCTTCGCTTTTGCTCACTCCTCTACCTCCTCCCCCTCCTCCTCCTCCTCCTCCTCCTTCTCCACCTCCTCCTCCTCATCCTATCTCATCCTCCTGCTCCCCCTCTTCCTCCTCCTCCTCGGCCTCCTCCTCCTCAATTACACCATATGAATGCAAATGAAATCCACTCTCCTCTCTACCCTCATGACGTCTGGAAGATATCCGGCCCCACTCCGCGTACTTGTTTTTTTACACAGGATTCCCGGGAACTGGGTTTTCGCTTGTTTTGTTTTTCTGTTTTTTTTCAAATGATGATCCCGCTGAAGCGCTGGCCTCATGTTCGGGCTTCCGCTCGTTCCGAATCGTGCTCCCGCTGCAGCGCTGGCCTCACTTCCGCGCTTCCGCTCGTTCCGAATCGTGCTCCCGCTGCAGCGCTGGCCTCACTTCCGCGCTTCCGCTCGTTCCGAATCGTGCTCCCCATGCAAAGCTGGCATCATTATTTCCAGTGCCATGCCACGGCACGGTTTTCTTTTCTTCCAAGAGCCCCCCCCCAAAAAAAACACAAAACCATCGGAAGTGATTACACATTCGGTGCCGATTCGTTGGTTTCTGGGGCCGCAGAAGTCCTCCCCCCACTTTGCGGCTTCGCCACGCCATGTTGTGTCATGCTGCGCGTTGATTTTCAACACCATGCTATGCCATGTAATGCTATGCCATGCTGGGACATCCGACTGTGCGAATAGAGAGGATATCTACGCCATGGTAAGGGATGGGAGGGAGGGGTAGGACGTCAGATATGACGCGAGCGCACCTGGCTTGTCCTCCTCGCCCTCTTCCTCCTCCTCCTCCTCCTCCTCCTCCTCCTCCTCCTCCTCCTCCTCCTCCTCCTCCTCCCCCTCCCCCACCTCCTCCCCCTCCTCCTCCTCACCCTCCTCATCCTCCTCGCTAAACCTCGCTCATCCTTGCTCCCCGTCTCGCCTCCGTCTTACCGCGCTGGTCGCGTTCTTGCTCATCGAGTTGCCAGCCTTCCAACCACTTCGCCAAGCATCCAGCCCACAGGAGACAGGCCGAGCCGTGCAGGCAATCAGAAGAGGGGGCGGCGGCAGAGGACGGAGAAGCCGTGCAGATAGTTCTCCCAGGTGAACGTGCTCCCCAGCATCACCTGCTCGCTGCTGCCGCCGGTGACCCCGTCCACCGCCAGCAGCCCGAGCTGCTCCAGCAGCCCGAGGGCCTCCGAGGTCAGGCTCTCCCAGCCCTCCGCGATCCTGCGCAGCACCTCGGCACCGTCCACAGAGGGGATCCCTCGCCCCCACGGGCGTGGCCTTGGCCACGCTGGCCGCCTTACTCCAGATTTCGTAATAAAAGGGAGAAGTCTGGACCCTCCAAGACAAGCCATTTCAGAGCTCCCCCGTGGGAGAACCCTCCAAAACATCGTCCCCAGACCCCCCCAGGCCCTCCAAGATAGCCTGGAAGAGACCCCCCCCGAAATGAGACCCCCTCCCTTTTATTACGAAATCTGGAGTACCCACCTGGGTGGGGATGTCTGTCTCGTCCTTCGGCCCTTCGCGGGCCCGATCGCCACTCAGGCCGGGGGGGCTGCTGGGGCCGAGCTACCATCGCCCGGTGGGGACAGGGGCAGTGAAACGACAGAGGATGGGGACCAGCTCGGGGATAGGGAGAAACATCGGCCTGGAATCAGCGATGCGTCGCCGCTAGATCGGCGCTAGGCCCCCGATACGGTAGAGGGAAACAATTAGTGAACACCCCCCCTGCCCCCCAAACTCAAAGTTGGCACGCGGGGGGGAGACTGCGGTCGAGGTGCAACTCATCAGACCCACCGCCAACTTTGAACATTGGGGGGAGGGGGAGGCGTTCACAGATGAATGTGGCATGAGTGTTCGCTATTTTTTTCCGAGGCCTGTGGCAAACCCGTACGTGCCCAGGGCTGGGTGGGCCATCAGGCCCCTGTCGGTGATCAATGGGCAACTGGGGGCCGATGCAGCACCCCCTGAGCCTACCCCCCCTGACGTTCCCCCTAGGTTTTCGGGTCGTATCTCGGCTGTCCAGCGGCCGTTCGGGACGGCCCGGGCACCCCAAGAACGCCCTCGGCGAGGCGCAGCTGCTGGAACGCAAGCCGAGCCTGGAAAGCCGCAAAAAGAGAGAGAGAGAGAGAGACACAGCACCGACACGTCGGAAAATTCAAACATCGAACATGGGAAAACCTCAAAGATCCAACGTTGCCCATACAGTGGAGGCTATTGGAGGCTCTAGTCCACAAGAACCTTCCACGAGACACCCGACCCTGAGACCCCAGGGCGTCCATTGCGCTTCGGCGTGGGAGCGCCACGCTTCTCATCGCAAAACCATTGAAGCCCAAGAAACCCAGGGCACCCTGGAGTTGTGTTGCTCCCATCCTACTCGAGGGCCACATCCCAGAAATGAGTTCAAACACCCCGAAGAGTATCGAAACGGTGTCGAACGAGTATCGCCTCCCAGGGCCCGACACGTGACAACCTGCCAGTTTCGGTACCCTTCTCCGTGCGCGAGATTATTTTCCCGGTGGTCGAGGCTAAAGCAAGTTGGAGCATCATAACCCTGGAGGCAAGCAGCAGGGTGCTCCCCGGCATGGGCCCCCGCTGGGTTCACGCTGCCCCCCGAGCCTGCCTGGGGCGTGGCGCCCGCGGGGCCGGAGTCGGGCTCGCCGCCCCGCGCGTCCGTGTCCGGGGCGCCGACCCTCGCAGAGGAGCAGCAGAACACAGACTTAAGGGGAAGAGGGGGAGGAGGAGGAGGAAAGGGAGGAGGAGGAGGAAAGGGAGGAGGAGGAGGGGGAGGAGGAGGAGGAGCAGGAGGAGGAGGAGGAGGGGGGGGAGGAGGAGAGGAGGAGGAGGAGGGGGAGGAGGGGGAGGAGGAGAAGAACGCAACATAGTTTAAAATAACCCAACACGGTCGGAACATCACCCAGGGACTATTTGTTCGCTGGCTTTAGTTTGTCTTCCTGTGCAGGAGCGCGCCCGACTGAAACATAGACGTAGGCTGTTGGAGCCCCGCCCGGAGTTCTCGCATCGGCGCTGGAGGCGCCGCCAGAGGGCTCCCGCGCCGATCCAAGAGATCCGCACGGAAAGCCGGCGATTTCAGTTTGCAGTCAACCCGTATCAGAAGGACGCACGGTAATAATGCAGGGGCACCGGAAGGAGGACATGTCGACGCTTTGCGAGCGGGGCGCGGCCTGCGAAAGCGGCCAAGGATGGGCCGCAAGGGAAGGCTGCAAGGGTTCGGTGGTAACTCATGGGAGCCTCCTGTACCATCTTGCTGGGTCTTGCGAATCGACGCTCGTCGACGCTCATCGACGCTGAATCGACGCTACATCGACGCTAAATCGGCGCTAGCCGACGCTAGATCGGCGCTATCTCATCCACTCCCAGACGCCAATCGACGCCGAGAGACGCTCAAGGCAGTAATTGAGAGAGTCTACCAGGCTCCCATGCTTTGCTGTCGAGCAGGGGTAATTTTGGAGAATCGCTCACCCTCACTGTGCGGGTTGGCTGGGCGTCGCGCTTTCTTGCCCGGTCTTCGGCCTCACCAGCGCCCTGGCGGCCTCGTGCTCGCCCCGTGCCCACAGGTCGTCCCGCAGGTACTCGAGGCTCGGCAGCGCGTCGTCGCGGGCCTCGCCCTCCGGGACCTCCTGTGCGAGCCGGGGCGCCCATCCGGACCCACCACCCATGGAGCCGATGCTCGGCGACCCAAGGAGGCCTCTGATCCTTGACACGCTTTGGAGCGACCGTTAGCCTATCTTTCGAGGAGCATTTACACTCTCCTGGCTTTGTGTGGCCGCTCTTGGTGCCTTGCGGCGTCTTCCTTATTCCAGAACTGTTGTTCCAGGTTCTAGCCTGCGGTCGGTTGTTCCTGCTGTACAGCTTGACGGCTCAGCGACCCAGGGGGGGGGGCGGTGGATAGGGATGTCTGGGGGAAGCCCCTGGGTGCCCCAAACGCATCCGCATCCACCGCCGCCCGATGTCCAGGCAGATCGGTTTCCCCAGGTGGCGGGCAGGGACCACTCCCAGCCTCGGATCCTGGCAGGCCGCGGTCCACGTGGGTACGACGTCGTCAACGTCGCCCGTGGAGTAGGCGTAGATGGCAGAGGAAGAAACAGCTGCATAGATACGCTGCGTAGATACGTAACACCCCGCAGTTGCGGATAAGAATGAGGGGGGCGGCGGAGACGTCGGCAGCATGCGAGGCTCTGAGGAAGCCCGCCGCAGGCGCATACATGTACAAACCATGCAGCGAGCCCGCCGCAGGCGCCGATTCTTTTGTTAAAGGTATGTGGGTGGGTCGCGGGTTGGGTCGCGGGTGGGTCGCGGGTGGGTCGCGGGTGGGTCGCGGGTGGGTCGCGGGGTGGGTCGCGGGTGGGTCGCGGGGTGGGTCGCGGGTGGGGTCGCGGGCCAGGTGGCGGTGGGTCGCGGGCTATGTCGTGGGGTGGGTCGCGTGGTTGGTCGCGGGTGGGCCGCGGGTTGGGTCGTGGGTGGGTCGCGGGGTGGTTCGTGGGTGGGTCGCCGGGTGGGTCGCGGGTGGGGTCGCGGGTGGTTCGCGGGCCGGGCGGCGGGGGGGACGACGCCAAACAAAAACAATCAAACAACAACAACAACAACCACAACAACAACAATTATCCCAGTGCGACCCTACCTAGGAGTTGGAGCCTCTAGGAAAGCAAAATTAGTAGGAGCGGTAAACGCCGCCCTCTTCCTTCTCCTCATCGTCGTAGTTGTAGCAGTAGCGGTAGTAGTAGTAGTAGTAGTAGTAGTAGTAGTAGTCGTAGTAGTAGTAGTAGTAGTAGTAGTAGTAGTAGTAGTAGTAGTAGTAGTAGTAGTAGTAGTAGTAGTCGTAGTAGTAGTAGTAGTAGTAGTAGTAGTAGTAGTAGTAGTAGTAGTAGTAGTAGTAGTAGTAGTAGTAGTAGTAGTAGTAGTAGTAGTAGTAATAGTAGTAAGTAGTAAGTAGTAAGTAGTAGTAGTAGTAGTAGTAGTAGTAGTAGTAGTAGTAGTAGTAGTAGTAGTAGTAGTAGTAGTAGTAGTAGTAGTAGTAGTAGTAGTAGTAGTAGTAGTAGTAGTAGTAGTAGTAGTAGTAGTAGTAGTAGTAGTAGTAATAGTAGTAATAGTAGTAGTAGCGCCAGAACCGCCGACGCCACGCCGTAAGTGAAGCAAGCAGGCACGGAGATGAGGGCGGGGCACTGGGGAGTTCTTTGCCTTTGCCTTGTGCTATGTGCGAAACCTTCGTGAATCCTAAGGGCTCAAGCTGCCCACCTAAGGACTCAAGATGGCCCACAGAGGGACAACATGCATGGAACATACGTGCGCACACACATATAAGTACATACATATATAGCAGCAGCAATAGTGGATGCTTTGCTGCGCTATGCTATGCTATGCTATGCTCTGCTCTGCTATGCTATGATATGCTATGCTATGCTGCGCAATGCTATGCAGGGCTGGGCTAGGCTAGGCAATGCTATGCTGCGCTATGCTATGCTGCGCCATGCTATGCTGCGCTATGCTATGCTTTTGCTTTGCCTTCGCTTTTGCCTTCACTTGTGCCTTTGCTTTTGCTTTTGCTTGGCACCCAGGGAGCGCAACTGGGGGAACCGCGCGTTTGCTTTTACCTTTGCTGTTGCTTTTGCTTGGCTCCCAGGGGACTGGGGGAACCGCCCGGGGCGATTTCCACTGCCCGGCCCCTTTAAGCGAAGCGAGTTAGAACCCTTCTAGGCAGAGCCTAGGTAGGGAACAACAACAACAACAACAACAACAACAACAACAACAACAACAACAACAACAACAACGACGACAGCAACACCAACAACAATCAAACAACAATTAAACAACAATCAAACAACAATCAAGCAACAACAGCACCAACAACCACACCACCAACAACAACGCCAACAGCAACAGCAACAACAGCACCACCAACAACAGCAGCAACAACAATAGCAACAGCAACAGCAGCAACAACAGCAGCAGCAACCACAAGAATCCGCACCGCGGATTCTCCCACTTCAGCCACGCGCCCAGGGGCAGTGTCTGACCCTTCGGCCCCCCCTCACTCTGACAACTTTCGAAACTCCGCGCGGATTTCTTGGGTCGGCGCCGGACCCCCCCCCCCCCCCCCAGCGCGCGGAGCGCGCCAGGGGCGGCGCTGGAGGCGCCGCCAGAGGGACTCCAGCGCCGACCCAAGAAGTCTGCGCGGGGCTCCCAAAATCTGCGTTTGCGCATGCCGCTCTCGGACCAGAGAACAGACGACACCACCCCGCCTACGGCCCTAGGGGGGCTTATAGCGTACATATACCAGGATGTCCGGCGTGGGCCTTTTTGCGTGGTATAGTTACGCCACGGCGCCCGGTGGGCCGTCGCGCAACATGGAGGGCCGTAGGTGAGATGGTGCCGCTTGTTTTCTGGCGGAGCCTTTGCTTCCTCGAGATGATCTTGGCGTACTCCCTCCAGCAGGCCCGCGCGGTGCACCCGTCGGCGCCCGGGGGGAAGGAGAAGAGATACCCCTCCGAGGGGCCTCCCTCGGGCCCCTTCTCCCAGCAGGCGCAGGAGGCGCTGTCGGAGGGGCGAACACGGCAGATCACGGTGACTCGGCGGAGGAGGAGGAGGATTCGGCGGAGGAGGAGGAGGAGGATTCGGCGGAGGAGGAGGAGGATTCGGAGGAGGAGGAGGACGAGGACGAGGAGGGGAGGAGAAGGAGGGGGAGCAGGAGGAGAAGGAGGAGGAGGAGGCGGAGGAGGAGGAGGGGGAGCAGAGGAGGAGGAGGAGGAGGAGGGGAGGAGGAGGAGGAGGAGGAGGAGGAGGAGGAGGAGGAGGAGGAGGAGGAGGACCCGCGCCCAGCGCGAGCGCGTGGGGCGCGCCGGGAAAGGGGTGCGGGGATGCCCTGAGCCCCGACGCTGCAGATCAACTGCACACATCGCAAGAGATCACCGCAAGAGCCCCAAAACCCCATCTTTCTGCGGCTGCGGATCGAACCGGGGCTAGCCACCCGGCCAGTGCGGGCGTGTTCGTCGGGGTTCCGGCCCCGAGACCATCGCAGGTCGATCGGGTTCGAACGGTTCCGCAGAAAGGTGGGGTGCACGGCCCCAGTCGCGATTTTTCGCGATGCTGCAATTTTTTCGCGACGTATCGCAGCCGCAGCCGCAGAAAGATGGGCTTCGCGATGCTGCGCACAATTGGCTTTCGAGCCGGATCGATCTGCGAGGGTCCCGGGGCCCGACATGTTGCGTAAACGCCCGCTGTATAAACAGATTGCCACGCCAGGATCTCAGGGCCCTCCTCTTTCGTGCGGTCGGCAACACCGCCCACTGATCCACTGATCTGCTGTGAGAGCCAGATCTCGTCAACGACTCGCCGAAGCGTTCAAAAAGGAGGAGCAGGGGGAGGGACAGGGGGAGGAGGGGAGGGGGGGGGGGGAGCAGGGGAAGGAGGGGCAGGAGGAGGAGGGGGGAGGAGAAGCAGGAGGAGGGGGAGGAGGAGGAGGAGGAGGGAGGAGGAGGAGGAGGAGGAGGAGGAGGGAGGAGGACGAGGAGGAGGAGAAGGAGGAGGTGGAGGAGGAGGAGCAGGATGAGCAGGAGGACGAGGAGCAGGAGCAGGATGAGGAGAAGGAGGAGGAGGAGGAGGGAGGAAGAGGAGGAGGAAGATGAGTCAGCAGAAGCGAAGAGCAGGTGGGAGTGACGAGGAGGACGACGACCACAGCGAGGACGAGAGATGCGGAGAATGATGATGATGATGATGATGATGATGATGAGGAGGAGGAGGAGGAGGAGGATGAGGCAGCGTAAACACAATATTCATCAACGATGTCGGAATAAACCCTCCCTCCAAGCTCCCTCTTCATACGCCCCTGCAACGGTTCATTTCCACTGAGGGAACTGCCTTGTTGGAAGGCAACCGTGTGAAAACCCTGAAGCATGCCAGAACATTGTTCTTGGGACTCCAACGCCACGGGTAAATCTGACTGTTGCGTTCTGACGATCCAGGACCGTGCCAGAACGCCATTCCTGCGATTTCATCACCGCGAATCAACGTACCTGTTGCGCCCTCAGAATCCTGAATCCTTCCAAAACACCATTTCTGGTACACTGGTCATGGGAACCCGTGAAACTCTTGCAGACTTTGAAATCGAATGCGCGCGGCGCCAAGGCGAGAACCATATTTTGAAAAGGAACCGCCCTCAATCCGTGAAACTCTTGCAATGTTGAAAACGAATGCCCGCGGCGCTAAGGCGAGAACCACGTTTTGAACACCAGTCGCTTTCAATCCGCGAAGCTCTTTCAATGTTACAAAAACGAATGTGCGCGGCGCTAAGGCGAGAGCCACATTTTGAAAACGTCCCGCCCTTCATCTGTAAAACCGCTGCCAATGTTTAATTTTCAGGGCCACCAATAATGAGGACGTCTCAGGCGAAACGCCGGGCCTACCCTAAACACTGGCCTCGGACTGCGACAGGGCGACGTCTTTTAGAAGGGAAATGAATGGACGAGGAGGAGGCGGATAAGGAAATGGAGGAGGAGGAGGAGCAGGAGGAGGAGGAGGAGGAGGAGGAGGAAACAGATGATGAGGAGGAAGAGGGGTAGCAGGAGAATGAGGAGGAGGAGCAGGAGGAGGAGGAGGAGGGGGGAGGAGGAGGAGGAGGCGAGAAGCAAGAAGCGAAGAGCAGGTGGAGTGACGAGGAGGACGACGACCACAGTGAGGACGAGGAGATGGGGGGGGGGAGGAAGAGGAGGGAGGAGGGGAGGAGGGGGAGGGGGAGGAGGGGGAGGGTGAGGAGGGGGGAGGGGGAGGGGGAGGGGGAGGAGGAGGAGGGGAGGGGGAGGGGAGGGGAGGAGGGGGAGGGGAGGAGGAGGAGGAGGAGTGAGGAGGAGGAGGAGGAGGAGGAGGAGGAGGAGGGGAGGAGGAGGAGGGGAGGGGGAGGATGACAAGGGGCTCGAATCGCAGTGTGCCCCAGGCTGGGCCGCAGCGACGCGGAGTCGAGTCTCGAGTTGGATCGGCACCGCCAGGAGGCAGCACAGCGCCAGTCGTCCGTTGCCCGTGCCGTGTCTTGAACTGGGGCCCCGTCGCCGCTGGTGAACAACATTGGGAACTGGGGTTCCAGCGCCGACCAGAGGAGGAGGAGGAGGAGGAGGAGGAGGAGGAGGAGGAGGAGGAGGAGGAGGAGGAGGAGGAGGAGGACGAGGGGGCCCTCCGAACGTTCATGTTCAAGCCAGCGTTTGCCCTTCCTGCTGTGGCCGCCAGGGCGCCCAGGCCCGTGGACCCGCATGAGGTGGGGAGCCATGACGAAGTCGAAGAACACGTCCGCCCTGCACTGCGACGGGTCGCAGGGCGTCCGCGCGTTTCGGTCCAGGTCCTCGCGGGTCAGGAGCGGTCCCAGGGAGGAGCCTCGCTGGATGGCGATGGCGCAAGTCGTGTCGGCGGCCTTCCGGAACTCGGTGGCGGGGCCTCTCGGCGGCGAGCCGGGCGGGGGGGGCGGGGCTAGACCCCCGTCGCGGCGGGAACAGAAGAAGTCATATATATATATATATATATATATATATATATATATGAAATCTTTTGCTCCTTATAAAACCTTGTGGGGTTTTCACGGTTGTCGGCCTCCTGCGGGCCATGACCAGGCGCCGGGACCGCCAAATAGAAAAGCCGAGGGCGAAAAGGCCAGGGGGAAGGGGCCGAGACCTCCTGGGGCCCACGCTTGGCCACCGCGAGGCGCGACGCCGTGGCTCTGGCGGGGGCGAGGGGTCGGCGGCCGCCTGGCAGGACAGGGGGGGCTTCTTAGAAGGCAGCGTGCCTCCCTGAGGGGGAATGAAAGGGTACTCCAGATTTCGTAATAAAAGGGAGGGGGTCTGGACCCTCCAAGACAAGCCATTTCAGACCTCCCCCGTGGGAGAACCCTCCGAAACATCGTCCCCAGACCCCCCCAGGCCCTTCAAGATAGCCTGGAAGAGACCCCCCCCGAAATGAGACCCCCCTCCCTTTATTACGAAATCTGGAATATAAGAAAAAACGCCATAAAAAAAAAAAAAACA
>CAUYUJ010011309.1:0-23567 GCA_963575745.1 Prorocentrum cordatum | reverse complement strand
CCTCCTCCTCCTCCTCCTCCTCCTCCTCCTCCTCCTCCTCCTCCTCTGTTAGAGCCTCCTGTCTGCCCTTCATAATCGCTGGGGACTGGAACCTGGAAGCCGAACCTTTTGGCACGGACAGTTCTTTAAGGTTGGGATATCTCAACTTGCTGCACGCCGAAGTGGTGGAGGCTGGTCAGCCCACGTGCAACAACTCGTGCATTGACTTTTTCGTCGTCAGTGATGTGCTGCTCCCCTTCGTCAGTGGAGTCTGTCTTCGGGAGGACACCCCTGTTGGGCCCCACAAGGCTGTCGTCCTTTGTTTGTCTGGGGTGGGCAGCCACAATTTCATATACAGGCGAATCCAGCCGCAGGCGTTTAGGCTTCCTAAGAAGAAGGAAGCGTTTCTCCCTGGAGATGTCTCTGGCTGGCCAGCGTTCGATTTGCTTGAAGGGGAGTCGGTGGATGTCCTTGCGCGTAGGTGGTTCAAATCTGCGGAGCCATATTTGTGCATGTATACTGCACTCCCTGCACACGACTGGCCGAGATACTGTGGCAGAGCGGATGGTTGCCGCCTGGAAAAAGTGCCGCTCTCGTGCGCCTGGGGAAAAAGTGTTCGGCGCAAGGCCAGTGCCGAGACTCAGAAGTGGCTCGCTCTACGGAGGGTCACGATGCAGTGGCTTAGGGCGCAGGACTCCACCGCCCCCGACAAGCATGCTGCGATCAGCAGCGCTGTTGCACGCATGGAGGAGGATGGGGATGTTTGGACGGGTTCGGAGGAGGGTGTGGACGACAGCACTTATGCTAATAGGATGCCTGCCTCGCACGCCGCCTTCCTTGCTCGTCTGGAGGATCCCGCGACCAGGGTTGAGGTTTGTGACGTTGTCCAGGAGCGTGTGCAGAAGCAGACGGGGAAGGATGCGTTGGCAGCTCGGCAGAGCTGGAAGGAGTTGTCGGAGCTGGCGTTCCAACGAGGGGGAAGCGTTGCTCACAAGTATTCCCGCGGGCCCCAAGGTAATTCCCAACCGGTGCTTGCTGATTCCCTGCCTGTCGTGGGCCACGAGGCCCTCAAGGCCATGCTGGGCACCTGGGTCTCGCTGTGGAAGCTGCCGTTCAGAGATTGTGAAGCCCGCCCCCTCTCTTGGGATGTTTCAGGCGCTGCCCCCCTTCCTGCTTTGGAGCCAGAAGCCGTCAAGGCAGCCCTCCTTTCCTTCGAGCCCAACACTGGGCTAGGTTGGGGCGCATTTCACCCCGGGTGGGTTGAGAAGCTGCCCGAGTCTTTGACAGCGGCTTTGATCGTGATTCTCCATAGGTGGGAGGCTGAGCCTGACCTCGCTGACATTTGGCTAGTGCTCATAGTTTTTCTCCCCAAGCCTCGGGGGGGGGGGGAACGGCCTATCGGCCTGCTGCCGCTTTTCGCCAGGATCTGGTCTAGGCTCAGACACAGGATTGTTGCTAAATGGGAGTCCAAATTGCCCGACAGGTTTTTCTGGGGAGCCTCCAGTGAGACCTCGTACGACAAGTCGGCGTGGGTCCACAACGCCATCGCTGCTGTGGCTCCCCAGTTAGGCTTTGCCAGTTTCAGCGCCTCTGTTGATCTTAGGAAGTTCTATGAAATGGTTAGCCATGCCGAACTCTTGTGTGCAGCCAGGGACACAGACTTTCCCCTGGCCCTCTTGAGGCCTCTTTGCGCCCTGTATAGAGGTCCCAGGCGGGCCGTGTATCAGCAGTCTGTATCGCGCGTGATACATGCCAACGGGTCTATCATAGCAGGATGTTCTTGTGCTACGGGGCTCGCTGAGCTGATGACGATTACCACGTTGAGGAAGATTGGCGTCAAATGCAATTGGGTTAGGATAAAAAGAACCTCATAGACGATATCAGCCTCCACGTCATAGGCGGGCCCTTGCATGTGGCCGAACAGGCGATCACTGGGTTGACAGTGCTCCTTGAGGGCATGCAGGATCGCAAGTTACCGATCTCTTGGGATAAGTGGGGTGCTGTGTATCGATGAGATCGTTTTCAAGAAGGTGAGGGACCACGTTCGTGATCTGTGGCCTCATGCCACTCCGCTTCCTGTCAGAGGTGCCCTTATCGTGATTTGGGAGGCGATGCTATTGATGGGGGCCACTCAGGTTTCGAGGATCTCGGAAGCCCTTCAGAGCGGGGTTCGTGTGAAAGCCATCCAGGGGTTGGGTCGGCAAAAACGGGCTGTGCATCGTGCTGGAGTCTTAGCGAAGTCGCTCTGGGGTTCCAGCATCCATGGGGTGGCCAGCTCCAGGATTTCTACCCTTAGGATGTCGTACTTGAACGTTGGCAAGTACAAGCCAGCTGCGTCTGTCGGGCTTTCCTTGCTCACGGCAGAGTGTGGATGGCAGCAGGGCCCCCTGGTAATTGCCACGGTGGACGCCGTCCACACCTTTGCAGTGGTCATGAATTCGCAGGCTGTCACATGGATGGTCGTGGAAAAGCTGCTCCAAGAGGCAAGACAGTTGCTCTTGGATCCACAGCGCTGGGCTAAATGCAAAAACCCGATTGCGGCCCTCCTCCTCTCGCTCCACATAATTGGGTGGTCTTGGGAGGACGTTCGCAAGCTCAAGGGCGATGGCGGGCAGTTGCGGGATTTCAGGGTCACGCCTCCATCGCTACTTCGCCAGTTGGTCAAGCGCGGTGTTAGGAGATACATTGACGGGGAGGCTCTGCACAGGCTCTCAGATGGCGACCATCGAATCCCTCAGGGCCCACTATCGTGGATACCTATGAACGCGGTCCTCCACTCCAAGCGCAGCAAGCTTACCCCGCGACAAAGAAGGTCTCTTCGGGGGCTTTGCTCGGGGGCCCACTGGTGCCAGTACAGGGTGCCGAGGGCCTTCTCGGGAGAGCCTCGTATCTGCTTGCGTTGTCAAGGGAGTCCAAGGACGTTTTACCATAGGTTCTTCGAGTGCGATGCGTTCTACTTCTTCAGGCATGTGAGGCTCCCGTCAGAGCTCAGGAATTCTGTGAAGAAGATGAAGTCAGAGCCAGAGGTTCTGCAATCGTTCTTTTGTCGTGGCCTTCTCCCTGACCCCGCTCAAGCCTCTGCGCATCCCAGCAGAGACCCAGCACACCACTTATATGATATGGACAGGAAAGGTGTTATTCATGTGGATGGTGGCTTTGTTTTCACCGATGGCCGTGGATTCTACGCGGACATTCCCTGCATGAGGAGTGCTGGTTGGGCTGTGGTGATCTATGGCAGCGAACGCAGGAGGCTAGCGCGCTACTACGGCGCGGTGCCACTAGACATGTGCCCGCTGCAGGTGTCCAAGTGTGTGTGTGTGTGTGTGTGTGTGTGTGTGTGTGTGTGTGTGTGTGTGTGGGACTACGCGATGCTTATGGTAAGTCGATTGGTGCTTGGCAGCTACACGGTGCTATCGGACTGCAAAAGGCACACTGGCCTATTGCAGAAGGCCAGCCCTGGCACTGGGGGCAGGCGACACCAGAGCCAACGTTTGGCAGCAGATTGCGAGGAACGAGGATTTCCACAAGCAGCAGTTCAAGCATGTCAAGGGGCATGCAACTCCAGCGGACGTCATCGAAGGTGTGCTCTCGGACTTCGAGCGCGCAGGCAACTCGACGGCGGATGTTCTTGCGAAGAAAGGGGCGGCTTTCAACATGCCAGAGGATGAGCACGTGGAGTTCGTCAGAGGTTGCCGACGTATTCACAAGTTGCTGTTGCAATATCTGGGCAATTTTCAAGCGTGGCTCTATGATTCGAACACGGATGGATTGGACTACCACTTCCCGCTGAAAGACGAAGTTGAACTCCCGCCATCTGCGCCAGTTGAGCCCACGGGGGATACAGGCGAGACGTTGGTGGCGTTAGTTCTTGAAGATGAGTTGGATGGGTTCCTGGAGCCGTGGAAGGCAGCGGGCCACACTTTGGTTGAGCATCCGAGAATGGGCTCGCCGCATTGTATTTTGTCCCGTTCGACATGTTGCCAGTATTGCTGCTCCGGCTTCAGGAACCACAGAGGGTTGGCGCAGACACGTAAAGGAAGGCGCGGTGGCGGCAGAGAAGTCGAGAACAGGAGGCACTTTTGACAATCTGCGGCGCCCGCAGTCCAGTCGTGCTGATGTTCGGTTGGAGCCACCGAGATCCCCATCGGGAACCGCAAAAGATATTGTTCGTGCTGCCAAGCGTTGGGAGCTGGATGTGAAAAGCTACTCGACGCAATGCCCTCTGAAGAAGCAGAGGCTCTTGGACACAGCAAAGATTATCCGAGCGTGTGGTCTAGATTATCATGAGGCCGTGGAGCTCGGGCGTGCTGCTGATAATGAAGATGTTCCTGAGGATTCTGATTAGCTGGACCATCGTCCAACTTGATGGCAGCCCATACGTTGTGGTGCAAGACCCGCGTGGGCTGCCTTGTCATTTCATGGTTGTACGTGTTTGCGAGCCCCTGATGCTGTGTTTGATCCTCGAGGGCTCAGTTAACTCGCTCAGCTTTGCTTCCCTGCTACGTGCAGGATCGTGTGCCCCCACGGCCCAAGCTGGCCTGAGTCCCAGGCGAGTGCAGCCGAGCTGGCGCCTGGTTGATCCGTGGGGCGAGGAATGTTTCATTCAGTTTGCCTGGGGCGGCTCAGCCCCAAGAGTGCATGTGGTGCTCGACGGCGCGCCGACCCTGTTTGGGCTTGGCCTCCCCGCCGACGTCGTTTGCCACGTGTGCTTTGTTTTCGTGGCTCTCGCGCTGGGCCACGTGTGGTGGGTGTTCCTGGCCATGGCGCTGGGAGCCCAGTGGGAGCATCGCGTCGCCACGGCGGGCTTCGTGCTGGTGAGAACGGGCCTGCCGCAGGCCCCGTGCTCCCTGCCTGCGCCGCCGCGGGCGGCCGCTTGGAAGTGCTCAGTCGTCTCTTTCCCCTTCCTGGCGGTTGCAAGGTGGTCCTGGCCCTGGTGGCTCCACCGTGCAACCGCTGGGGCGGGGAGGTGTGGTGTTTGAGCGCTTCCCTTTGTCTCTGGATCCCAACGCCCCTCGGCTTCCGCTCGCTCGCTCGCTCCTCCTCCTCCTCCTCCTCCTCCTCCTCCTCCTCCTCCTCCTCCTCCTCCTCCTCCTCCTCCTCCTCCTCCTCCTCCCCCTCCTCCCCCCTCCTCCCCCCTCCTCCCCCCCCTCCTCCTCCTCCTCCTCCTCCTCCTCCTCCTCCTCCTCCTCCTCCTCCTCCTCCTCCTTCCTCCTCTTCTCCTCCTCCTCATCCTCCTCTGCCTCCTCCCCTCCTCCCTCCTCCCTCCTCCCTCCTCCTCCTCCCTCCTCCCTCCTCCCTCCTCCTCCCTCCTCCCTCCTCCCTCCTCCTCCTCCTCCCTCCTCCCACCTCCCTCCTCCCCCTCCTCCTCTTTCCCTCCTCCCTCCTCCCTCCTCCTCCTCCCACCTCCTCCTCCTCCGCCCCGCCTCCGCCTCCTCCTCCTCCTCCTCCGCTTCCTCCTCCTCCTCCTCCTCCTCCTCCTCCTCCTCCTCGTTTCCTCCTCCTCGTCCTCGTTTCCTCCTCCTCCTCCTCGTTCCTCCTCCTCCTCCTCCTCGTCCTCGTTTCCTCTCCTCCCCTCCTCCTCCTCCTCCTCCTCCTCCTCTTCCTCCTCCTCCTCCTCCTCCTCCTCCTCCTCCTCCTCGTCCTCCTCCTCCTCCTCCTTCTCCTCCTCCTTCTCCTCCTCGTCCTCCTCGTCCTCCTCGTCCTCCTCGTCCTCGGTCTCCTCCTCCGCCTCCTCCTCCTCCTCCTCTTTCTCTTTTCTTCCTCCTCATTTCTCATTTCTCGCTATGCAGCGTCTTGTCGCGCGCCCCGCGGGCGCGGAGCGCGCCGCAGCGGCCCTCCAGGGCCGTGCGGGCACTCGGACAGCGGCCCCGGGAACCCGACCCCGAGGAAAGCAGGGGGACCAGGGACCAAATTAAACCTCAGAGGAGGGAGAAGGGGGGCCGGGTTTCAGCAAAAAGGAAAAAGGGGGCCCGTCAGGGCCCACGGGCGGGCGTCGCGCGCGCCCGTGCCAGCGGGCGTCAGCCAGCGTGGCGCGCGGCCCGGCCGTCGGCCTCTTTGTGGGCTGGCGGCTGCGTGGGCGGCGGCTGGGCTCCCTTCGGCGCCTCGCGCTGAGCCCAGCCGCCGTGGGGTCTTCGGGTGGCTGGCTGCCCCCAGCTGCGGCGGCCTCCACCCTTCGGCGCCGCGCGCTGTGGAGGCCCGCCGAGCCGCTCTTGGGCTCCAGCAGGTCTGCAGCGGCTGCTCTCGTCATCATGCCGATCAAGGCCGGCTGGCCTCGGCCCCTCGCCTGCCACGCGAGGGCGACGGGGATACACCCTTCGGCGCCTGGCGCTGTGTATCCCTCGCCGAGGGGCAGGCCGCCCCTTCTCGTCGAGTACTCCATGTTGAACCAGCAGTGCTGCCTGACACTGTGGTGCTCGAACACGTATCCCTCGTCCTAGCCTCACTGGACGGGTTGGTACTCCTGCTTGATCCTGTCCAGTCTTGGCCGTAGTGGTACTCGCTAGCCGTAGTGTCCGATGTCGTCAGTCATGCCACCCCCGCCTATGCAGTACAGGAGGGTGCTGATCTCGGATGTTGTAGATGGCGGTCGTTTGTAGGGCTGAGTGCAGGGTGTGGGGCGTGCTGGTCAGGTCGTTGGGGGTCGGATCGTTGCTGGTGTTGCGTTGGTTGTGGGCTTCCAAGGCCTCCATGCACCGACTTCAAGTGGGGGTCTTGGCTGTCCCACCTCGTCCCGCTATGGCTAGGGGTCACAGTGCCCTCGGTGGGGGCGAACCCCAGGCCTGGTACTTATCGTCGGAGTGGGATGTCTCGGCTGTCCTGTGCTTCGCCCTCGGGCGCTCGGGTAGCTCCTCCTTCTCCATGGGAATGGTGGGGGTGGCGAGCTAGGGCGGACCGCGGGGGCGCGGGTAGTGGCCGTCCTACCCCCCCCCTGCCCCTCACCATCCCCGCTGGCGGGCGCGGGAAGTACTCGTCCTTCCCCCCCAGCCCTTCGAGCCCATCTCGAAGTTTGATCCTCACCAGGACAGTGTTGACTTGGCGGGAGTTGTGGGGGGTCTTGCTGGGTATGCTGTCGTTGTCGGTCGGTGGTACGCTGACGGCCAATGGGCCGCCCGCTGCCAGCCAGCTGACGCCATCCATATTGTAGATCTCCAGGAGCCGCCGTGGTAAACATCAAAACGTGGCGACTTGTGCCTGGGGTGTTCCCTCGCATTCGGGGCTTCCCCAGGTCTTGCGTTCTAACAATAGCAAAACTTGGCGACGCTGCCTGAGGTCTTCCCACGCATTCGGGGCTTCCTCAGGACTTAAGCAGCCCACCGTAATGCCTGTCCAGGGCCAAATAATCATAGAAAACAATGCCAATGTTAGGAAAGCCGATAAATCCAGCAAGTGCTCGAGGGGGGGGCACGCTCCGTCGCCATTGAGGGGTCGTGCCCACCCGTATGGGCGCTACGGGTCCCCCCCCCTCGAGATGGCACGCGATCGTTGTCCAGGTCGCAGCCGTACCAGTAACCCGTTAGCAACGGGGTATTGGGCCATGCAGTAGGTGCGCTGATGCTGACCCTTCTGCTGCCAATCTGAAATACTCTGTATACAATATTGTGATGCCAGCTGCCCAAAAATCTGTAGCAAGCCGGTGGTCTGCGCCAAAATGCAGACCAGTGTTCCCTTGCGGGGCATAAGTATATAATACTGGGCGCTTGACTCGACTGACTGCACCAAATAAGCCGCTGCAGTGCCAGTTGCTAGCGCCGATGGTTGCCCCATGCCCTGTGACAATCATGGCCGATCTGATCTGGCTCAATGTAGTAATCCAAGGGGGCGTAGAACCTGTGGTAGCATTCGTCCGTTTCGGCCCACATTGCCTCTTCGTCAGCAAGCTGCCCCCAGTGAGCTGCGAAGGCGGTAGCCATTGCCTTGCACAGCCTTGATGGATACTCTTTGAGGGGGGCGGTCCTCCAGCCGCCTTGGCCATCTCGTCCGTAAGCTCCGGCATGTCCCGTATGTCGGCATAGCTGTCCCCCAGGTACCGCCCTTAGCTCCTGTGCGAGTTCACCGAGGTGTGCCGCCATCAGACATGTTGGTTTTCTCGCGTCCTGCCCGAACTGGCACTGGTCTATGTAGTGAAGTTCGACGCCCGTCTGCTCCAGGAGCCAGAGCGTCTCTGCTCGCTGCCAGCTGCTAGGCGCTTGAGGGCACCAGGTGGCTGGGGCGGGATGCTCGAGTACGGCTGAAACGTTGTACTGCAGGCCCGTGGTGATGAGTAGTAAAGCTGTCCTGTATAGCTCGTTGGCTAGTGCGATCTGTTGATGCTCCGCTTGGCTAGCTGCTTGTATGCCCCAGGGGGCTTCATGTGTACGTAGTGGTCGTGGTGCCTTCCCCTCGGCGGCATGCCAGCGCGATGAGCACCACGTCTCGCAGGGCGGGCCCGCCACAATACCAAATATTTTGCCCTGTCGTATCGCTGCGCACCAAAAATCGACGACGTCTGGCTTCGTCAGGTCTCCTTTGACGGGGTCTATCTGCACGTCGATCGATAGTACTACCAAGTTGCATTCCCGAATGTTCATCTCGAAGTGGTACTGGAAATCCTCGATTCGACGTCTGCCCGAGAAAAGGTGCAGCAAGAACATAGCCGTGGTAACCATGGGCCTGCACGGTGAGAACACGTTTGCAGGTGGTGTCGCTATTTGGACGTCCGCTGCCGCAGGCGGGGCCGGCGAAAGTTGGAGCTGGTGCTGCTCTATGTAGTCGGCCAGCTTGAGCTGTATGACCTGTTGGGCGGGCACCAGCGCCTTTGTAGCTCCATGCCCCATTGCCTTCCTCGCCGCCACAGCTTCTCGTTCTTCTTCTCGGCGTTCGGCTGCCTCCTGCAAATCCATTGGGACCTCGATTGCTTGGAGGACCGCCAGGCATTTGGGGCACCTTCTCAGGTGCTTGAGTATGCGGGATCTCGTTATGAAGTTCTTCCCGCACCCAGGGCAAGTAGTCGAGCGGGCAAGCAATTCGGGAAGGTCGTAGCCGATGTGTTCCATGGTGCGATGGCGCTTCCATGCTCCCCGAGTTTTTAATATCTTGCCACACTCATAGCATATGTAGCCACAGTGCTGTGCGGGCGGCAGCCCCTCGAAGTTGGGCGTGGTCATTCCAAACTCTTGCGCAAGACGGTGTAACTGCCTTTGCCAAACTCGATGTCGATATATGTCGTGCTGCCATGCTTTGTACCTGAGCCACGCACGGGTGATCGTGGCTTGTGCGGCTCGCACATGCTGTGTGCGTAGCCATCGTAACAATCCCCTGATGTCGCTGCCGATGTCCTCGTCGTCTAGTAGGAAACTTCTTATCCAGTCCAGATCTTCGACGATAAGAGCATTCCAGGCCTTCTCATCCTCCCAAAGTTCGTCGATGAGGCGGTGGAGGAAGGGCGTGTCTGCATGCGCCATCCTGGCCAGGTACATCAGGCGCCGTCGGCGCAGGTACATGTGGATCGGTACTTCGTCGCACAACAAGTATATTTCGTCATCCAAGGTATGTACATGTCCCGCGCTGTGTCGCTGTTGTCTTGCGGCAGCCCGCAGGCTCGCCATGTGTCTGCTCTGCAGCATCTGCTTCTGCTGTACTGTAAGTGGTCCCCACACTTCGCAGTCATAGGTCAGCTTGCTTTGCGCCAGGGCCGTGAGGTACAGCAGCTTGGCCTTGAGGTCGATGTGCGGCAGGCGGAAGATGGACTTCTTCAAGGGGCCCTCTGCGGATCTGTGGTCTATGATGCGTCTCATAAGGTTCGGCCCCTCCCCACCATCACTTGTCACGATATTGCCCAATGTGAGTCCCTGGGTCGTGACCTCCGCCGTTGACACTTCAGTGCTGGTTGGCGGCTGACCATCCTCGCGCAGCAGCGTGATGGGATTTGTCTTGAAAATCTTCGCCTTGATATGCTGTTTGGCGTGCCCATCGATATGCAGCAACGCTTTAGTCTTCTTGGGGTGTAGGTCATGCCCGAAGATCTTGAGTCTCCTTGCAATGATGGTCAGTATGTCGAAGATGCTGCTCTCGATTTTCGTGTTGTCGTTAAGTGCGCACAGGAATGTCGCGTCGTCCATGAAGGATACTTCTGGCAGGGTCCCTTCCAGCCCTTGGAGCTGGCCTGACGTGACAATGGCTTGTTCGCCCGCTGGTGGTAGTTGTAGTAGGTACCCTCCTGAATGTAGCTCCTGCTCCAGTGGGCCCAGGGCGTGCGCGAAGCTGATGTTGAAGATGAGGTCGGCCAGGCCGTTGCCTGGGCGTGTGCCCTTGCGGCTCTCCGCGCAAAGCTCTTCTCCCCGCACTTGGAAGAATGTCGTGTCGTGTGCTTCCTCTAGCTGGAATCGCAGGTTCTCGTCTACATCGTTGAGTGCTAAGTAGCCTGGAGACGCTATCAGCTGCTGGATGGCCGGCATGAGCCATTCAGGTGGAGCGCCTCCTGCCATCACCTTTAGGAGCCAAGGCTTCTCCCCTTCCCGTCCCAGCACAAATTCTCGAATAACTGAATAAAAGGCCTGTCGTAGATCCAACAGGATGCCGACTGCGCTGAGACGTCTCCGCCTGCAGATCCTGAAGAACGCTTTGATAGTATGGGTGGAGTACGCGCCTGACTTCTTCGGGATTCCGCCATGCTGGGTGACTCTCAGCAGGCTGCTGCAGACCCTCAACGTAGTTGCGCGGAGCCACTTGTGGTAGTGCTTGGCCACGGTGTTGTTGAGGAGGATCGACCTGTAATATTCCAGGAGGGCCCTCGTGCCGCTACCCTTGTACAGCTTCACTGCAATACCTGCTTTAAATTGGATCGGTTCTCGGCCTCGCAGTATCGTCTTCAAGACGACTGGGTACCAGTGGCGGGCCGTCTCCTCGGGTGCGAGTTTGAGGATGTCGTCCAAATTGCCGTCGGGTCCTCCTGCTCGGCCCTTCTTGCCGTCCGCAAAGCTCTCCACCAGATCGTTGAGTGTCATGTGCAGGTGCTGTGAGACCTCGTCGGGTGGCGATCTGTGGGTACGGCTGATATTGTAGCGGTCCGCCAGGTCGTACCTGTCCCTGATGTCGGCTGACTTGATCTTGGCGAAGTGCTGCAGGGTGGCTCTGCTGATCTCGCCCTGGCTGCCCATGACGGTGCCGTCGGGCTGCTGCATAGTGGGCAGCGCGCTAACGTATTTTGGTTTGCGGCCGCCGTGGATCAGAATCTTCTTTGTCAGCTGCCACTCAGTCCTGGCGTCTCTTGCTGTTCTGCTATCCGCCAATTTGCTGCCAAGTTCGTGAAAGTAATGGTTGCGGTCGGTACTCAGCTGGTGTCTGAACGTGTCCTTGGTGTGGTCGATGAAGAGCCTCGCAGCGTCATGCGCGATGCCGAGGCAGCCGATGGCATGACTGAGCTGGCACGCTCCAACCAGGGCTGCCACAGAGCAGTACCAGCTATCTTCCACACGGGCATAGACAGGCGCCTCGTGGCAGAGCCTCTTGCGGAAAACTTCTAGAGGTGCTGGGTCCCCGTTGTTCGTGTAGGTCCGCGTGGAGCTCTCAGCGTATCTGCGCAGCCTCAATAGGCGCATGCTGGCCTCTGAGATTGTGACGTTGCAAGGGGTAAGCGGGTCCCGTCCGAAATGCTGCTTCGTCTTCTCGACAAGGAGTCCCGCTGTCTCGTGGTAATGGTCGTTGACGTCTGCCTTCCACGGTGGTAAGCTGATGTTGTTCAGGTCCTGCTTGAATGCGGTGATGCGCTCTGGGTTCTTGAGTTTGTTAGTATCCAGTAGCCCGTTCCCCTTCGAACTTCGGTGGCGCCCGATGATTTCGCCCACAACTTCAACTAGCACGGGCATGTGGTCTGTGGTCGTGTCGTAGCCGCTCTGGGCGTAGTTCCTCCTCTGCTTGTTGTGCTCGTTCTTCTTTTTGGCGGTTGGCTTTTGAAAGTCTCTCAAGACAGTGCAAGCCGCCACGCACTTGAACAGGCAGGGAGCCATGGCGACGTAGTCGATGCGGTTGGAGATCCCGTCCTTGTGGTGCGTGTAATCGTCGCTGTTCCCGTAGTATGTGTTGACGACGTGCAGATGGCAGCTGGCGACAGACTCGTGGAATTCGTGTCCATTCTTGTCTGTCTGCTGATTTGGACCTTTCTGGCCCAACCATTGAGTGTCCTCTCCGTCCTTGTGGCTTAGCTTGGCGTTCGCGTCGATGAGCAGGATCTCTGGTTTCCACGTGTCACACAGCTCCCTGAAGTGCTCCCACCAGCCGTCGATGTCCTTGGCCTTCTGGTACGGGGCATGAGCAACGGCGATGACGTGATGGAACAAAGGAGCCTGCACGCGGACAAAGAGAATCCTGGCTGACGAGTACAGTTTTGTCAGCTGGGACTGCTTGAAGTACAGGTCTTTCCCTTTGAGCTGCCCGTGCGGTAACTCGACGTTGAGTAGTAGTGCGCATCCCCAGTTGCCGTCCTGCGCATCGCTCTGGATGTTGATAAAACCTTGTCCTGTCCATATGGCCTCTCTGCAGCGTGTCTCCTGCAGCCCCGCGACGTGTACATGGTGGTCCAAAAGCTGGGCTCTGACTAGAGCCCCTTTACTGGAGATGTCCAGGTGCAGGTCTGTGGAGGTGAAGTCGCCCACCATGGACTGCGCGTTGTACTGCGCGATGTTGAGCTTCAGCGTGCCCTTGTTGTAGCTGTCTGCGGTGAGGTCGGGGATGTGGTCTGCGTCAGCCCGCTGGGGCGAGACGTGCTCCTCGAGCCGTCCATGCCTCCACGGTGGGTACGCATGTAGGTCATTGCCCGCAGGATTAGCCATCCAAGCCCATTCGAGTGTGCTGGTATACTGTACTATATCGACTAGCTCTTCCGCAGGTGGTGGTGGCGCTGGTTGGAGTGCTGCATATTTGGATAGAATATCTGCTGCTTCATTCCAGGGTGCGTCTCGATGCGCATGAGTGTGCTCGAAGCTAATGTCCTTTGTGAGCTGTAACTGCTGGAATAATATGCGTGTAAACCTCGCAAGAGGGCGGTTCCTACTCGATCTGATCCGCGATGTTCCAGCTGCCGCTCCCAAAGCCGCGGTGTTGTCTCCGATAATGACGATTTCCTGCTCATCGTCCTCCTGTGTGCATGCGATGCCTGCCCAGAGTAGCGCTCCCAATTCGGGGCTGGTGCTGGAGGTGATGTTGTTGGCCATCTCCTCGCTAACGGACAGGGCGTGGTTGGAGTACATGTGCCTGTAGTAGGCGATGCCCTGGTCGTCTTCTCTCAGGTGTACCACTGCCCATGCTGATGTACCCGGTGCTTTGGCATGGTAGGACGCGTCGGTGAAGTAGTAGTGCCGCTTCACAGCCGACAAAGGTCTCGAGGGAGCAAGGTGCTTCACCGCCAGCCTGGTATGCTCGTGCAGGTCGTGCTCTTCGAGGTCGTAATGCCATGTCAGCTTCTGGATGTGTTGCTGGAATTGCGTCGGTAGGAACTGTGGGGATCCGATGTTGAGGAAGCGTCGCTGCGTGCTGTTGCTGTCTCTGCGCTGATCGGTTTTGTGCGCTTGCCCGTGTGTTGCTGGTCTAGTTCTTTGTCGTCGTCTCCTTCTGCGCTCGCAGCGCCGGTAGTCGTCGCTGTACTCGCTGTCAGTGCTGGTGTGTTGGCTAGTGCGTTGGTTGTCTCGGGCGTCTTCCGCCGTTGTGCTCCGCCTGGTTGGGATACGGAAGGGGTGCATGGCTGAGGTTGTACGTCGTTGTGGTGCGGAGATGGGTTGTTGCCGCCCCGTCGGCTGCCCGCTAGCTCCGTGGTAGCTCCTGAACGGCAGCATTGCTCGTCGGGGATGTGCGTCCCTCTGGGGCTGGGGGTGCTGTCTGGCATTAGTCGTTGCGTCTGGGAGTGGTTGCTCGGTCTCCAAGTGGTCGGTCGGCTTGTAGGGCTTGGTCCCCGTCCGCGTCGTGCTCCTTTCCCGTGGGGACGGCGGCTCTTGGCAGCACTTCTCATCGGCGTTCAAGTTGTCCGATCCAGCCCGCACGGCCTGACTGAACAGGAGCTCGTGTGATTGGGCTTGGAGCATGCTGTCACGTAGTCGATGAGATATGCCGCCATGAGGGTCGGTTGGGTTCGGTGGTGGAAAGATAGGTAGTGCTGGCTCTGCGCGTTGCTCCTGAGGGTCTAGGTTTGGTTTGGCTGGTGTCGGTGGCGGGAGTGTAGATGGTTGCTCGTCGTTGGACCTGGTTGAGCGCCCCAGCACGACATCGCTGTCACGAGAGCAAGGCATCGGCCACCCTCCCGTCGGAGGCATGCTCTCGCGTCTTCGCACCTGCAAGGGGGAGTCAACCCGCAGCTGCTCGGGGAGAGCAGGTCCGTCCGTCGACGGCCTTGCAGAGTGAGGCGACCCCGCGCTGACACGCCAACGCGGGTAGGTCCTGGTCGGTACGTTGTGTTGTTTGGACTCGTCAGAGCGTGGAGTCTGCCCTGCTGATGTGTACCGAGGCGCTGCCCTCCAAGTAGTACGCGACCTCGGACAGATGCTGCGCTCTCGACTCGGGCACTCGCTGGCGGAGCCCAAGTCCTGCTCTTCAGGATGTTCCGCTCCAGGGGGCTGAGTGCTATCTGGCAGTGCTTCGTCCTCGCAGATGCTGCTGTCCGCAAGCGCCTCGAAGGGGTTCTTGATCAGCGGCACTCCAAGGTCTGGTCGCATCTCCACCCTGAGTGCCTGTCTTAGTAATCTTTTGCGCCTCGCCACTCTTCTTTCTCTTGCAACAGCTGTGGCGTCTTTGAGGTGCGGTTCTGCTGATGTAGGGCTGTAGCTTTTGCTGTCAAGGTATGTGTCCTGTATTTGTTCTAGCTGGTAGGCTTGTATGGGTCCATGCTGTATCTGTCGATTGTAGTCAGTGCTTGGTTGTGTCGTGGTAACTGCATTTAATTTGGCTGTCGCTGGTGGACTAGCCAGCCCTCTAGGGGTCTTTGTGCTTGCCGTGTGGTCTGCTTGCGAGCCCAGGTGGCTGGGGTCGAGAGGTTGGCGGGCAAGCCAGGCTCCGTCGACTGCAAGCGTGGGGTGCTCCTCGAGTACCCGGCGCTGGGAGACCTCCAGATGTGATAGATCTGGTAGTCTCGACCTGCTGCCTGGGTCCTCCTTCGCATGGCTGTGCTGCCTGGGCTGCGACGCCGCATGGGCCGCCGCGGCTCCCGCGAAGTGGGATGTCGAACCAGGCGTGGCCAAGGGGTGTCGCCTTGGTCCACGCTGTTGGCACTGCGTCGGACTGCTCGAGTAGCTCTCCCACTCTTGTTGCAGTCTCACCCTGTCGCGGTGCTGGTTGCTTGTCTGAACCCCGCTGGCGGTGGGGCTCGCGGCCTGAGGGAGTCGCTCAGGTCCGCGCTTGGAGCGCTCAGACTTGATGTCGCCGTTCTGTGGGTGGTCCCCACCCTTGCCCACAGACGCGGCGTCTAGGGAGCTGGTAGTGCAGGTAGTTCGTCTGCTACGCCTCTTGAGTCGGGGCTCCCTAGTAGAGCGTTGGTGGTTTGAAGCGGATGCGGCATCCCCCAGGCTCGCATCGGCTTGGACATAGCTATGTAGTGTGATGGAGGCTAGGTGCGATCGTGTGCGTATGGCCGAAAGCCATGGGTGTGGGTCGTTGGGCGTAGGCTCGTCACCGCGCGGGTCTCTGAGTCTGGGCCCGATGTCCCCGATATCTTCTGGTGTAGTTGTCTGTGCGCAGGTCTGGGCCAGTTGCCCCCCAGCCTGCGTACTCCGTATCAGTTTTTTGACAGTCGACCCCCGTCGAGGTCGCTCTCGCCGCTCTCGATGAAGGATGCCACTCTGTCACCTGGGTCCGCGAAGCCATCGTCCGCGTCGCAGATCCTGACCTTTTTCGGCTGGCTCCTCGCCCTCCTGGGTTCCCTTGGTTGCTTCAAGTTACCTCTGCCTGGAGGTGCAGAACTCGTCCTCTCTGGCGTGCCCAAGTGGAAACGCGGTGGTGGCAGTCGTGGCTCGTGTGGCTCGGTGGGCGTGATATCCTCAATCGGCATCCGTGGAGGTGTGCTGGGGCAATCCTCCTCGTCGCGGCTGAGGTCGATGAGCAGCGTCGTCATGGGAGTCTTGGCTGGCTGTGAACGCTGTTGCGGGGTCTTGTGTGGCGTGAGAGGCGTGACGGGCGGAAACAGTATATGTCTTGGCGTGGGCTGTTCCGTCGGGATGGGTGAGTCGGCTGGTATCGTTGGTGAGAGTGAGGCGAGGTCTGTCGGGGCTTCGCCCTCCTTCTCCTTGCGCAGGCCTTGGCGGTTCTTCAAATCTTCGTCCAGCAAGTCAGCGTCGTCGGATTCGCCAATTGGGATGCAATCGCTGCTCGCCCGTACCTCGAGCATCCCTGAGTGCGAAAAGGAGCCGACCCTGTTGTACTCCTCGATGTGCTGGCGCTGCTGAGGTGGTGGTGGGGGGAGCGGCCACTCTTCGGCGGATGTCCTCGGCACAAAGCTTTGGTTCTGGGAGCTGAGGTCGTCGCTCGACGAGGGGGTAGGCTCCTCTGGCGTTGGCATAGACGATGTATGGGACCTCTCTCCAAATCCCACCTCGGCCAGCTCCTCGAGGTACGGCGGCAGTTCTGGGTGTGGAAGTTCGTACTGGCTAGGTAGCAGCCGAAGTAAGTCTGCCTCAAGTTGCTCCCTCTGGTACGCGCCCTCCTGGTCCGCCATGCCTTGGTCGCGCTCGCTCGTGGCTGTGTCTCCCATGAGGTCATCCGTCATGTCGATTAGCAGGTCTTCGTCCACTTGTCCTCCTGCTCCCCAGGCATCCCGTAGTGCAGTCTGGAGTCCTGCCGTTTGCAAATCATGTGCCCGTTGGAGTTCTTGTAATTGCTGCTGCCTCTGCGCTTCGTTCATGTGATGGTTGTGGGCGTAGTGCTGCGCGATGGCCTGCATCTCCTGCTGGCACTGGTGCTGCAGTGTGCTGTGGTACTGATGCGCCGCTTGGTTCTCCATCTCCTGCTGCTGCTGTAGTGCATGGAGTTCGCTTGTGGCTGCTGCTTGTCGCTGCAGTGCCACCTCCTCCATCCTTTGGGCCTTGTCCACCTCCTCCTGGTGCTCGCCGACGCGCTCCAGATACCTTTCCTGCTCGTGCTGCATCTCGTATGCCTTCGCCTGGATGGCTGCGTGCTCCAGGTTCAGGACGACCCGCATCGCTTCGCGCTTGTTGGCTTCTTCCTGATGCTCGTGGGCCATCTGCTGGTAGTTCACTGCGATCCGCAGCTCCTCCTCCTTATAAGCGCTGTGGCGGGCGCATCTCTCCTGGTACTCCGCCTCCGCCATCTCCTGCACCGCCTTCTCGTTGTGCTCCTGCGCCATCTTGTACCACTGGGCCTCTTGGGTTGCCATCTCTCTCACAACTTGCTCTTCCTGCCTGGCCTTCTGGACCTGCTGCGTGTAGATGGCTGCTCTTCTCTGGTCTTCCTTGTGCATCTCCTCGCGCAAGGTCTTCTTTTCCATCTCGATATGCATTTGCAGGTCTGCGAGCATCCCTTTGGCCCTTTCCTCCTGTGTCCTCTGGGTGCCTCTTTGTGCTTCGTATGCTTTTGCTTCCTCCTCCTCTAGCTTGGCGTTGTGGTGCCGCTTGAGAGCGTTGACCTCCCACATGTGCCACTCCTCCTGCTTGGCTTTCTTCCTCCTCCTCCTCCTCCTCCTCCTCCCTCCTCCCTCCTCCCTCCTCCCACCTCCCTCCTCCCCCTCCCTCCTCCGCTCTGGCCTCCGCCTCCGCCTCCTCCTCCGCTTCCGCCTCCGCCTCCGCCTCCGCCTCCGCCTCCGCCTCCGCTTCCGCCTCCGCCTCCGCCTCCGCCTCCGCCTCCGCCTCGGCCGCGGCCTCGGCCTCGGCCTCGGCCTCGGCCTCGGCCTCCTCCTCCTCCTCCTCCTTCCCCTCCTTTTCCCTCCTCCTCCTCTCCTCCTCCTCCTTCTCCTCTTCCTCCTCCTCCTCCTCCTCCTCCTCCTCCGCGCCCGCCCCCCCCCCCCCCCGCTGCGCCCATCCCAAGATCAAGAACGCCTGCGCCTCTAGCAAGGCATCGCCGAACCGTGGCAAGCGTTCGCAATATGTGGTATGCACCAGAGATCGCGCCGCTCCAAGGAAGGCCGCGCCAGACCGCGGCGAGAGCAACCGCGCGCCGCGTCGCCTACGGAGGAATCCTGCCCCATCCTTCCCCGCCTGTCCCAGTGCGACTCCGGCGCGGCAGCGTATGGGGGCGGCGCGGACCAGCCCCCCCGTCCTTGCCGCCCCCCTTCGCAGGCTTGCCCAGCTGGGCCCCCGAGCCCCTGCCCATCGCCGCCGCGGCACCGACGCCCTTGGCCTTGTCTGCTACTTTGTTCTTGAATTCCGCCAGCACCTGCCGCGCGCGCGCACTGGGCGCGCAGACGAGCCGAACGACACATGGGAGCCACGGGCCTCCCAGTCGAGGATAGACAGAACTGCCCCCGCCGACTCGCCGGACAGCGTGCCCTGCTCCAGCCTAGCGTCACGCAGCCAGCCCCAAGAACGACATGACGCGCAAACGCTACTCCCCGCCTGATTGCAATTTTTTCGCCGCAGCCTCAGGTCGCATTTATACTTCGCGCGCGTTCCCCCATGCTCTTCGGCGACCTCGCGCCGCAGCCGCTGGGGAGAGGACCCGCGGTGCCGCTGCGGCCGTAACCTGAGAATCTGGAACTGATAACCCAGAAACTGCGCAAGCGTGAGTGTACCGGCGAGAGCCAACTTCATTCCCAAATCCATGAGGTGAGCCTGCGCGCGTGCGTGCAAGTAACAGGGGCGCCGGGCCCCTGCTCACGACGGCGTGTGCGCGCCATGAAGTTCGCAAACCCTAGGTAGTCAACCCGGGTCTCCGCCGACGCAGCTCTCTTCGCGATCAAGGACTCGCGGGTTCTCTGACTTCAACTCCCCGATCCCACGAGCACTCCGAGCTCTGGTTTCCGCGACCTGGTGCGCGCGCGCGCGCCGCGCAGCCCGCGCTCGCCCCTCCCGAGCTGATGCTCAGACCAGGGCGGCCTGAAGTTGATCTGCAGGTCCTCCCCGTCGGGGGGGCCCATCCACGGGCGGCCGCGGTCCCTGGCCGTCTTTGCTGCCAGGCCCTGGAGCATCGCGACGCCCCCCGTCGTGAGGGAGGCCGGGCAGGCGCCGCGCCTCGAAGCGGCGCGTCGCCTCCTCCGCGGGGAAGTCCTCCGAAGGAAAAACGCTCGGGCCATTCTCGGCCGCGCGCGCCTGCCGCGACGTCGCGCCGCGCGCGACTCGCGGGGGCGCGCGCAGGGCGTCTGCAAGCAAAGGGACAGCTTCTTGTCTTTCTTCTCGCGCTCGAGCGCCGCGGTTCGAAGCTTCGCGTGCTCGCGCGTGGCCTCGGAGAGCTCGCCGCCCACCGCCGCGGGCCCAGGCCCGACCGCTGGCATCTGTGGGGCCGCGGGGCCCCGAGCTGCGCGCTGATGCGCGCGGGTCGCCAGCGACGCCTGCGCGCGAAGCCGCGCGGTGGTTCGAACGCGCGGCGCAGCGTGGTCCGCCCCTGCGCACCTGGGCGCGAGAGATGCGGGCCGTCGGCCAGTCGCCTGGCTCGCTCGCGGGGGCAGCTCCCGATCTGATATGGTCAAGAACCCACTGGCGCGTGCGCTCGTCGGCAAAATCGTTCGGCTCCACGCTCTCGCAAAGCTCCGCCATGTGGCGTGCAATTGCAGCGTGCCACCCGAGGGGCCGACCGCCCTCGCGCGCGCCAGGGTCGGTCCCAGCGACGAACTCGACCTGCGCCGCTGCGGCGACGGAGCCGGCGCGACCACCGAAGGCCGCCCCCAGCAGGCCCGCCAAGACCGCGCCAATCTCATCGCGAGGCCACATCGCGCTCGACTGGGCACAAGTGCGCAGGGAACGACACTCAAACGCTCTCAGCGGCTCTCGAACCCGCGCGCCACGCGTTGCGCCCCCGCGCTCGCGCCACCTCCCGTAAGGGCGGGCGCTCCGCGCCGCGATGCAGCCGGACCGCCGGCCCCTGCTGGGGCCTGGTCCCGCGCCGCGGGCCCGCTGGCCGCGCGCCTTCCAGGCAGGGCCCAGATGGGCCGCCACGCGCGCTGCAGGCCCGATGGCCGCGCGCCCCGAAGACGACCCCTGATGGAATCACCTGGCCCCGCGCCCCGCGCCTGAAGGTCCCGCGCGCGCCGGCGCCCGGCCCCTGCCGCGGCCCGCCCCCGCGCTGCAGGCCTGATGGCCGCGCGCCCCTCAACGCAGAGGGCCCCTGATGGGGCCGCGCCGTGCGCAGCTCGCCCTGATGGAGTCCCCCGGCTTGGCGCCCCGCGCCTGAAGGCAAAAAGCATCGCCGCGTCGGCCCCCGCTGGAACCCGCTCCCGCGCCGCCGGCCCGGCGGCCGCAGCGCCGCCGCACACTGGGGCCCTCGATAAGGCAGCATTGCGCGCCGCGCCGGCGCGGCCACGCGCCGACCAGATAAACAAATACTTACCGCGCATCGAGCAGCCAGCAAAACGCGACGAGCCCCCCCCCCGCGCCCCAACCCAGCCCACCTCGCGAGCCCAAGCCACCCCGCCCCCCCCTCCGCCCGCCCACCCCTCCCGGCTAAGCGCCCGAGCCCCGGCCGCCAGCCCCCCCCCCCCCGCCGCCCGAACGCCGAGCCCCGCCCTACCCGCGAGCCAAGCGCCCGCTCCCCCCCCACGCCCCGCCGCGCCCGCGGCGAACCCCGCCCACGCCCACACCCCAACAAGCACCCCCCTTCCCGCGCGGGCCAGGCCCCCCAAGCCTCCCACCCCCACAGGCGCAGCCACCCCCCCAAAACGCCCAAGCCCCCCCCTCAAAGAACAACTGGAAACCACCCGCTCCCAAACCGCCCCAGGCGAAGAAACAGAAAGCCCCCGCCCCACCCCGCGACCCGCGCGCCAGGACAGGCGGGGGGGCGGAATCCCAAACGCGGAACATGGCCGCGAACGCAGCGGCAACCCCGCTGGGTCGCCGCGCTCTCCCGTGCCAATATCGCAATGATTTGTTCCTCCGCGGCGGCCCTCGGCGCCGCGCGCGCGCGCGGGAGAGCGAATGCGTTGAGCGACGCGCTGCCTAGAGCCCTGACACCGCGATCTGCTCCCTCCCCATCGGCGCCATCTCCCCCGCGGCGCAAACGTTCTGCTCGCCCGCCTTGTAAACAAGCCGCGTCAAATCCTCCAACCAGGCTGAACAGCAGCCTGAACCGCTTGCTGGCAACAGGGGGGGGGGGGGGGGGGGGGTCGATGAGTAGGACGAGACGAGCGCGCATATATGCATTCTCCAGGTGCAGAAAGAAGCAGATGGGGCGGAAAGAACAGCCTGTTCGCCCCAGAGGCAGGGTCAGGCGGGGAGAGCTACCCCCAGACGATTTCTCATGCAAACATGGCTGGCTTGCAGCACAGCCTGGCCACGCGCGGACCTGTCCGACCGGGCGCGCCCAAACAGCCCGCGACCCCCTGCGAGGCCCAGTCCCGAGGGAAAGCCCGCACGCAAACACCCAGGTTCAGAGGCCAGCGAAAAGCCAGAAACTTGACTCCCCGGGCAACTCGCATCGCCAGCGAGCGGGGCGAATTGGGCTGCAAAGAATCGCGACGCAGCCCGCGTGCTCACTCCTGTCAAAGGCCGCCACGCCCTCATAGCTCACTGTCAGCTGAAGGAACCCTGTCTCGGAGACCGTGACCTTCGCCGAGATCGCAGGATGCTCTGGCGAGAGGAGCCCATGCACTTGTCCACCCAATCCGTTATTCCCACCCTGGAACAGCCCCACGACTTTTGCCAGGATCGCACGCGCTTGCCCGAGGTAGAGCTGCGCTTGCCCGAGGTAGAGAAACGGGTTGAGAGTGGTGAGGGAAAGGGCGCGACGGGCGCGGAGCTCCCGCGGCTGCTGGCCCATCGGGTTCGTAGTAACGGCGCTGCCGGCAGTCCGTCTCTTACCGAAGAAGGCTGAGCAAGCGAGAGTGGATGAGAAGTCAAGGACCACCGTGCGAGTCAATAAGTAGGCACGCGCTGTGGGCTCTTCCCCAGTAGGGCTGCGCACGTGGGCAACGGGGCGCACTGCAACTTCCAAGGGGATGATCCGACATTTTTTCCTCGCAGCAGTGGTGATGGTGAGGTAACAATCGATGGCAGCTCCGTGAATCGCCACGTACATGTCGTTACCTGTCGTAACGGCGCTGGCGGGGATGCCGCTAGAGTCAGAACTCACGGTGTCCAGCAGAACGTATGTCCTGCGAACGTGGCCGAAACTCGGGGCGAACATTCTGGCAGGTATACGCCAGAGCAAGAAGAGGAGGAAGAGGAGGAGGAGGAGGAGGAGGAGGAAGAGGAAGAGGAGGAGGAGGAGGAGGAGGAGGAGGAGGCGAGGGAGGAGAGGGACTGATACGAAATACCCCAGCATCGTATCATCTAACACCGCGCGCGCTTCTGGAAACCGAGCACGGCGAGCCGAGTAGCACTTTCCCGATCAGGTCCCACGGCACGGAGCATCCTGCGACGAGCCGAGCCATCATTATCCCTCAACTTGGTGCCCGCACGAGCAGACGCCGCCGGTGACTGTCACATCCCGCCTCGAAGCTCAGCATCCGGATCAAGGGTGACCTGGTGGATCGCTTCGTCCTTCAGCACCTTCGTATCCCGAAACTGTTCCTCCCGACTCGTTGCCATCGGTATGAACTCGGACTGCATCCGAGGGAAATACAGACCGAGCATTCTCATCTGATTCGTAAACAGCTCAAGCTCCTAGGTGCAAGCTCCGAAACGCTCGGATACCATCCTGGTGGGATCACTGGGCTGGGAGGTCATGGCCTTCACATCTTCGACACCTGGGGGCGCAGGCGCTGGGGGGCCGCTCCCGAACCTGCCCAGACAGCGGAAGACAGGAGCAGCCTCTCATCCCTCCCGCCCCTGGATCTTCCCCCATCCCCCCCTCCCCCCTCGAGCGCGCGGCCCCACGAAAACCCTCGCGCGGGGAGCTCCGATGGCATACTTCTCGCTCCTCCCCCCTCCCCTTCCATCCCCCCTGCCCTCCCCCCTCACATGTGCCCAGTGTGGGCCACAAGCTGCGGCGATGGGGGGCGGACGGAAGGGGGGGGAGGGGGGGGGGGCACCTTCCCGTTTCGGCGATGGGGGAGGGGCGGAGGGGAGGGGAGAGGAAGGGAAGGGACGTAGGGCCGAGACAACCCGGCCGTGTTCTGCCGTCGGCGACTAGTGGCCTCGGGCTGCTCCGCGGGGCGCGGCCAAGATCGCAGAAGGGCCGCGGGAGGGAAAGGGGGGAGGAGTTGGCGGGGGGCAGGGGCCGAGGGGCGGAGGAGGGGGGGCAGGAAGGAGAGAGGGAAGAAAGGGCGGAGGGGGGCCAGGAGGGGAGGCGGCATGAGGAGGTGAGCAGCGACGGGCGCGGGAGCGAGCGCGAGGGGGGCAAGGGGGAGGGGGGCAGGATCGCTTCGTAACGTCAACACCCAGAGGTCTTGACCAATCCGCCAGGGCCGGCTCTTCATCCTGAGTAGGAGGGGGAGGAGGAAGGAGATGAGGAGGATAACGAGGAGGAGGAGGAGGAGGAGGAGGAGGAGGAGGAGGAGGAGGAGGAGGAGGAGGAGGAGGAGGAGGAGGAGG
>CAUYUJ010011308.1:0-23571 GCA_963575745.1 Prorocentrum cordatum | reverse complement strand
AGGAGGAACTCGCTGAGGGCGAGGAGGTGGCGGAGGCAGGGCCAGTCCCAGGCCGGTGAGTGCAGAAGAGGAAGAGAAGTGGTAGAGGGGCTGAGGGTGCGGAGGACCTGCAGAGGCAGCAACGCTCGACGACACGACGCCCGCCCCCCGCCCCCCGTCCCCGTCTCCTCGTCCCTCCTCTCTCCCCCCTCCTTGGCTAGTGCTCGCTTGCGGAGCCCATTCCCCATACAGCTTTTGGGCGTGCCGGCCCATCCGCTATCAACTTGCTGCCTTGCTGTGCGGTGCGTGAGGCACAGCCCTGAAGGTGTGCTCCTGTCGCGGGCCTGCTGAGGGATATCGCCCCTCTCGGCAGAGCCAACAAAAGTCCTCCGGATGGAGGCACCCTTCAGTTTTGATTTCAGTTCAGCGGTCAAGGCCCTCCCGCTGCGGGCATGTGTCCTCGGTGCTGTCCTATCCGTCCCCCGTGATCTGGGAATCGCTCAACCCGCCCGACTTGGGAGGCCCCTCGCTGAAGGCGGGGGCCTCGCATGTTGTACAATTCATCCTCGTGGGACTGTCGGCCGACACGCCTGGCCCTGGTGGTCACTGGCCCTAAAGGGGGGCTAGTGCCTGGGTCGCGGATCAGCCGGAGGAGGAGGAGGAGGAGGAGGAGGAGGGTGGTGGGGGGGGAGGAGGAGGAAGAGGAGGAGGAGGAGGAGGAGGAGGAGGGGGAGGAGGAGGAGGAGGAGGGGACGCTTCGCGTAACCCCACCAGCGTGCTTCCGACGCGATGCATACTTGCACGCTGGCAGTACGACTCAGTTTCAGCTGCCCCCTCACTCGCCGGTCCGCCGCTGAGCTGCTGCGTGAGGTGCCGGTTAGCCGCTGTAGGTGTGGCCACCCTCCGTCGCTTTCGTTTAATTCGTCGCTGCGTGCCCCGCTTTGACTGGACTCGCCGCCGGCGCGCTCGCCCGCGGCCGCTGACTACAAAAAGTAACCCCACCAGCCCATCCAGAAACGATGCTCAGGCGAGTTGCCCTGACCAGGGCTTTGTAGGAACACGCAGTGGAATAAGGGGCTGGGGAAGCCGTCGTACCCAAAGAGGGGGAGCATGGAGGAGGAATCGGAGGAGAAGGAGGAGGAGGAGGAAGGAGGTTGAAAACAGGAAAAGGCTGGGGGGAACAGTGCGGAGGTAGGAGGAGGAATAAACATAATGAGATTACAACTAAGAATAACAAGAGACAAAACAAGAGTAATAATACGAGGATGAATGGAGGAGGAGGAGGAGGAGGAGGTGGAGGAGGAGGAAGGAGGAAGGAGGAAAGAGGAAGGAGGAAGGTGGAGGAGAAAAAGGAGGAAAGCGAGGAGGAGGAGGGGGAGGAGGATGATGAGGAGGAGGAGGAGACGCCACTGACGAGGACGGAGAGGGAGAGAGAGAGAGAGAGAGAGACAAAACAAGAGTCCAAATACCCCAATGTGGCCCATCGAAGTGGATTTTGTTGTCACCAAGGTGCGGTTCGGACAGGCTGCACACTATGGGCGAGCGACTGGACCCCCTCGGGAAAACAGATCCTCCTCGCCCAGCAAATCTTCGGAACCCCGAGCCTCTGCACAGCCTGCTCGGCTCACGAGCTTCTGCCCCGTTGGGCCCGAAGGCCTGGAGGCAGCCCGAGAGACAGAGGTTGCCAGCACCCGCGAAAGGAGGGGCTCTCGAAGCCCCGGGCCCTCCAGGCAGGGACCCCCGCACGACTTCCAGGGACCGAGGAACCAGGCCGTCGCGCCGTCTGCGCTGCCTTTGGCTGCTGGGCTGCCGCCTCACGCGAGTGCGTGTGATCCTGCGCAGGGTGCGCGCCTGGGCGCTGGATGTGTGGAGAAGGAGGAGGAGGAGGAGGAGGAGGAGGAGGAGGAGGTGGGAGGAGGAGGAGGAAGGAGAGGTGGAGTGAGGGGTGGGGAGGACGTGGACTGAGAGAACGAGGACAGGACCATGGGACCAGGACCAGGCCTGGACGAGGAGGAAAAGGCTGAGGGAGACGGGAGGCGGGAGGCGGGAAGGCGGGAGGCAGGAAGCGGGATGGTAGGGAGGAGGAGGGGAGGAGGAGGAGGAGGTGGAGGAGGAGGAGGAGGAGGAGGAGGAGGAGGAGGAGGAGGAGGAGGAGGAGGAGGATGACCAGTGTAAACCCAAGAGTCATCAACGATGTTGGAATTAACCCTCCCTCCAAGCTCCCTCTTCATAGGGCCCTACAGCGGTTCATGTCCATTGAGGGAACTGCCTCGTTGGAAGACAAACGTTTGAAGACCCTGAAGCATGTCAAAACATTGTTCTCGGGATTCCCACGCTACGGATCCAACTGACTGCTGCGTCCCGACGATCTGGAATCGTGCCAGAACGCAGCGTGGGGGATTTCGACACAGCGAATCAACATACGTAATTGTTGCATCCGCGTAATCCTGAATCTCGCCCAAACACTACTTCGGGTATGCTGGTCATGGGAATCCGTGAAACTCTTGCAAATTTTGAAAACGAATGTGCGCGGCGCTAAGGCGAGAGCCACGTGTTGAAAACGACCCGCCCTTGATTCGTGAAACTCTTGCAAATTTTAAGACGAAGGTGCGCGGCGCTAAGGCGAGAGCCACATTTTGGAAACCACCCGCCCTCAATCCGTGAAACTCTTTCGATATTTTAAGACGACGGTGCGCGGCGCTAAGGCGAGAGCCTCATTTTGAAAACGACCCGCCCTCCGTCTGTGAAGCTGTTGCCATTGTATAACGTTCGTTCAGAGTCACGAGTGGTAACGACGTCTCAGGCGAAACGCCTGGCCCGCCTTAAAAACTGGCCTCCGGGTGCGACAAGGGGAAGTTGTGTATAAGGAGAAGGAATGTCGGAGGTTGGGGGGTGAGATCGCAGTGAAAAGGAGATCCCCCACCGGGAAATCGGTTTCGTGTTCGTGTCGTGCGTGCGGGCGAGGCGAAGCTGCGCGTGATCCTCCTGTAGCCAGGCCGAAGTAGGAGCGAAAGTCCGTTCCCGTCCGCCGGTGGCTGGGAGGTGTCCCAGTTGGGCCGGGCGGTGTCCCGGGTGTCCCCGGTGTCAGCAGGAGCGAAAGTTCGTTTCCCGTCCGCCGGTGGCCGGGAGGTGTCCCAGTTGGGCCGGGCGGTGTCCCGGGTGTCCCGGGTGTCCCGGGCGTCCCGGCGCTAACGCATGTCGCTAATTTCAGCATTCATTTTTTTCGGCGCCTGCGGCGGGCTTTCTTATCCAATCCAGCTTATCTTATCCACTCCATCTTGTCCAATCCAATCCACCTTATCTTATCCAACCCATATTGTCCCACTTTATCTTATCCCACCCAATCCAATCCACCCAACCAAATCCATCAATTCATCAAGGTGATACGCTGGAGGTCAGTAAGGATGGGCATTTGATTTCAATCCCCCCCAACTTCCGTATCGCCCGCAGGGCGGTCGTATAGGTATTTATAAGGAAAAGGAATCGAGGAGGTGGAAGGAGGAGGACCCTGGAGTTCTCGGAGGGCCCAACCTGCGCGGGCGATTCTGGTGCCTCAACTTTGAAGAAGTGGGCGACTTTGTCTTGCCAGCTCCGCCTCGGGAGCGGGCCGGGCCCTCACACAAATCCCGAAGTCTCCGAGCCCCCGCCGAGACAGCAGCGTGGCCTCCGCAGGCCGAACAAAAGGGGAGCGGGGGAAGGGCCTCATCCGCCTCGGGGCAACCGAGCAAGCAGTGGCCCCCCGCTTTCCAAGGCCCTTGGCATCGCTCGGACGCGTGCATTTTTCCTTGGGCGAGGACCATAGAGGAGCATCCTCGATCATTCGGCGAAAAAGCCACGCACGAAACCGAAAAAAGCACAGGGAATGGACGTCCGAGCGATGGCCAGGGCCTGGTGCCCTCTCTGGGCGCCCCTGAGAAGGCTGTCGCTCGGGGCGTCAGCTGCAGGGTCGGGATCCAGGCTGGGCTGCGCTGGCGGGGGGTCCTGGGCCGCGACAGCGGCGCCACGGGCGCGGGCTCCGTCCATCTGGGCTTCGCGGTCCGAGGGCAAATCCAGGGACACCAACGAGAGCCCCTGAGCTCCTCCATTCTCAAAAACACCCCTGGTCACTCTAGTGAACCCCAGCTCTCGTGATGAGCTAGATGAGGTCACGAGACAAAGCCAGGCAACCATCGGCAAGGATAATTGTATCTTCGGTGTCGTGCTTGACTAGGCCTGCTCCTAACTTGGCGAGTCTGTCCACTTCATGATTCCTCGTCCACTCGAATTCAGACAGCAAGCCTTCTCTAACATCTTGATTGGCGCATGGGCAGGAACCTTCTTGAAACGAGCCTCCTCTGGGCCTTCCGACTCCCAAGCAAGCTTCCAGAGAGGAGACCTGGGGTTCGAGGAGAGGCCCTTGTATTTATTTTGACAGCAGTCCAGCGTGCCTCTGCAGCTGGTGGGACAGGTAAAGTCTCCTGCTCACAGCTTCCAAACAATGAAAACAGCATTGTCCTCGCCGTCTCGTGCCACCTGAACTGGCAAGCTGAGGAGGAGGGGGAAGAGGGGGAGGAGGGCGAGCATACTGGCCAGAGGCCTCTTGGATGTCTCTCGGAGTCTCTTCCGGTGTCTCGTGCGAGCTTCGCGAAGTCCTCTTGGGGCGCCTTGGGGGCCTCTTGGCGGTCCTGGGCTCTCTTGGAGCATCTTGGGTTCCTCGCGGGAGCCTCTTGGGGCCTCTTGGGGGTTCCTCGGGAGCCTCTTGGGGACCTCTTCGGGGTCTCTTGGGGCCTCTTGGGCGCCTCTTGGTGCACTTTTGCAAGCCTTGCGGGCCATCCTGGGGCCATCCTGTAGGAGCTCGATCAAAAAAAGGCAGTATGTAGTCAATCAGCCCCCCCCCTAGGACGCCAAAGTGGGCCCAAAGGAAAAGCGATGCGTTGTGCCTTCTAGTCGATGCCTTCTCGGACGATCCAAGGGGTCGCGACCCCCCCCTTCCAGGCCCAGGGCAGGGGGTAGGGGGAGGGGTCAAGACACCCTCGCCGCCCGCAAGCTGTCTCGCTCACTCCCGCCCGCCCGCCCGACACAAGCAGAACCTGAACATCAGCATGTTCAGTGGTCATCTATGGACGGGAAGCGACCAGAAACCAAAGCATACGCGATGTGCGCGCCGCTGGGGCGAGGTGCGCCAGGCGCGCCATGCGCGCCAGGTGCGCCAGGCGCCCCTGGTGCCCAAGCCTGCCAGGCACGCCTGGCGCGCCAGGTGCGCCACGTGCTCCGCATGCGCCATGTGTGCCGCATGGTCCAGCCGCGCCAGGTGAGCCACGTTCGGGGCGCACGCAGGGTGTGCCAGGTGCGCCCGCACACGTGTTTGCACACCTCGGGAAACATGTCGGCCCCCACCATCACTGTCGAAAGCCGGTGCACAATCGCGCGGGGAGACCATCATGGTGTCTGGTGGGCCTGCGCACAGCAGGCAATACGCCAGTACCCCCGCCGTCCTTGTCAAACCGGATGGGCAACGATCGCGGGGTGGCTACGCATGATCGAAATTTGCTGGCGATGTGTATTTTGTATTGTTTGTTGGCATGGATGGTGGCCTTGCGCAAAGCAGGCAATCTGATAATACCCACGCCGTCCCTGTCCAAAACAATGCGAAGTGCTCGTGTAGCCCACAAGCTTGACCCAATATTTTTGTCCCAATTTGTATTGTGCATTGTTTACATCGATGGCGGGGGGGCGTTGTCATTGTTCTTGGTTGGCTGCTGGTCGCCTGGGCCAAGAACAGATAGGACATATAAGTTAGCTGGCCTTTTCTCCTTACCTCGAGCCCATCTCTGTTTCCGAGCCAGACTGGCGGCACCGCGGAGGGAATTCCGTAGGAATTCTAAGGCCAAGTGGGCCACGCTTGTGGCCCATTTGGCCTTAGTTGGTTGGGAGATAGCGCCAACTCAAATCATATCCATATGACATATGATGACTCATATGACTCATATGACTCATATTCACACAACTTCGCGGCAGTATGTCAGGACTGGTGGCCACTTGAAGCCTTGCTCGTCTCCTCCTCCTCCTCATCATCCGCCTCCTCCCCCTCCATCTCCTCCTCCTCCTCCTCCTCCTCCTCCTCCTCCTCCTCCTCCTCCTCCTCCTCCCCCTCCTCGGCCGGCCTGCCAGCAGAAGGAATTTGCACTCGCGGGAGGTTGGCATGGGTTCTTCCTTTGAGAAGGGTGCGACGGTGTGCGAAGGGATTGGCCTCATGGGGCGATCGGTCGCTGGTCCCTGCCGCCCCCCGGCCACGCACAACGCTGCCGCTCCCTCCCCTTCTATCCACAGCGCTTCGCTGCAGCATGTCCGGACTGTCAGCTGGACTAGAGCTTCAGCGCGCGCGACGCGCGCGGGGAGGGTCCCATGCCCATGGGTTCCGACACCCTTGAGGGCTCTATGTTATTGATGTGGATTTGACTGCCTTTTGCTTGATTGTTTCCCCCAAGCTCTTCGGTTTTCATCACCCACAATAAGGTAAGGGACAAAGACCACCTAAAAAATAAGAAGTGTGTGTGTGGGGGGGAGAAGACGAGCATCCAAAACTTAATGAACATCTGTGGATTATTGGGATTTGTGTATATGTTTTCGTGTGTCGCTGGGCCTCATCATTTTCGGCGCAATGGCCCGCCCGATCATTTACTTTACATACCGCGCCAATGATGTATCGATGCCTTGGTATGGTGCTGCGGCGATGCGATACAGTGTGGCGAGCGTTTGAGGCCTTCGGGCGCATATTAGCATACAGTCGGCCCGAGCTCTAAGACAGAGGTCGGTTCGGGGAGAGTGCCCCAATGTTCTCCGTGTTTGTTGAATGTTCTTGTGCATCCTGGGGGAGGGCACCCTCGAAGGTTTTTCAGCTTGGTCAGCGGAGGGTCTCACGTTCTTCTAGAAGGATGCTACTGTATTCTGTCATAGGGCCGACTGCAGTGTGGTGGTACCATCGTGCGTGCATGACTTAGTTGTGCTTTTTTGTGGTGATAGGTTGGCGGGTCGATGAGGTAACGATACGGTTTTGAGAATATACGGTAACATAGCTACTATACCCCTTGATGCTGTGACGATCTATGTCGAATCATCGCCGTAGCCAAATGTTGATGCAAGGGGTTCGAAATCCATGTTGAGATACCACAGACGGTGTAGTGGCGTCTCCGGATTGCGTCGTGGTTGAATGAGCGGACGAGTGCGACGGAAGTCGAGGGCGCAGACGAGAGGGCCGGTCAGAGGATTCTGGGTGCAGACATAGTTGGCCCCGAAGATCCTCCAGATTTTTCGGGCCACGCTCCCAGCAGATGCAGATGCGCGGCATTCCCACCGCAAGGCGTGCAGGCTTTCTGTTCAGCGCACGTGCGCACAGTCAGCCCCAGGGACCTGCTCTGCCCTCTCCCATCGGCAGCTTGCACTGGCCGCCCACTTGCCAGTACAGCAGTACGCCCGCCTTCGGTGCCTGAGCCCGCCTGCGCACTCCTCGCGGTAAAGATTCTCTACGCCTTGGCGCCTTGTCCTCCTCCCCCTCCTCCTCCCCCTCCTCCTCCCCCTCCTCCTCCCCCTCCCCCTCCTCCTCCTCCTCCTCCTCCTCTTCCTCCTCCTCCTCCTCCTCCTCCTCCTCCTCCTCCTCCTCCTCCTCCTTCCTCTTCCTCCTCCTCCTCCTCCTCCCCTCCTCCTCCTCCTCCTCCCTCCTCCTCTCCTCCTCCTCCTCCTCCTCCTCCTCCTCCTCCGCCGCCTCCTCCCTCCTCCGCCTCCTCCTCCTCCCCTCATCATCATCATCCTCATCCTCATCCTCATCCTCATCCTCATCCTCATCCTCCCTCATCATATCCTCACCTCATCCTCCTCCTCATCCTCCCCTCCTCCTCCTCCTTCTCCTCCTCCTCCTCCTCCTCGTCGTCCTCCTCCCCCCCCTCGTCCTCCTCCTCCTCCTTCTCCTCCTCCACCCCCTCCTCCCCTTCCCTTTCCCCCTCCTCCTCCCCTAACTCTTGGGCCGTTTCCCTGGGGCTGGCTCTGCCCCGAGAAGTTATTCTGTGGTGTCGGGGCCCAGCGAGGTTCCTCCGAGGCGGGAAGTCGTGCAGAAATTCCAGGAGCTTCTCGAGGCGTCACGGGCGGGAGCTTTGGCTTAGCGTGTCGCTCCGCCGGCTCCGCACGCTTCGGCCGTTTTTTGAAGGCAGATCTGCCTTCAAAAACCCGTTCTTACAGAGTAGGCCTTCAAAAAGAACGGTTTTTTGAAGGCAGATCTGCCTTCAAAAAACCGTTCTTTTTGAAGGCAGATTTGCCTTCAAAAAACCGTTCTTACAGAGGTCCCCCTTTCCCGGCCGAGCCTCCCGTGCCGCGGAGCGGAGCGGCGCGCTCTCCGCTTGCACGGCGCAGCGTGTCGCCGGGGCCGCCGCCGCGGCGCGCTGTGCAAGAGCTGCTGGCCGCAGACCCGAGGGGAGAATTGATACGTGACCACCGCCTGGATCACCACCTACCAAACCACCCCAACCCAACCCGAAGGCCTCAATTTGCCCTCCATTTCCAGTGGGGGGGGGTGGGGGAACGTTGAAAAAACACATGGAACGCGTACCCCCCCCAACCCGAAATTCGGGTCAAATTCGGGTCTTCGGGTTGGGTTGGGGTGGTCTGGTAGGTAGTCACTGGAGGATCAATTTTCGGGGACCTCGGCAGGCGGTGGACATGGACACATGCGGGCCCCCAGGGGCCAAAAGATGTGTCCATGGCCACCGCCCGCTGGGGCACCAGGACGTCCGTTCCCAGGCGGTGGATGTGGATACACACATATATATATATATATATATATATATATCCCCGCCCCGCGAGGTCTGGGGAGCACGGGGGGGACGGGCTCCGCGGCAGCGGCGAGCGATCGAGGGAGTCCCGCCGCCGCCTCGCGCGAGGCCCTGGAGCAGCTGGCCTCCGTCAAGGCAGAGCTCCGCGGCCCCGCCCGTGGCGGCAGAAAGCCGCGCCGGGCGGCCCCCCCCCCCCCGCAGCCAAAATGAGCGGCGCGCGCGCGCGGCGCGCCTGCACGCGGGGGCGCTCCGGAAGAGGCCTCGCTTCAGAGGAGGGGTGTCTATGCAGCACCCTGCAGTCGCGGAGAGGAGTGAGGGGGCGAGCGGGTGGGTCGCGGGTGGGTCGCGGAGTGGGTCGTGGGGTGGGTCGCGGGGTGGGTCTCGGGCGGCATGGTATCAGCAGCAGCAACAACAACCACAATAACAACAGCAGCAGCAACAACAAGAACAGCAATCATTTTCAGACTGTTCGCTCTTATCTGCTCGCGGGCCGCTCAACACGTAAATCCCAAACCCTCGATACCCGCTCTCTTCATCTTCTTCGATCGTACCCCCTTGGGGTGTATATCTGTCTTACCTGCAACGTGTATTTCGTGCAGCCCCTAAGGAAAGGGAAGAGAGGACGGATGGAAGAAAGAGACAAGGTGGAGGGAGGAGGATGCAGCACGAGAGAGTAGCAGGAGGGGGGCTAGGAGCAGAAAGCGCGTGGCAGAACCAGACGGAGACATCGAGCGGGTAGCCTAGCAGGCGGGGCGGGAAGGCGAGCCCAGGCGGCCAGGTCGAGCAGGCGGGTTGCTGAAGCGTGCGTCCGGCATGAATCGCGAGGAAGGTTCGAGCGATAGTGCGATTCTCAACTACATCGCGTGGAAATCCACAGCGAGAGCGTGATTCCAGAGTGTCGAGGGCGCGGCGCCTGAGTCAATTGCGAGAAGCATCGAGCGGGAGCCGTGGTTTTGTCGGGAAGGGGGTTGTCGGCGGCGAGGAACAGCACCGTCTTCAGGAAAAAGGGTGGAAGCCTCGAGCGGGACGTGGTTCTTGCTGGGAGCGGCGCCAATCCAAAAGAGAGTTCGGCGCCAGTCCAGCGTTGAACGGAAGGAAGTCTCGGGCGGGAGCGCTGGTTTTGTCGGGGCGGCGGTTTTCGGCGGCGAGGAGGAGCACCGCCTTAAGTAAAAAAGGAAGAGGTCTCGAGCGGGAGCGTTGTTTTTGCTGGGGGCGGCGCCGATGAGAGAAAGTCTAGCGCGCCAGTCCAAGGTAAAACGGAAGGAACTCTCGAGCGGGAGCGCTGGTTTGGTTAGGACGGCGGCTTTCGGCGGCGAGCAAGAACACCAGCCCTGAGTTTAAAAGGAGGACGTCTCGAGCGGGAGCGTTGTTGTTGTTGTTGAACATTATTAATTCTAAAGAATAATTATTGTTGGGCCCCCTGGTGCACGCCCCCCCCGCCGCGCCTAGGCCGCAGCCACGTTTTCATCATTTTCGTGAGGAAGCCTCAGGTAATTCGATGTCATCCAGATCCGGTTGTTTTGTTCCCCCCCGCTTTCCCTTGCAAAAAACACTATAAAATGAAATTTCTTGTTCAAATATAATCAAATTTCAAGAATCCCTTGCAAAAAATAAGGTAAAGTGGACATTCGCGCGCGCAAGACGAAATCCTTCCAAAAGCTTAGTGTTCGGAGCGATTTTAACATAAAAACATCAAAAAACCAATGGTTTTTCAACAAAAAAATGTCAAAATCTCATCCCGCGCGCTCTTGCGGATTCGTAGGAAACCCAACACTTTTTAAACATTTCTGTCAAACGGGCTTTTGCGAGCAACTTTTTCGAACTTCTGCGACAACGGTTGCGCACCTGCCAGGGCCATCATCCCTGTCAAATAATACCATGCGGGACACATTCGTTTTTTCTTCGCGCGCGCACGCCGAAATCTCAAAAACCATTGGGTTCTGTGGGTGTGTACCCCACGCCAGTGTAGTAGCCACGGTCGTCCGCACGCCACGAAGTGAAGTGTCCCAACGTCATAGGGCGGGAAGCTGGGTTTGGGTGGTCGCGAAGAGTCGTTTGGATATTTGGTAGAGCTTGAACTGCCCCCCCACGAAGTGGGGGTATTGTCTCGCGTCGCATGAAAACCCTGGCACTGGTGAGAACACTGAGCGTTCGGGTAAAATGATTGTTGTTGTTGTTGTTGTTGTTGTTGTTGTTGTTGTTGTTGTTGTTGTTGAACATTATTTCTTCTAAAGAATAATTATTGTTGGGACCCCTGGTGCGCGCCCCCCCTGCCCGCCTAGGCCGCAGCCTCATTTTCATCATTTTCGTGAGGAAGCCTCAGAAAAGGGGTGTGTCCGGATCCGGTTGTTTTGTTGTAATCCGTTTTCCCTTGCAAAAAATAAATAAAGTGGACATTTCTTGTTCTAACATAACCAAACTTCAAGAATCCCTTGCAAAAAATAAGGTAAAGTGGACATTCGCGCGCGCAAGACGAAATCCTTCCAAAAGCTTAGTGTTCGGAGCGATTTCAACATAAAAGCATCAAAAAACCAATGGTTTTTCAACAAAAAAATGTCAAAATCTCATCCCGCGCGCTCTTTGCGGATTCGTAGGAAACCCAACACTTTTTAAACATTTCTGTCAAACGGGCTTTTGCGAGCAACTTTTTCGAACTTCTGCGACAACGGTTGCGCACCTGCCAGGGCCATCATCCCTGTCAAATAATACCATGCGGGACACATTCGTTTTTTTCTTCGCGCGCGCACGCCGTCGTCGTCGGCCGCGGGGCCCTGAATAGTAGCCACGGTCGTCCGCATGCCACGAAGTGAAGTGTCCGAACGTCATAGGGCGGGAAGCTGGGTGTGGGTGGTGGCGAAGAGTCGTTTGGAAATTTGGTAGAGCTTGAACCGGCCCCCCCACAAAGTGGGGTATTGCCCGCCTCCTATGAAAACCCTGGCACTGGTGAGAACGGTGTGTCCCCACGTGCTAGTAATTGTTGTTGTTGTTGTTGTTGTTGAACATTATTTATTCTAAAGAATAATTATTGTTGGGCCCCCTGGTGCGCGCCCCCCCTGCGCCGCCTAGGCCGCAGCTACATTTTCATCATTTTCGTGAGGAAGCCTCGGGTAAAACGATGTGATCCAGATCCGGTTGTTTTGTTGTAATCCGTTTTCCCTTGCAAAAAACACTATTAAATGACATTTCTTGTTCTAATATAATCAAATTTCAAGAATCCCTTGCAACAAATAAGGTAAAGTGGACATTCGCGCGCGCAAGACGAAATCCTTCCAAAAGCTTAGTGTTCGGAACGATTTTAACATAAACACATCAAAAAAACCAATGGTTTTTCAACAAAAAAATGTCAAAATCTCATCCCGCGCGCTCTTGCGGATTCGTAGGAAAACCAACACTTTTTAAACATTTCTGTCAAACGGGCTTTTGCGAGCAACTTTTTTCGAACTTCTGCGACAACGGTTGCGCACCTGCCAGGGCCATCATCCCTGTCAAATAATACCATGCGGGACACATTCGTTTTTTCTTCGCGCGCGCACGCCGTCGTCGTCGGCCGCGGGGCCCTGAATAGTAGCCACGGTCGTCCGCATGCACGAAGTGAAGTGTCCGAACGTCATAGGGCGGGAAGCTGGGTGTGGGTGGTGGCGAAGAGTCGTTTGGAAATTTGGTAGAGCTTGAACCGGCCCCCCCACAAAGTGGGGGTATTGCCCGCCTCCTATGAAAACCCTGGCACTGGTGAGAACGGAGTGTCCCCATTCTTAAATGATTGTTGTTGTTGTTGTTGTTGTTGTTGTTGTTGTTGTTGTTGTTGTTGTATTTGTTTGAACATTAATTACTTCTAAAGAATAATTATTGTTGGGGCCCCTGGTTCACGACCCCCCCGCCGCGCCTAGGCCGCAGCCTCATTTTCATCATTTTCGTGAGGAAGTCTCAGGCAAAACGGGGGAGTCCGGATCCGGTTGTGTTGTTACGATCGGTTTTCCCTTGCAAAAAAAAGCTAAAGTGGACATTTCTTGTTCTAACATAACCAAACTTCAAGAATCCCTTGCAAAAAATAAGGTAAAGTGGACATTCGCGCGCGCAAGACGAAATCCTTCCAAAACCTTAGTTTTCGTAGCGATTTTAACATAAAAACATAACAAAAAAAAACCAATGGTTTCTCAAAAAAAAATGTCAAAATTTCATCCCGCGCGCTCTTGCGGATTTGTAGGAAACCCAACACTTTTTAATCATTTCTGTCAAACGGGCTTTTGCGAGCAATTTTTGCGAACTTCTGCAACAACGGTTGCGCACCTGCCAGGGCCATCATCCCTGTCAAATAATACCATGCGGGACAAATTCGTTTTTTCTTCGCGCGCGCACGCCGTCGTCGTCGGCCGCGGGGCCCTGAATAGTAGCCACGGTCGTCCGCATGCCACGAAGTGAAGTGTCCGAACGTCATAGGGCGGGAAGCTGGGTGTGGGTGGTGCGAAGAGTCGTTTGGAAATTTGGTAGAGCTTGAACCGGCCCCCCCACAAAGTGGGGGTATTGCCCGCCTCCTATGAAAACCCTGGCACTGGTGAGAACGGTGTGTCCCCACGTGCTAGTAATTGTTGAACATTATTAATTCTAAAGAATAATTATTGTTGGGGCCCCTGGTGCACGGCCCCCCTGCGCCGCCTAGGCCGCAGCTACATTTTCATCATTTTCGTGAGGAAGCCTCAGGTAATTCGATGTGATCAAGATCCGGTTGTTTTGTTCCCCCCCGCTTTCCCTTGCAAAAAACACTATAAAATGACATTTCTTGTTCTAATATAATCAAATTTCAAGAATCCCTTGCAAAAAATAAGGTAAAGTGGACATTCGCGCGTGCAAGACGAAATCCTTCCAAAAGCGTAGTGTTCGGAACGATTTCAACATAAACACATCAAAAAACCAATGGTTTTTCAACAAAATTATCCTGGCGAAGGACCCAACCATATGCAGTTGTGAGTACCGCAATTGTGAATATCTTCTTCGGTGGCGCTCCCTATGAGGCCACGAACCGTATGAGGGGTGTGCCGAACTGTGGCGGGGTACACAATGCAAAGGAATACGACAGGTCGAATTACGAGAGACTGAACGCGGGCGAGTCAGACCGTGAGTGAGTCTGAGTGTGAATGAGTCTGCGTGGGAGTGAGTAGATTTGCGTGGATGCCATCATGGCCACGCCCAATGTAAATGTATATGAATGTGAATGGTTCGGGCATGCCTGTCCGAACGCTCGTGACTCTGGGCGTGGCCGCCGCAGGCAGCTTCCGCGGGAACCCCGACGGCAGCGCCCGCACGCCGCGACGCCCATGTCGGCACGCCCCTTGCGAGGATCGCGCCCGCTTTCGTCCCTCCTTTTCCTCCCTCTTTGCCCGCGCACTCCAAAAATCAAAGGCCGCGGGCGCAGCGCAGCGCGGAGTCCCCGCGACGCGCGCCGGTCGCCCCAGGCGGGGTCCCAGCGACGCGCGCGGGTCGTCCGCTGCTCGGGGCAGAGAGCTGGCTAGCTAACTGGCTGGCTGAGAGCGGGCAAGGCTCTGACTGCTGGGCAGAGCGACGACGGGCGAACGAGGCGCCGGGCGCCCCGCAGCACGGAGTTCCCGCGACGCGCGCAGGTCGCCCCGAGAGGGTCCCAGCGACGCGCGCGGGTCGTCCGCGGCGCGAGGCCAAACAAAGAGTCGGGCAGTCGAGAGAAGGCGCGGCTCGGGGGGGACGCTCTTCAGGTCAGGCCTCGCGGATAAACTCGGTGAAGCCGAGCTCCCCGGCGAGGGCCGTCGCCTCCCTCCTGCAACGCTTCGTGCGCGCCGCAAACTGCTCCAGCTGCTTCCGCAAGCCCTCCGGCGGCCCTGCCAAGAAGAACTCGATGCGCGGCGCCCGCATGAGCAGGAGGTCCTCGTGGCGCGTGGCGCGCGAGAGCAGCACATAGAGCTCCAGCCACCAGTCGTCGTCCTCCTTCTTGCCGTTCCCGACTTCGTGGCGGCCGCAGTCCAGAATCACGCCTGGGCGACGTCGACCGAGGGAGCAGTGCGCCGGGCAGCTGACGGCCCAGGGCGAGAGTCCGCGGGACCGAGGTCTGGCCGCGGACTGCTCGCGCCCCGGAGGTCTGGCCGTTCCCAGAGCGCCATTCCCCCGCCCCGTCGCCTTCTCGCATGGTGCGCCCCTGGCACGCCACCGTGGCGATGACCCTGCCGTGCGAGAACGGGAAGCCCGTCCGCGTGACCTTGGAGGTGCGGAAGGTGAACGGCTCCGACGTGCGGGGCTCGATGAACACCAGCGGGCCCGCGAGGTCCCCCGTGAGGCTGTCGTCGTGGCGCTGCAGGTCGTCCACGAAGGGCGCGCTCGCGTACTTCTCCATGCGCACAACCCCAGCGGCAAGCGCTTCAGGTAGATCCTCTTCTCCCCCTCTCTCTCGGCTCTCTCGACGTCGTCCCGATCTCGAGGGTCCACGACGATGTGCACGATCTGCCCCTCGGCATCCTTGACGTGGCCGTTCTTGAGGTCGAGCGCTTCCAGGAGCCGGATCCGCATGCCCACGTGCACCGGGAGCAGCCCGTGCATGCCACCGGTGTTCTTCGGGTTGGCACTGTTCATCATCTTGGCGGCGTCCTTGACGCTCATCGTCGGCGCAGACCTGTCGGCGGCCTGCACGAGGTTTCGTGGCCCCACAGGGGGCTCCACCGAAGGCCCTAGTGGCACCGCCCGCATGCGTCCCCCCCCACCCAGTACAGCGTTTCGCGGCGCCACAGAGAGCTCCACCGAAGGCCCCAGTGGGACCGCCCGCTTGCGTTCCCTCAGCCCATTACGGCACGCCCCTCACGCGTTTCGGGGCCCACCGAAAGCGGCACCCACAACGCGTTACTCACAATTGCATATGGTTGGGTCCTTCGCCAGGTCTGCCCTGCCGTTATCGGCCCCCACCTCCTCCCCCCCCTCTCCTCCTCCCCCTCCGCCTCCTCCTCCTCCTGCTCCTCCTCCTCCTCCTCCTCCTCCTCCTCCTCCTCCTCCTCCTCCCCCTCCTCCCCCCCCTCCTCCTCCCCCTCCTCCTCCTCCTCCCCCCTCTCCCCCGGAACGATTTCTGATGGCCCCGGGGCCCGGAAGCGTCCTCCATACGCCGAAGACAAAGACGAGGTCGCCACCACGCGGCCTCCGCCACTTGGCCGCCATGCGAGTTCCGCCACTGGGACCTCAGGTGAAGCTCCCAATGACGCAACGAAGCCTGTGAGATGTGCCCAAAGGACACTCCTCCTCCTCCTCCTCCCCTCTTCCTCTCTTCCCCTCCTCTCCTCGCTCTCTCCTCCCCTCCTCCTCCTCCTCCTCCTCCTCTCCCTCCTCCTCCTCCTCCTCCTCCTTCCTCCTCCCCCCCCTCCTCCCGCAACGCTTTCCTTGGGATGCTGGGTGGGGGACAGGCAATACCTGTGTCCTAGCGGCCCCCCCTGTGAACCACGAAACGCTGCCCTGGGTGGGGGAACCGCATGTGGACACCCCCACTGGGGCCTTCGGTGGAGCTCCCTATGGGGCCACGAAACGCTGCCCTGGTTGGGGGAACCGCATGTGGACACCCCCACTGGGGCCTTCGGTGGAGCTCCCTATGGGGCCACGAAACGCTGCCCTGGGTGGTGGAACCGCATGTGGACACCCCCACTGGGGCCTTCGGTGGAGCTCCCTATGGGGCCACGAAACGCTGCCCTGGGTGGGGGAACCGCATGTGGACACCCCCACTGGGGCCTTCGGTGGAGCTCCCTCTGGGGCTACGAAACGCTGCCCTGGGTGGGGGAACCGCATGTGGACAACCCCACTGGGGCCTTCGGTGGAGCTCCCTATGGGGCCACGAAACGCTGCCCTGGGTGGGGGAACCGCATGTGGACACCCCCACTGGGGCCTTCGGTGGAGCTCCCTATGGGTCCACGAAACGCTGCCCTGGGTGGGGGAACCGCATGCGAACACCCCCAGTGGGGCCTTCGGTGGAGCTCCCTATGGGGCTACGAAACGCTGCCCTGGGTGGGGAAACCGCATGCGAACACCCCCACTGGGGCCTTCGGTGGAGCTCCCTATGGGGCTACGAACCGCTGCCCTGGGTGGGGGAACCGCATGCGAACACCCCCACTGGGGCCTTCGGTGGAGCTCCCTATGGGGCCACGAAACGCTGCCCTGGGTGGGAACCGCATGCGAACACCCCCACTGGGGCCTTCGGTGGAGCTCCCTATGGGGCTACGAAACGCTGCCCTGGGTGGGGGAACCGCATGTGGACACCCCCACTGGGGCCTTCGGTGGAGCTCCCTATGGGGCCACGAAACGCTGCCCTGGGTGGGGGAACCGCTTGTGGACACCCCCACTGGGGCCTTCGGTGGAGCTCCCTCTGGGGCTACGAAACGCTGCCCTGGGTGGGGGAACCGCATGTGGACACCCCCACTGGGGCCTTCGGTGGAGCTCCCTCTGGGGCTACGAAACGCTGCCCTGGGTGGGGAAACCGCATGTGGACACCCCCACTGGGGCCTTCGGTGGAGCTCCCTCTGGGGCTACGAAACGCTGCCCTGGGTGGGGGAACCGCATGCGGACACGCCCACTGGGGCCTTCGGTGGAGCTCCCTCTGGGGCTACGAAACGCTGCCCTGGGTGGGGGAACCGCATGTGGACACCCCCACTGGGGCCTTCGGTGGAGCTCCCTATGGGGCCACGAAACTCTGCCCTGGGTGGGGGAACCGCATGTGGACACCCCCACTGGGGCCTTCGGTGGAGCTCCCTATGGGGCTACGAAACGCTGCCCTGGGTGGGGTAACCGCATGTGGACACCCCCAACAAATCCAGGAGGAGGGAGAGGAGAGGAGAGGAGAGGACCGGCACCGTCCTCTTCAAACGAGGAGCCAACACACAGGAGGTTTGGGGAACAAAATGTCAAAATCTCATCCCGCGCGCTCCTCTTGCTGATTCGGAGGAAACCCAACGCTTTTTCACATTTCTGTCCAACGGGCTTTTGCGGAGGCAACTTTTCGAACTTCTGCAACAACGGTTGCCGCACCTGCCAGGGCCATCATCCCTGTCAAATGAATATCCCATGCGGGACACATTTCGTTTTTTCTTCGCGCGCCCCGAATCAATGACCAACTTCTGTGGGTGTGTACTCCACGCCAGTGTAGTAGCCACGGTCGTCCGCAGGCCACGAAGTGAAGTGTCCCAACGTCATAGGGCGGGAAGCTGGGTTTGGTTGGTCGCGAAGAGTCGTTTGGATATTTGGTAGAGCTTGTAATGCCCCCCCACGAAGTGGGGGTATTGCCTGGTGTCGTATGAAAACCCTGGCACTGGGGAGAACACCACGCGTTCGGGTAAAATGAATGTTGTTGTTGTTGTTGTTGTTGTTGTTGTTGTTGTTGTTGTTGTTGTTGTTGAACACTATTACTTCTAAAGAATTATTATTGTTGGACCCCCTGGTGCACGCCCCCCGCCCAAAACCTAGGCCGCAGCTACATTTTCATCATTTTTCTGCGAAAGCTTCAGAAAAGTGGATTACCCCCGGATCCTGTTTTTTGTTGACGCTCGTTTTCCCTTGCAAAAAACAATAGAAAATGAAAATTCTTGTTCTTAGTTGATCAAATTTCAAGAATCCCTTGCAAAAAATAAGGTAAAGTGGACATTCGCGCTCGCAAGACGAAATCCTTCCAAAACCTTAGGTTTCGTAACGATTTTAACATAAAAACATCAAACAACCAATGGTTTTTAAGAAAAAATTGTCCAAATGTCCTTCCGCGCGCTCTTGCGGATTCATAGGAAACACACCACTTTTTAAACATTTCTGTCAAAAGGGTCTTTGCGTGCTACTTCTTCAGGTGCTTTGAACTTCTCCAACAACCTCTTCGTCCACCCGGGCCAGTGGGTGTATCGCAGTATGCGGTATTTGCTCGGTCAGCTCGCTATTCCCATTCATGCGGAGATCGTATCCGGCCTCTCCTACAGGGCCCTGGCCACCTTGGACGTATTCATTGCGTACCACGCGGCCTTCATGGGTACGGACCCGCAGAAAATGGCCCTTTGGAACGTACCCCCTGAGGTCGGCACAGAGATCACGTATCCGCGTCAAGACCAGTGGTGGTGGTTGCCCGTATGGCGGTCGTATGGTCAGAGCGACGAGCTTCCGAACATGCTCGATTACCAGGCCTTGCCACCGCAGGTCCACAACGTGCTCGCGGTAGCACTGCTGTATGCAAGCACCGGCCTTCCCGCCAGCAGGCGTATCGGCAATCTCATTGGGCATCTGGGACCGCACGGGTATCAGCCAGGCCCGCACGTGTATCAGCCAGGCAGCCGGGCACCCACGCTCCCGCTCCGCGCCATCGCAGACGACGATGCGTCGCGCCTTTAGTATGCTTCTGGATGCGAAGACCATTCGGTTGAGTATACCCCTACGTGTGACTGGACCTGTTTGCGAAAGCAGGAGAAAGTATGGCACCCCTTTGTGTCCAGAGCCGCGCCGTCTGCGTTCTTCCTTTCTCGCTTCTCTCCTATCCTCCTTGTCCTGCTCCTCCTCCCCCTCTTCCGCCTTGGAGCCGTATTGGAACTGTCGATGGCCATCTCCCTTTCTCCCTCGCATGTCTGCTTGTACATGCGTATATTTTCAGAACTTACCGTGCATGCGATCGTTTACAACATGGTGGACCGTGCGTATGTCACGAACCTTGTATACATGTGTTTCTCTCCCTCCGTCTGGCTGTGCACGCGCGCGTTGGGCACTGAGAGTTAGGATCATAGAGCCATGAGTCTATGAGCAATGCATGCGTCATCCTTGGGACTGTATAACATCAGTGTAACACATGTACTTCTGTAATCGCATCCCCACGAATTTGCCCCAAAAATGTGACCAACTATCTTGGCACTGCGTACCATCTCACGTGTACCGTGTAACACATCATATGTAACAGATGTGATCAACCTCTGTGGGTGTGTACCCCACGCCAGTGTAGTAGCCAGGGTCGTCCGCACGCCACGAAGTGAAGTGTCCCAACGTCATAGGGCGGGAAACTGGGTGTGGGTGGTCTCGAAGAGTCGTGTGGATATTTGGTAGAGCTTGAACGGCCCCCCCACGAAGTGGGGGTATTGGCTGGTGTCGCAAGAAAACCCTGGCACTGGGGAGAACACTGAGCGTTCGGGTAAAATGATTGTTGTTGTTGTTGTTGTTGTTGTTGGGGGGGCCGGTTTTGGCGGTCCCCCAAAACGCTCGAGCGTGAGTTTCATTTTCGATTAAAATGTAGCCGGCGCCTCGACGCGAGCGCCAGGGCGCCTATAAGGGGCCCAACAATAGATATTGATCAGTAATTAACACTCAACAACAACAGCAACAACAAGAACAACAGTAACAACAACATCAACAACAACAACACATACAACAACAATTACAGCAACCACAACAACACCAGCAGCAGCAACGACACCATCAACATCAACAACAACAAGCATACTCGTTGTACTACTGTTCACATTTATCTGCTTGCGTGCCAGTCAACACGTATACCCTAAACCCTCGATGCCCGCCCTCTTCGTCTTCGATCGTACCCCTTTGGGGTTATATCTTTCTCACCGGCAACGTGTGTTTCATGTAGCCCCTGGGACAGGGGAAAACAGGACGGATGGAAGAAAGAGACAAAGGGGGAGGGAGGAGGATGGAACACGAGAGAGATAGAGAGCAGGAGAGGGGCTCAGAGCAGAAAGCACGTGGCAGAACCAGAAGGGCAGTTCGGGCGAGTAGACCCGAACGGACGAAGGAGGAGGAGGAGGAGGAGGAGGAGGAGTAGAAAAGGAGGAGGAGGAGGAGAAAAAGGAGGAGGAGGAAAAGAGGAGGAGGAGGACGCTCGAGCGTGAGCCTCGTTTTCAATGAAAATGTAGCTGGCGCCTCGGCGAGAGCGCCAGGGCGCTTTTAAGGGGTCCAACAATAGTTATTGTTTAGTAATTAACATTCAACAACAACAGCAACAACAACAAACATTTTACCCTCATGCGCGATGTTTCCCCACGAAGCATGCGACCATCATGAGAGCCATCCACATCATGGGGGACTATTGTTCTATAGCGGGGCTCATTATTCCCATTCCCAGATGTCCCGCCCACTGAGGTCCTGCAAACACCTCCTCCGAGGAATTTCAACATATCCCGCCTCGAAAACACATGCCCGCGCCTTGCTGCGCCGATGCGAGACCGCCAGTGGATCCCCAGCGAAGGGTGAAACACAAGGAAGTATCGAACGACAGGATTGCCTTGGTGGGGATGGGGGCTGTCGGCGGTGAGGCAAGGACCTGGCCCTAAATAAAAACGGAGGAAGTCTCGAGCAGGGCTGCTGTTGTTGCTGGGAGCAGCGCCAATGCTGAAGAGAGTAGGGCGCTAGTCCAGCGTAAAACGGAAGGAAGTCTCGGGCGGGAGCGCTGGTTTTGTCGGGGCGGCGGCTTTCGGCGGCGAGGAGGAACACCGCCTTGAGTAAGAAAGGAGGGAGCATCGAGCAGGAGCCGTGGTTTTGTCGGGACGGGGGCTGTCGCCGGCGAGGAACAGCACCGTCCCGAGGGAAAAGAGAGGAAATCTCGAGCGGGAGCGTTGTTCTTGCTGGGAGCGGCGCCAATTCAAAAGAGAGTATGGCGCCAGTCCAGAGTAAAACGGAAGGAAGTCTCGGGCGGGAGCCGTGGTTTTGTCGGGGCGGCGGCTTTCGGCGGCGAGGAGGAACACCGCCTTGAGTAAGAAGGAAGGGAGCATCGAGCAGGAGCCGTGTTTTGTCAGACGGGGCGGTCGCCGGCGAGAACAGCACCGTCCCGAGGGAAAAGAGAGGAAATCTCGAGCGGGAGCGTTGTTCTTACTGGGAGCGGTGCCAATTCAAAAGAGAGTAGGGCGCCAGTCCAGCGTAAAACGGAAGGAAGTCTCGGGCGGGAGCGCTGGTTTTGTCGGGGCGGCGGCTTTCGGCGGCGAGGAGGAACACCGCCTTGAGTAAGAAAGGAGGGAGCATCGAGCAGGAGCCGTGGTTTTGTCGGGACGGGGGCTGTCGCCGGAGAGGAACAGCACCGTCCCGAGGGAAAAGAGAGGAAGCCTCGAGCGGGGGGGGAGCGTTGTTCCTTACTGGGAGCGGCGCCCAATTTCAAAAGAGAGTAAGGGCGCCAGTCCCAGAGTAAAACGGAAGGAAAGTCCCCTCGGGCGGGAGCCGTGGTTTTGTCGGGGCGGCGGCTTTCGGCGGCGAGGAGGAACACCGCCTTGAGTAAGAAAGGAGGGAGCATCGAGCAGGAGCCGTGGTTTTGTCGGGACGGGGGCTGTCGCCGGCGAGGAACAGCACCGTCCCGAGGGAAAAGAGAGGAAGCCTCGAGCGGGAGCGTTGTTCTTACTGGGAGCGGCGCCAATTCAAAAGAGAGTAGGGCGCCAGTCCAGAGTAAAACGGAAGGAAGTCTCGGGCGGGAGCGCTGGTTTTGTCGGGGCGGCGGCTTTCGGCGGCGAGGAGGAACACCGCCTTGAGTAAGAAAGGAGGGAGCATCGAGCAGGAGCCGTGGTTTTGTCGGGACGGGGGCTGTCGCCGGCGAGGAACAGCACCGTCCCGAGGGAAAAGAGAGGAAATCTCGAGCGGGAGCGTTGTTCTTACTGGGAGCGGTGCCAATTCAAAAGAGAGTAGGGCGCCAGTCCAGCGTAAAACGGAAGGAAGTCTCGGGCGGGAGCGCTGGTTTTGTCGGGGCGGCGGCTTTCGGCGGCGAGGAGGAACACCGCCTTGAGTAAGAAAGGAGGGAGCATCGAGCAGGAGCCGTGGTTTTGTCGGGACGGGGGCTGTCGCCGGCGAGGAACAGCACCGTCCCGAGGGAAAAGAGAGGAAATCTCGAGCGGGAGCGTTGTTCTTACTGGGAGCGGCGCCAATTCAAAAGAGAGTATGGCGCCAGTCCAGAGTAAAACGGAAGGAAGTCTCGGGCGGGAGCCGTGGTTTTGTCGGGGCGGCGGCTTTCGGCGGCGAGGAGGAACACCGCCTTGAGTAAGAAAGGAGGGAGCATCGAGCAGGAGCCGTGGTTTTGCTGGGGGCGGCGCGCGCCGATGAGAGAAAGTCTAGCGCGCCAGTCCAAGGTAGAACGGGAGGAAGTCTCGAACGGGAGCGCTGGTTTTGTTAGGACGGCGGCTTTCGGCGGCGAGCAGGAACACCAGCCCTGAGTAAAAAAGGAGGAAGTCTCGAGCGGGAGCGTTGTTGTTATTGGGGGGCCGGCTTGGGCGGTCCCCCAAAACGCTCGAGCGTGAGCCTCATTTTCAATGAAAATGTAGCCGGCGCCTCGGCGAGAGCGCCAACGCGCCTGTAAGGGGTCCGACAATAATTATTGACCAGTAGTTAACACTCGACAACAACAACAGCAGCAACAACAACAACAACTACAGCAACCACAACAACAACAACAACAACAGCAGCAGCAGCAACAACAACACCAACATCAACAACAACAAGCATACTCGTTGTACTACTGTTCGCATTTATTTGCTTGCGTGCCAGTCAACACGTATATCCCAAGCCCTCGATACCCGCCCTCTTCGACTTCGATCGTACCCCGTTGGGGGTATATCTTTCTCACCGGCAACGTGTGTTTCTTGTAGCCCCTGGGACAGGGGAAAACAGGACGGATGGAAGAAAGAGACAAAGGGGGAGGGAGGAGGATGGAACACGAGAGAGATAGAGAGCAGGAGAGGGGCTCAGAGCAGAAAGCACGTGGCAGAACCAGAAGGGCAGTTCGGGCGAGTAGACCCGAACGGACGAAGGAGGAGGAGGAGGAGGACAACAAGGAGGAGGAGGAGGAGGAGGAGGAGGAGGA
>CAUYUJ010011307.1:0-23572 GCA_963575745.1 Prorocentrum cordatum | reverse complement strand
GCTTGCGCAATCTGTGGGCTTGACAACTGCAACTTCCACACATGAGTTGCACAACGTAGGTTGTACTACGTAGATTTTTGGATAAAAACACCAGAATCGGATCTCCCCCCCAATCCAGGTTTCGCGCCCCCCCTGGGAAACTACAGTCTGCCTGTGATTCGGCCCTATCGCCCGATTTGACAATGAACCCATCGCATCCCAGGAAGGCTGGTATCGACGCCCCTCCTCCCTGACAAATGCGAGTCGTTGGCCAAAAACCAGCAGTTTCCAACAATAATTTGCCACGCGAGCGCGGGGAGTGCACGCGCGCGCGACGTCGCGCGCGCGTGCCGGAATCTCTCCAAACATTTTGTTTCAGGGGGACTTCAAGATCAGGGTTCCCGAAACAGCTGTCACAGTACTGGTTGTACAACATGGTTTTTCAAAAAGTCTGCGCGCGCACTTTTGCGAATTCTGACGAGCCCCATATATTTGCCTTCGTCGTTCTCATCAGCTGCGACCAAGCGGGCCTTTCGCGCACGCGCATGTCGGAATCATCAGAATACCTTTGCGCGCTTGCTTTGTGCGTGCGTGTTTGCGCGCGCCTGTGTGTGAATGGTGCGTGGGGGCGGGTCGGGGCGCGACCCCTGTCGAATACTGCCATGCGCGACACTTGCGCCCGTCGGCCGCGCGCATGTTGACATCCTTCGTACGTCTTTGTCACCGACGCGTGGGCGCCATCATCGTCATCGGCTCGGCGTAAGCGGCATTGGTGCCATCAGTGGCCTCGCCGTCGTCATCGTCGACATCGTCAACGGCATTGATGTTCTATCATCGTGTCTGCCGTTGTCGACGTCGCCATGCTGCCGAGCCCGCGCGAGTCGCCGACTCGCGCTGGAGTGCCTGCGCGTCTGACCACCGCGGCCGCGTCGGTCGCGCCGCGCTAGCTGGCTGCCCCGCGCGCGATCCTGCGCGCGCTAGCGCGGCCGCGGCGATTCGTCAGCCCGCGACCAGCGGTCATCGCAACCGCCTCCGCATGGGTTTTTCATGCCGGGTTCCGGGTGAGCGGGTGGGATGATTGCGCGAGCGCTGGAGTGACAGCGCAACGCGAACAATCATTCGTTGCGCCACATCGATTGCACCAGTTCGATTGCATAGCAGATGCTGCACCGCGTAGTTTGTACCGCGCAAGTCTCACCGCGTGGATTGTGCGCCATATGCCGCGCCAATTATCAGAGTGAGGGGGCCGAACGGTCATTCATTGTCCCTGGGTGCGTGGCTGAAGTGAGATTCCGCGGTGCGGATTCGTGTTGTTGTTGTTGTTGTTGTTGTTGTTGTTGTTGTTGTTGTTGTTTTTGTTTGTTGTTGTTGTTGTTGTTGTTGTTATTGTTGTTGTTGTTGTTGTTGTTGTTGTTGTTGTTGTTGTTGTTGTTGAACATTATTTATTCTAAAGAATAATTATTGTTGGGCCCCCTGGTGCGCGCCCCCCCTGCGCCGCCTAGGCCGCAGCGACATTTTCATCATTTTCGTGAGGAAGCCTCAGAAAAGAGGGTGTGTACAGGATCCGGTTGTTTTGTTGTAATCCGCTTTCCTTTGCAAAAAACAATAGAAAATGACATTTCTTGTTCTAATATAATCAAATTTCAAGAATCCCTTGCAAAAAATAAGGTAAAGTGGACATTCGCGCGCGCAAGACGAAATCCTTCCAAAACCTTAGTTTTCGTAGCGATTTTAACATAAAAAACATCAAAAAACCAATGGTTTTTCAAACAAAAAATGTCGAAATTTCATCCCGCGCGCTCTTGCGGATTCGTAGGAAACCCAACACTTTTTAAACATTTCTGTCAAACGGGCTTTTGCGAGCAACTTTTTCGAACTTCTGCAACAACGGTTGCGCACCTGGCAGGGCCATCATCCCTGTCAAATTATACCATGCGGGACACATTCGTTTTTTCTTCGCGCGCGCACGCCGTCGTCGTCGGCCGCGGGGCCCTGAATAGTAGCCACGGTCGTCCGCATGCCACGAAGTGAAGTGTCCGAACGTCATAAGGCGGGAAGCTGGGTGTGGGTGGTGGCGAAGAGTCGTTTTGGAAAATTGGTAGAGCTTGAACCGGCCCCCCCACAAAGTGGGGGTATTGCCGCCTCCTTGAAAACCCCTGGCAAGAGGAAAATAATATTCGCCGCACGTGCGAGTAATGTTGTTGTTGTGTTGTGGGTGTGTTGTTGTTGTTGTTGTGTGTTTTTGTTGTTGTTGTTGTGGTTGTGTTTTCGTTGTCGGTCTGTGGTTGTTGTGGTGTTGTTGTTGTTGTGTGTTGTGTGTTGTTGTTGTTTGTTGTTGTTGTTGTCGTCGTCCCACCCGCAGCCCGCCCCGCGACCCACCCGCGACCCACCCCGCGACCCACCCGCGACCCACCCGCGACCCACCCGCGACCCACCCGCGACCCACCCCGCGACCCACCCCGCGACCCACCCCGCGACCCACCCGCGACCCACCCTGCGACCCACCCTGCGACCCACCCGCGACCCACCCGCGACCCACCCCGCGACCCACCCCGCGGCCCACCCCGCGACCCACCCGCGACCCACCCGCGACCCACCCCGCGACCCGCCCGCGGCCCACCCCGCGACCCACCCCGCGACCCGCCCGCGACCCACCCGCGACCCACCCGCGACCCACCCGCGACTCACCCCGCGACCCACCCGCGACCCACCTTCGACCCAAACCACGTTCAAGGTACAAACCAACATTTTCGGCGCCTGCGGCGGGCTTTTTTTGCATTCCTTCCAGGTGGAGAGCCCGCGACCCACCCCGCGATCAACTCGCGACCAACCCGCGACCCAAACCACGTTCAGGGTACAAACCACATTTTTCGGCGCCTGCGGCGGGCATCTTTTGAATCGTTCTAGGTGGAGAGACCGCGGCCCACCCGCGACCACGTTCAGGGTACAAACCAATTTTTTCGGCGCCTGCGGCGAGCATCTTTTGCATTCGTTCCCGGTGGAGAACCCGCGGCCCACCCGCGACCCAAACCACGTTCAGTGTACAAACCAATTTTTTCGGCGCCTGCGGCGGGCTGCTTTTGCAGGAGGACGAGGAGGGGGAGGAGGAGGAGGAGGAGGAGGAGGAGGAGGAGGAGCAGCAGGAGGAGGAGGAGGAGGAGCAGCAGGAGGAGGAGGAGGAGGAGGAGGAGGGGACGACGACGATGACGTCGACGACGACGACGACGAAAAGGAGGAGGGTGGAGGATCGGGAGGGGGGGAAGAGGAGGAGGACGACGAGGAGGAACATGACGACAATGGGAGGACGATGATGGAAGGACGAGGTGGGGAGAGGGAGGACGAGGAAGAAGCGGAGGAGGAGGAGGAGGACGAGGTGGAGGAGGAGGACGACGATGACGATGAGAACGAGGACGAGGAAGAGGAGGAGGAGTAGGAGGCGGAGGAGGAGAAGGAGGAAGAGGAGGAGGAGGAGGAGGAGGAGGAGGAGGAGGAGGAGGAGGAGGAGGAGAAGGAGGAGGAGGAGGAGAGCGCCATCGACAAGGAAGGTGGGGGCCACGAGGTCCGCCGGCTTGACGACGCCCGCGTCGCCCGCGCCCGCCCCCTCACTCTTATCCGCAATTGCGGGGTGCTATAGTATATTCCACAACATCGGCTGCGCCGCATGGGTCGCGCTAGAACGCTTGTTCCACACCGGTTGCAGAATGTAGATCGGTCCACGCAGAAAGCACCGCGTAGATTCGCCGATTGACTATGCCCCCGTCGCCCACTTTCCATTTGGAGCCGCGCCGTCCTCGCCGGGCCTGGCCTCTTCCCCGTCATCGCTGACAAAGGATCTGACGCGCACGCCCTCGTTTATCGAATGACCGCATTTTCCAGATATCCCTTGCATCGGACGTGAAGAGTTCACGCGCGCGCATGCCCGAATCATCCGAAAACATTAAAAGTCCTGTGATGACTTCATGATCTCGGTTCCCGAACACGCGCCGACGCCCGCTGGTTTTCCAACGTGGTTGTTCAATGAAGATCTGCGCGCGATCTTGCGAACTTTATAGGATGGCCGCACATTCCCGAACATTGATCATCAAAGTCCGGCCGAGCGGGCCTCTCGCGCCCGCGTGGTCGAAATCATTCTAACGCCATTTCGCGCTTGTTCGGGCTGGGGGTGGGGGCGGGGGGGGGGGGGGTCGGGGCGCGATCCGTGTCGAATCATGCCACGCGGACCGCTCGCGCCCGTCGGCCGCGCGGGCATGTCGACATCCTTCCAGAACTCTCATCGCCGGCGCGCGGACGCCATCGTCGTCATCGGTGTGGTCGGCATCGGCGCCGTCGTTGGCCTTGTCGTGGTCGTCGCCGTCATTGTCGCCATGGCACCGCGCCCGCCCGTGTCGCCCACCCGCCTTCATCGCCGACGCGTGGGCACCATCATCGGTATCGGCGTGATCAGCGTGGGCACCGTCATTTTCCCTGCCGTCGCCATCATCATCGTCGTCGCCAGCTTCGCTACAGTCATCATCGTAACAGTCGTCGTCGACGTCGCCATGACACCGCGCCCGCCCGAATCGCCGACTCGCATTGAAGTGCCCGCGCGTCAGCGCGGCCTGCGAGACGCGCTGGGGAATCCCCAGTGGTCCGCGCCACCGCGGCTGCGTCGGTCGCGCCAGACTAGCTGGCCGCCCTGCGCGCGAGCTTGCGCGCGGTAGCGCGGCCACGGCGATGCGCCAGCCAGCGCCAAGCAGTCATCGCAATCGCCGCATGGGTTTTGCAAACTAAATTAAGGGTGGGTGTGTGGGATGCTTGCGCCAGCAGTCGGATTGGACACTTACTGCGAACAAGCGTTGGTTCTCCTAGGGGGAAAAACGACTCGGATCCACCGCCCTCCCGAGGCCGGACTTATCCCCCCTGCCGGAAGTTGCCGAAGGGTGCAGGAACACGGCCCTGCATGGGGGCCCTCAGAGAAGAAAATTAGTGTTGCTCCGCTTCGCGGGGCTGGAGGCTGGGGAGATCTCGGGATGTCGACGCTCGGAACCGGGGACGTGGTCAGCGCGTCTTGCCGAGGCGTGGTGGACCAGAATTGGCGAAGAGACGCGCTGACCAAACTTCCTGACCGTAAACTGCGAGAAATGCGCCTCTCTGCACCCCTTGGAGTCCTTGCGGCATGAAAGCAGCCCGGAGCGACAAGGCAGCGCGACTATGCAGGGCCTGCCATACAGCCAGAAGTGTTGCCATCAGGGGCCTCGGAAAAGAAACGGGGAACGCCAGAAGAATCCAAACGGAAGGGCCATAAGGTAATATCGCCCCCCACCGAAAACTAAGTGGGCCTTATCTATCCAAATGTTTCGTCAATAACACAACGCCCGTTCCGTCCTTCACCCCACGGTACCCTCCATGTTATAAGGAAACCAAAAGCATGATGCTGAACATTTCGCGAAAGCGGAAGTGGCAGGGGCTGGAAAATCCAGCAAGGGCTGAAGCGAGCCCGAGACAGTTGGGATGAGGTCGCCAGGGCTGGAACAAGTGGAAGGAAACTGGCCAGGGCTGGGAAGAATGGATGGGGCTGGCCACAGCCGCTTTCCCCGGCTGTCCCGTGCCTCCGATCCGTGTCTGGGGTGCGCCGAAGCGGGGGACCAGGAAGGGGGGGCCAGTGCACCGTGGCCCGCGGACGAGGGCCCCGCATGGACGCCTCCGAAGCGTGGGCCAATGCCGAGGGGGGTCATCCTTAGGGGGTCGCCACTCCCTCGAGGAAACGCCCTGCCTTCGAGGAGCTGGCCCCCGAAGAAGATCCCAGAGCCACCCAGAACGCCCCAATTATAGCTAAGAAGCCAGAAAAGAGCCCCTAACTCTTTGGGAAAGGGGACCTAAATTTGGAGGGCCAGGAGCATTCGGGATAGGGGTTCTTTTCTGTAGATGTGTCGAACCAAACCGCCCAGACCCATCATCCCTACTGCGCAGACGGGGACCTCAGCGAGGCTACGTCTTCATCGTGCTGTTGGGGCTAGGGGTTCTTGTGCCCTCAATGACCATACGTCCGATAGCCTCCTCGATCTTCCGTCCTGGGGCCTCGCTTCCCAGGAAGAGCTCGTGGCCCCCCCCACTCCCGGGGTGGTGACCCCCCTGGCGCTGCCCGAGGCCGCGCCGTTGGGGGCGGCCGCGTGGGCCCGGGGGGCCTCTCCACGTAGAGCCGCTTGTGGGTCTCCAGCCGCTGCTTCTCGTGCCGCAGGTGCCGCTGCAGGTGGCCCTGCCACCGCGTGCAGGCGACGCGCTGCCCCAGGCAGGTCCTGCGGCGGGGCCGGCCTGCGTCGTCGTCGTCGCCGTCGTCGCCGTCGTCGTCGTCGCCGTCGTCGTCGTCGTCGTCGTCGTCGTCGTCGTCGTCGTCGTCGTCGTCGTCGTCGTCGGCCCCTCCTCCCTCCTTCCTCCCTCTTCCCCCTCCCCCTCCCTCCTCCTCCTCCTCCTCCTCCTCCCACTCCTCCTCCTCCTCCTCCTCCTCCTCCTCCTCCTTCCTCCTTCCCAGCCCTTTCGCCCGAGGGGGGCGAGGTGGGCGCGATTCGAAGGGGAGAAGCCCACCCGAGCAAGAGGCCCGCGCCGCCATGGCGGTATAAAGCTGTGGATCGCGGAGGGCAGGCTCTCCAAGCGCCTGGGCGAGCAGCTCGCGGCGCTCGAGGAGGGCTACCAGGCGGTCTGCGGCCAGGGCGCGGAGCTGGGGGTAGTGGTCGTCAGCGATGGCGACAAGGCGACCTGCCACGCCCCCCGAGGCGGGTGCCTACCACGCCGCCGAGGCGGCCGAGGCAGCCGCTGCAGGAGAGGGAGCCTCGGTTTCCTGGGGTCTTCCCTTAGGCGCGAGCGTAGGCGGAGCACACGCACATCTCCCACCAGGGGCTCACGGAGGTGACCGAGGAGCTTCCGCCGGGCTGGTGGGGCACGTGCGCACCGCCTCAAGGGTGGCGCGGGGCGCGCCCACAGCCGCTACGGACACCCGAAGAGCAGACCAGGTGCCTGGGCGAGAGGCATTTCAGCTTGAAGGTCCAAGAACGTGTTCTGGAGGCGCCTTGCTGGAACACGGAGGGAACGGTGGTAGCGCAGCAGGCGTCGGCCCTGGGCGTGGGGATCTCGAGGTTGGCAGCGTCGGGACTGCAGCAGCAGGAGCTGGAGGAGAAGGAGAACAAGGAGAACAGCTTGAAGGAGAGGTCGAAGTCCTACAAGCCAGAGGAACCGATCGTGAAGAAACGCCAGTCGAAGGCCCGCAAGATGCGCGCGACGTCCACTCGGGAAGTGCGACTGGCACCTAGCACAATAGGAATACGAATGATAACGTTACTAATGATAATAGCGATAATCATGCGAGTAGAAAGAATATACTTATTAATATGAAGAGTAACAGCAATCATCAGACTAATACTAAGAAGACTAAATACGAATAAACATACTAATCATAATAATGATAAGCGCAGCAAACAGGAGAAGAAGGAGAAGAGTGCGAGGAGGGCGCAATCGTCGACAAGGTCTGCAACGCCTCGCCCGAAGCAGGAGGTGAAGGTCGCGTGGAGGCCGTCCAGGTTTCCGACCGCGCCTTGGGCCTGGGGCTGAAAGGAGGAGATGGGGTCGCAGCGGAGATGGCCAGCAAGGAAAGCAGCAGCAGCCATGGAGATGGTCATCAACCTGCTATTCGTTTCTACATCGGCTCGGAGTCCGATGTCGAGGAGGGCTTGCAGAAGAAACACATAAGAATCATAATGATCAGAACCCGCAAATCGGCAAGGATAATGAAGGGGAGCAAGCTGCAAGCAGCGGTGCTGCCCTTCCCGAAGCTCACCAATGCCGACGGCGCGGAGGACGTGGGCAGCGACCTGATCGGCCGGCTCCGCGGCTTGGCCGGGCAGCTGCACAAGAGTGGCCTCAGGGACCTCGGGGGGGAGCAACCGGGGCAGGGCATCATCTGGGGTCCTCCTGGTCGTCCCCCTCGGGGCCTGGGGCTGGGTTCGATTTGGGCGGCCCTCCTGGCCGCCGCGGCCCTGGTGGGCCGCCACCCCGAGTGGAACCTGCGGGTCATGTTGCTCCCGTCGTACTCAAGGGCCACCTCCCAGAAATCATCTCGAGCACCCCGGGAAAGTGTCGAAGCGGTGTTGAACGAGTGTCGCCTCCCAGGGCCCGACGCTCGAAAAGCCTCAAGTTTCGGTACCGTCTTGGTGCCCCAAATCTTTTCTGGTGATCAAGGCTGAAGTAGGTTGGAACATCATAACCTGGGCGTTGCGTCCGCCCCCTGGGTCGGGGTCGCGGCACGGGCGCGCTCGTGGCTTCGCGTCGTGGCGGCGCGAGCGGATCTCTGCGGAGAGCGGATGGGCCTCGGCCCCCCCCCAGAGTCGTCAGCACGTCAGCACGTCTTCCTCCTCCCTCTCTTTTCCTCCTCGTTCCTCCGCCTCCTCCTCCTCCTCCTCCTCCTCCTCCTCCTCCTCCTCCTTCCTCCTCCCTCCCTCCTCCTTCCCCCTCCTCCCTCCTATGTTGTTGCGGCCACAGTTCCTGGGTGGGCTGTCGGGCCCCTAGCCGATCCATGGGCGATTGGGGGTCGATGTTTCCACCACTGAGTGCATCCCTCCCTAACGCTGCTCCTGGCCCCCTCTCCCTGCAGCCCCCCGCCACCAGTCAGCGCGTCTGCTCTCCCGAAGATCAAGAAGTGCCAGAGGCTCAGCCCGTTGCTCTTGCCCAGCCCGAGGCAGTCGTAAATGATGTCCAGCGTCTGGCGCCGAGGGCGGCAAGGACGCGGTCGGCCGATCGCCCTCGCCGGTCGTCGTCGTCATCGTCGCCGCCCTCGTCGTCATCTTCGACCTCCTCGTCGTCGCCGTTGTTGTCATCACCGCCGTCCTCGCCAGTCTGTCCTCACCGTGGCGCGTCGGTCGTCGGTCCGATCCCCATGGGTGTGCGTTTTTGCGGCCCAGCCCAAAGACCCTCGGGGTGTGCGGTGCGCGCCCGCACTCGCGCGCTCGATCCTGCCGCGCTCTCTCCGCCGGCGGGGCCACGCCGGCAGAGCCGGCACCCCGCGAGCACCTGGCGGGCTCGGTGAGTGGGCGCGTGGCGCGCCAGCGACAGGCACCACGGGCCGTCCTTGCATTGCCACTCCCTGCAGTCTGCATGGTGGCGGTTGCCTCGGTGTCGAGCTGAGGTTTGGCCGTCTTCGTCGTCGCCTTCCTTCGTCGTCGTCGTCGTCGTCGTCGTCGTCGTCGTCGTCGTCGTCGTCGTCGTCGTCCGTGTCGTCGATGCCGTGTCCAGCGTCTGGCGCCGCGGGCGGCAAGGACGCGGTCGGCCGAGCGCGTGCCAAGACCGGGGCTGCCGGCCGTGACGACGGGCACGCTGGCTTCTGGCACCGCGTGGATCTTTCAGCCTGGAACGGTCTGCGGCTTTCAAGACCGCCAGGTCGTTCCACGTTGGCCGATCCTTGGGCCGCTGGCGGCACGCAACCTGGACCGCTCGCGTTGGGGTCGTCGCCGCGCCGGCACGACAAGAGCCTGCCGTGCGGTGGCGAGTGGGGCGCCCAGCGCCGGCGACGACCAGGACCTCGCCAGGAGGGGCCCCTGGTCCCTCGACGCGAGAGGTCGCCAGCGCTGTGCGCAGAACGGCGAGCGCGGCAGCTGCCGTCGGGAGCCCTCGCGGCCGCGAAGAAAGCGGGGGCGGGGCCTGGAGAGAAACCCCCGGAGCACCGAGCCCCTTCCGCATCAAGCGTGCTCCTCGTCGCGACGGTCCGACCCCAGACATCCGACGCCGCTGTTTCTTTTTCCACAGCCTTGGCCCTCCTGTGATGGGGGCCCCTTCCGCGGGAACGATTTTTCATCCCGAGCCGTTGTGCGACGGTCCTGGGGCCTGGTGAGGGCTCCTGGAAGCCGAATGTCAACAAACTCCTTCCGTAGTGTTTTTAGTTGTGTGTGTGTGTGTGTGTGTTTTGCCAGTGTTTTTTTAATGCCATTCATCCCACAACGCGATGATGTCAGGGGCTGCGCCGTGCCACTTCGGAGCCGGCAGACGGTGGCCCCGAACAAATACACCGGGCACAACTCTGGCGGCCCCGGGCACGACCCCGCCAGACTGCAGGCCCATGCGGGCCCACAGACCTCGCAGGCTCGGGGACTGCGACGAACCTCTACTTAAAATGCCGTCGAAATCCGCCTCGTCGTCGTCGTCGTCGTCGTCGTCGTCGTCGTCGTCGTGGTCGGCCTCCTCTTTTCGCTCTCCCTCTTACCCCCCCCTTGCTGCAACTTTGGCAGAACAGTGGCAATGACGATTGCGCTCTGTTTTACATTAGGCGGTCGACGCTGAAACGCGAAGCTGTGTCACACCGCCTGTCGGAGGTCATTTTTTTTAGCTAAGCGTCGCGGATTACACAGCTACCTGATGGTGCTGCATTGAAGCACTCCCCGTCGACCTGATAACCCAGGTCGGGTAAGTGATGTGCAACCTTGTGTAAATATACAAGGTACGGGCAGAACGGGAGCACACTCAACAGCACAAGTGCTGTAGCCTGGTAGGTGACATACATGTGACAGTGGCGCATATGGAAGACGCAAGTCGTATTGGGCGTGCGAATCTAAACTGTCACAGGCGCAGAGGATGCGCAAAACGAACGCAACGTACCAACCCAAGTTGTGACTCAGATTATGGCGGGGTATCCGCACTATCTTGATTTGTCACAGCTGCCCAACGCATGCACATTCATGTGACAATTCGCGGTATAGTTACGCGACAGACCTTGGAGACATATGAGGTAGGGTGAGCGCTGACTGGTTACACATGCTCACTCACCTTGGCCTTCTCGAGCTTGACCTTGACCGCTTGCCCTTACCCTCGGCCATCTGCGCGCGTCTCGACCCAGGGTAATTATGTCACTGGCCTCTTCCGTCTCGCGCGCCGATCCCAACGATTTTTTTCACGTAGGCAACTTGAATGGCCGTCGCAACTTTATCGCCTGCCTGGTCCTGCCCAGCAATTGCTCTCCGCCCGTGATTCTTCATTGCGGCCCCGACGGCAGCGCCATCATGGCGCCCATTCGAAGGCTCTGTCTGCTTTACCGGGAAATGCGTGCCTATATTCAACGGTCCAACCGTGTCGCGTGCTCCGGAGTCAGCGACAGCCACCGCCGTCTCCGCGATAGATTCTGGACTATCTCTCGGGTCTGCGTTCGCGTCCTTTACCTTGTGGGGTACCTCGAACAGTCCGTGGTCACCCTCGCTTTCGTTTGCTTTGCATCCAGTGGTCTCGCAGTGACCAAACTGCCGGCACATCACTCATACAATTTCACGCGCTGCTTCATGTCACGTGCATTTTTTTCATTCTGGTGGGGATTTCTTTGGGTGTTCCAAGTGGGTCGGTGTGCTCCCAGGTGGCGGTATGACGTCCAGGATCCATTTCCGGCTGAGGCTGCCCAAGGTTGTGCGTTCCCTGCTCGCTACTCGCTGCTCGCTTGCCCAACTTCGCTTGCGCCATTGGTGCAAATGGCTGCGACGTGACCCTTCTGGCCGCACTTGCAACGCTCGCGCCCGCTCATGGACGCGTAACCCTTACCACCGGGTTTACCTCCTGGTTGCCGATTGCTTGCCAGTTCCCTTGCCGTAGCCGTAATTGCCCTTGTTATATTCATTCTGCCAACAGGGGTAGCCTTGTCCTTTGCTGCTGTTCTTGCATTTACCCTTGACTTTGCAACCTCTCGCCATGCGATTTATTTTTTCCGCATTTGTAGCGCATCGCTCTTCCTTTACTTTTGCCCGCGTTGACCACGCCCACATCTCCTTCGCTCCACTCAGGGTCGTCGTTCCAACCTGGGTTGCCCTCTTCGTCTGTTGGCCACCAGTTATCCTCGTCGTCTTCCCCATGGTCATTCCCCATTCCGATTTTTGGCGCTGCTGTTTTGACGGGTACAAACAGTTCATCCGATTTACCATCTGTCTCGAGCTTCTCAATTGGGGCGTTCCACTGCTCGAGTTAGACTGATGTGCCACTGACCTTCTCGGGTCTGTCGGGGTCTGTCGGATCGGGCCACTCCTGTTACTGCAGAATACAATTTGTAGATCTTCATGTGTAGTATGAACCCTTCAGCCTCACTCATGCCAATCAGCTTGGCCCGTGCCTCGGCGCTCTCTAACTTCTCGGTTCGGATGTACCAAAGGTTCTCATTTAACTCATGGATCCCATCTTCATTCAGGACGCCCTCTTTGTCATCTGGTTCATCCTCTTCCTTTTTCTTCCCTGGTGCTCCCCTGTTATACTCCCATGCCGTCATTCTGCAATTCAACATCCTTATGCTATCACTTTATTCGTTCAGGTTCGGTAGAGCCCCGTTTATTTTGTTCAATTTTGCACCGAGTACTTTGAGGGCGTTGCGATTCTCATTGTTGACGTGTGCCAGGGCATTGGACAATCGGTCATTCCATTCGCGAGGTTTCGTCTGGTCTCCGTTGAAACTCTTCAATGGTAAGATCGGTTTTTTGATCTGCTCACAGGCCTTTGATGCGCTGTACTTTCACTGGGTCCCGCTTTTTCTGCTACCTGGGCGAAGATCGTGTTCGTGGTCGTCTTTTTCCAAATCATTCTCTCCAACTCGGCCACTCCCGTTCTCATTTGCGTCGTGCCCACTTCTTGCTGAATCTCGTGACTAATGATGCTCAATCATGTCGCGCTCGATTTGCCAACCATCCTCATCAATGGCGTTGCGTGCTCGCTGGGCAAGTCTTCGTTGCCCGAACGATCTTGTTCTTCCCGATAATTCGTCATCTCTTCGCTATGAGCTTGCACGCCAACTTTGGCGAACTCCTAATCACCCTGGTTGTACACGGTGAGACAGTTAAGTCCAAAGCTGGCGAGGTCAGACACGTTCATTCTTGCCGCGTGGTGGGTACTGGTTCTCCTGCTCTCACTGCCATAACTTCGCTCCTCTTCAAATCACCTTTGACAAAACAGCGGTCATGAGGATCGAGCTCTGTTTTGCAATAGGCGGTCGACGCTCAAGTACACAGCTGTGTCACGCCGCATGTCGGCGGTTCTGCTTACTTGAACAAGCGTCGCGGGTTGCACAAGTACATTGAAACGCGTGCTCCTCCTCCTCCTCCTCCTCCTCCTCCTCTTCCTCCTCCTCCTCCTCCTCCTCCTCCTCCTCCTCCTCCTCCTCCTCCCCTCCCTCCTCCTCCTCCTCCTCCTCCTCCTCCTCCTCCTCCTCCTCCTCTCCTCCTCTCCTCCGCCTCCTCCTCCTCCTCCTCCTCCTCCTCCTCCCCGCGGGGCGAGTCATGACTTGGGGGTCGAGTCGACACGTGGGAGAGACCCTGGAGCCCCAGGACAAGCACGCCAATCAGGGGAGAAGGGCTCTGCCGCTGCACTGCCTTCGTCCCAGTTTTCCTCCTTTTCCCTTGCTGGTAGAGTGGCCTCCTGGGAGGCCCCGGTGCCCGGCGGAAGTCTGCATCAACAGACTCTGGACCCCCCGATGGGAAGCCAAGGGAGCCCCAGGAGCCTCAGGGCGCTGGCGGTGGGGACCAGTGGCACGCCCAGGGGGGGGGGGCGATGTTGCTGACCTTCTACGTGCGGGGGCATCCAACAGGAGGGTTCGCAAGTCGTGGCCAGAGGCATGTGCGCGGCCATGCGCGGCCCCGCGGGGGCCCGATGACGCATTGGGATCAGAGGAGGCGCCGTGAAACCTTGGGAGATATCACGGCCCTGGCCATGATGTCCCCCCACCAGGTCATCACCCCCCTCGTGGCTGCACCCGATGGGACGGCAGGAAGGATTCTTGGAAGCCTTCCTGCCTTCTGACGAGGCCGCCCGCCTCGCCCCACCCTCTGGAACTGCCCCCAGGAAGAGCGCCCCTAGAGGAGCCATGGCGGGATCCGTCGCCCTTCGAGACACGGCGGCTCCGTGACGATCTCGTCGATCTCGAGCCGTCGGAGTAGACATCGCCAGACTGGGCACTGCCGAAGCAAAACGCCTCGATTACTTTTTTGCGGGAGGGCCGTTGCAACATGTCGCGGTCGAAATGCAACAAATGATTTCTATAGCTCCTTGCCGGGCCACCAGGACGGATATCTGCTTCTCGCCAAGCTGTACCCTGGCGACCTGGAGTGCTGTGGGTGGCTAGGAGCCGGAGTGCCTAGTGCCTTACTATCTGGCGCGGGACCTCCACAGAACCACATTCTAGGCAAGGGTGCAAAGGCCGACCGCACAGACCAACGCAGTCCGAAACGTTCCGTCAGAGCCGTGGCCGCGCCAGGACACCATAAGCTGCAGGGGTAGGAAGGGCCGCCCGAAGCGTCTGCCTCTGCAAACCTCCTCCTCCTCCTGGCATGCCAGTGCCGCCGCGGACGGCAGAATACGGCAGAGCTTTGCCTCGTCCTCCTCCTCCATCTCCTCCTCCTCCTCCTCCTCCTCTTCCTCCTCCTCCTCCTCCTCCTCCTCCTCCTCCTCGTTCTCCTCCTCCTCCTCCTTCTCCTCCTCCTCCTCCTCCTCCTCCTCCTCCTCCTCCTCCTCCTCCTGGCATGCCCGTGCGGCCGCGGAGACGGCAGCACATACGGCCGAGCCCTTCCCGCGGGTATGTGCGCCCCACCTGCTCGGGAGCTGCGGCTCGATCTCTCTGCGCGCGACCGCAGGGGAGCGGAGAAAGCTGACCAGGGACCGCGTCGGGCGGAGCAACTAGGAGGGAGGAGGGAGGCACGAGGAACGAGGAACGAGGAGGGAGGAGGAGGAGGAGGAGGAGGAGGAGGAGGAGGAGGAGGAGGAGGAGAGGAGGAGGAAGGAGGAGGAGATGAGGAGGAGGAGGAGGAGGAGGAGGAGGAGAGGAGGAGGAGAGAGGAGGAGGAGGAGGAGGAGAGGAGGGGAGGAGGAGGGAGGAGGAGGGAGGAGGGAGGGAGGAGGAGAGAGAGAGGAGGAGGAGGAGGAGGAGGAGGAGGAGAGGGGAGGAGGAGGAGGAGGAGGAGGCGGAGGCGGAGGCCGGAGGCGGAGGCGGAGGAGGAGGAGGAGGAGAGGAGAGGAGGAGGAGGAGGAGGAGGAGGAGGAGGAGGATGAGGAGGCGGAGGAGGAGGAGATGAGGAGGGAGGAGGAGGAGGAGAGAGGAGGAGGAGGAGGAGGCGGAGGCGGAGGCGGAGGCAGGCGGAGGCGGAGGAGGAGGAGGAGGAGGAGGAGGAGGGAGGAGGAGGAGGAGGAGGAGGGAGGAGGAGGGAGGAGGAGGAGGAGAGAGGAGGAGGGAGGAGGAGGAGGAGGAGTACGTAGGCCCCTCCCTTTGCCTCCTCCGCCCCCCCCCCTCGGCTCCAGCCCTGGTGCCCTTGCCCCGCCTTGCCCCGCCTCGCGTGCTCCCCACAGGGCAGCCGGCACGCGGTGAGCTCGATCTGCGCCCCCCAAACGCGTCCGAGATGTTCGGGCGATCCCGGGAGCCCCGAATCCTAAAGACGTTTTCATCTCTTGGGGGCACACCTTTTTTACCTCCGCCGCCTTCCGCCGAGCTTCCCCCGGCGGAGGCGGCCTGGCTTTACTTCCGCCGCCCTTCCGCCGAGGAATTAGATGGCAGTCCCTTCTGCAACGCCTCATCTGGCGGCGCGCACAAGGGGGTAGCGGGAGGGGGGAAGGCCTCTTCGAAGCACCCCTGCTTTTCAGAAGGTGTGGGGCCTGTCTATGTAGATGTAGGGCCAGCGCCTTCGAAGGAGCGGCCTCCTTCTAAGAAGCCTTCCCCCTCCCCCTACCCCCTTGTGCGCGCTGCCAAGATACGGCAGAAACCCGCGCGGCCCCTCCCAAACAGACGACCTCAGTAGCCCCAGTACAGTGGGCACACACGATGACAGACCTTGCCCTAAGAAGTCCAGAGTTCTGTTGCTTCCATCGTACTTAAGGACCACATCCCAGAAACAATTTCGATCACCCAGAAAAGTATCGAAACAGTGTCGAACGAGTGTCGCCTCCCAGGGCCCGATACGTGAAAATCCTCCAGTTTCGGCACTTTCTTGGTGCTCGAAACATTTTCTGGTGACCAAGACAAAATAGGTTGGAACATCATAAATCCCGAGGCACATCCTTCGTCGACGCTGATATTGTCAGACGCCGCATGGCTCTGCGGGCTTGGGAGACCCGAAATGATCGTGGTGTAGCCCTTGGCGGGCCAATTCCTGGCTTGGTGCATCTGCAACATGGTGGCCATCGAGCCACAAATCCGTCGGCTTCCACGGGCCATGGACAAGACAAGGAACTGAGCCCTCCTTCCGGAACGCGCCTGCAACTCCGACGTCTGTCAATCTCCAGCGACCCTGCCCGAAGGCGATCACGGATGAACGTCCCATACCAGCTTCGGCGCAATGCACGCGGCCGATCGAATGCTGAGGAGGCGGAGGGGGGGGGCAAAGAGGAGGAGTGCGACGAGAGGGCGAGGGACCTTGGCAACTGACGAAATCACAAGGGTGTCGAAGAGGCCGGTTCCGGAAACCCTGAACCCCAAAGGACTTTTTCCTGGACTCAACGCGTGTACAGTAAATGCGTGCTGCTAGCACGGCCCCTCACCGGGCTTCTGAAGCTAAACACGGCTGCGGAGTTTGGGAAGCCCTGCTGCAAACCCGTCTCTCCCGCCTGTGCTGCAGTGTGTATGCAACTACGTACGCAACTAATTAACTCAGACGGGTCTTCGCATGGTGCTCGAAACAGCGTCGCATGCACCAGTGGATTTCCTAAACTATGCTTGGGGGCGCATTTTCTGCTCCCCCGGTTTTCGCCGGCCTTCCGCCGAGAGCGTTCGGGGGTGGCCCCGAATCGTCCCGAACATTAGGACACCCTCGAGGGCGCGAAGTCGTTCGCGGCTCGCGATTCTCGATTCCTCAGTCCTCATCTTCCCCGTCGTTTCCTTCTCTGGGGGGGCGGCGCGAGAGCCTGCAGGTGTGCGCGCTTCGCGCCGGCGGATGGGGGCCTCGTTCTACTTCCGCGGGCTTCCGCAGGGGAGGAGACGGCAAGCCTTTCGAGGCCCGAAGGCCAGGCCCTGTCTGGCACGCCTCCAGTAATCAGGGGACGACAGGAAGCAGACGATTATCGCCGATGACGACGAGGACGACGACGACGAGGACGACGAGGACGAGGACGACGACGAGGACGAGGAGGAGGAGGAGGAGGAGGAGGAGGAGGAGGAGGAGGAGGGGGACGACGACGAGGACGACGACGACGCCGCCGATGGACACCGCCTTGCGGTTATTATCGCCGATCACGCGCTGGCACTGGTCGTCGGACAGGAAGACCAGCTCGGTGCCCGTGCTGCTGCCTCGCCGCTGCGCTCAGGGCGGCGCGCGGGAGCAACAGCGCCGCCTGTGGGAGGGAACCTTTGAGCTTGGACGAGCTCCGTCCTGGCTGAGCAGGAGAGACGGGACGCAATCACGCGAGTGATGAAACTGAAAAGGGTCTTGCGCGAGATGACATCGCGACCTTACGCCGCGGCTTACGCGGGCCGCCAGCGCGGCACGCTGCATTGGAAGCGAGGGCGCTCACGCGCGCGCGCCTTTACGCGGGCAGCTTGCGCGCCAGTGCGTCGGCGCAGACGACCTCGCTTTTTTTCTGCGTCGCCCACGCGTGCGCGGGAATCTGCTCTCGACGTCGGCGCCGTTTGGAGGGGCGAGGGCGGTGGAGATGAGGGCTTTGGGCCCTCGTGGGGGCCCCCGGTCCAGCCCAACTATAGGCGCGCTCCTCCCGTGTGGCCGACCGCGGCATCCTCTACATGATCCCACTCGGTCGGGCTTCCGGCCAGCGCACACGTACATCTGGCCATCGCTCGGACGTCCATTCCCTGTGCGTTTTTTCGGTTTCGTGCGTGGTTTTTTCTCGCCAAATGATCAAGGATGCTCCTCGATGGTCCTCGCCCACGGAAACATGCACACGTCCGAGCGATGCCAAGCGTACATGGATGTGACACGGTCAAGAACTTTTGCTTGGTGTGTCGCGGGGGCGGCCCCTGGCGACCTGCGAATGCACTACAAGCGAACAGCCTGTCGCGCCGAAGCGTGGTGGGCCAGAGCCGGCGGAGCGACACGCTGCGCCAAAGTTCCTGCCCGAAGGACGTACGTAAGGGCAGCGGGGTGTGTTGCAAGTGGATCCCGGTGTAAGCAGCAGCGGAGTGTTGGGTGGGACAGGGCAAGGGCCACCCAGCGGAGTAGCTCTGCTGCCTTCCAATTGGAGGTGCCAAGGTCGGACTCTGCCAAGTTCCCTTGCCGTGGAACCTCGTTGGTCGTCCCGTGCGTTGGCCAGGCTTTCCGAGGAGGAGGAGGATGAGGATGAGAAGGAAGAGGAGGAAAATGCGGAGGAGAATGAGCAGGAGCAGGAGGACGACGAGGACGACGACGACGATGACGAGGAGGGGAAGAAGGAGGAGGAGGAGGTGGAGGAGTAGGAGTAGGAGTAGGAGGAGGAGGAGGAGGAGGAGGAGGAGGAGGAGGACGAGGAGGAGGAGGAGGGGAAGGAGGAGGACGAGGAGGATGATGATGACGACGACGACGACGTCGGTGCCAGAACCGCAGTTGCGTTACTCGGGGCATGGTGGTTTTGCTGCTATCACTGTGCTCCGTCGCTTGCTTCTGCTGGTCTCTCGCCCGCTTTTCTTCCAAATATCCTGTGGTGTTGGGTCCTCGTTTTGAATCAGCAAGGCCCCGCGTCCTCCCCTTCATTCCTCCTCTCCGTCCCCCTAATTCTCTACCGTCTTATGGTCTTGGGTCCTCTTTTTGAATCAGCAGCGCCCCGCGTCCTCCTCCTCACTCCTCCTCCTCTCCCTCCTCCCTCCTCCCCTGCCTTCCCTCTGCCCTCCACCCGTGTCAGCACACTCCTCCCACGTTGCGTGGCCCCCTGGGGAGCTCCACCGAAAGCACCCAGTGGCTGCGTCCGCAGGCGTCCCCGCCTCTCTCTGCGGGGCACGCCTCACGCGTTTTTGTGGCCCCAGAAGGAGCTCCACCGAAGGTCCCAGTGGCTGCGTCCCTATGCGTCCCCGCCTCTCTCTGCGGCGCACCCCTCACGCGGTTTTGTGGCCCCAGAAGGAGCTCCACCGAAGGTCCCCGTGGCTGCGTCCCTATGCGTCCCCGCCTCTCTCTGCGGCGCACCCCTCACGTGTTTCGTGGCCCCAGAACAAGCTCCACCGAACGTCCCTGTGGTTGCGTACCTGTGCGTCCCCGCATTTTATGTCGGCGTGCCTTCAAATCTCTCGTGGCTCCATAAGGGAGCTCCGCCAGCGGCTCCAGGGGCTGCGTCGCTATGCACCCCAGCCTTGGACTTCAGCACACCCTTCACACGTTCCGTGGCCCTATATGGAGCTCCGCCGAAATACCACGTCGGTGTGTCCCTATGCGTCCCCTCGCACGTACAGTGGCCTCATATGGAGCTCCACTGAAGGCCCCAGTTGCTGCGTCCGTATACGTCCCCGCCTTTGATTTCGGCGCACCCCTCACGCGTTTCGTGGCTCCCTGGCTGGGCGCCGCACGAGGCTCCAATGGCTTCGTCCCTATGCGTCCCCGCGTTTAGTTTCGGCACGCCCCTCACACGTTTCGGCACGCCCCGCGTCTAATTTCGGCGAACCCATCACTATTTCCTTCGTTGCCCCATAGGACGCTCCACCGAAAACCCCAGTGGCAAGGACCGCATGGGGTTCCGTGCACCCGTTCCGGCACACTCCCCGCACGTTTCGTGGCCCCCCTAGAGAACTCCAGAGAAGGCCCTAGTGGGTGCGTTCGCATGGGTCCCCCTGCTCTGATTTCGGAATACCCCTCACACGCTTCGTGGCCCCATTGGGAACTCCGCTCCGGTGTCCCGCCTGACTTGCGGTACTCACATCTGCATACGATTGGGTCCCTCGAAACTTTGTATTGTTTCTTTCTCTCTCTCTCTCTCTTTCTCTTTCTCTTTCTCTTTCGGGTCCCCCTTCCTCCTCTGTCTCTGGAGGAGGAGGAGGATGATGTTCATGTTGATGTTGATGTTGATGGTGCTGCTAATGATGATGAAGATGAGGATAATGCTCAGGGGGAGGAGGGGGAGGAGGAGGAGGGCCGAGAGGGAGGAGGGAGGAGGAGGAGGAGGAGGGGAGGAGGGGGAGGAGGAGCTTTCTTTGTCTGGATTCTCTTGCGTCTCCGAGGCTCCCCGTGCGACGTGCGCTCCGAGGCACGGGCTGCCTCTTGGGCCAGCGGCCGAGGCACCCGTGCTTCACGAGCCCCCGCCCCCGAGTTACCTCAGAGACGTGGTGCTGGCCAGTCCTGTCCAGGCCCACTTCGTCTCCCTCCTCCTCCACTCCTGTCCTCCTCCTCCTCCTCCTTCCCCTCCTAATCCTCCTCTCCTCCTCCTCCTCCTCCTCCTCTCCTCTCCCTCCTCCTCCTCCTCTCCTCCTCCTCCTCCTCTCCTCCTCCAACCCCCTCCTCCCCCCCCCTCCTCCTTCTGCCCTCCGCCTCCCCATCCTCCCCCTACCTCCCCTGCCTTCCTCTCTCCAATTTTCAGCACCAGCGCTCCGCTTTCCCTCCTCCCGCCCCCCCCCCTCCCCATCCCCTCCTCGCAGCGTCCAAGATTATTCCTTCCTCCTCCTCCTCCTCGTCCTCCTCCTCCTCTTCCTCGTGCTCGCGTTATCCTGCTCTTCCAGCCCTCAGCGGCTCAAAGATGGGGCCCCGAGCGATGGGGCCCAGCCGAGGAACACATTGCCCCAAACAGTGAAGGCTCAGCTGTGGAGTTCTCTCATAGGGAGGGGGAGGAGGAGGGGGAGGGGGAGGAGGGGGATGAAGGGGAGGATGATCATGATGATGATGAGGAGGAGGAGGCGGAGGAGGAGGAGGAGGAGGAGAGTAGGAGCCGATGCGATGCGGATGCGGATGCGGATGCGGAGCGGATGCGGATGCGGATGCGGATGCGGGGAGAGGAGGAGGAGGAGGAGGAGGAGGAGGAGGAGGAGGAGGAGGAGGAGGAGGAGGAGGACGAGGCCCATTCCCTCAAGGCCTCATAATTTGAACCGCCGAACCCCCCCTCGCCTCACCCGGCAGGCCTGATCTGGATCGATCCGCGAAACCGGATCGGATAGGAACCGGAACGGATCGCCCCGTCTGGCTGTGACTGGCCCAAGCCGAGGCCAGTGAACCGAACCGAACCACACAGAATCGGCACAGCGGCCCCCGCCAGCGAATCGAATCGCATCGCATCGGGTCGTAGGGCGAAGCTGAGTGCAAGCAGGCGCTCGCGGGCGGTGGAGAGGTCGGAAGGAGCGAGGCCGCTCGCATTCTGCAGGGACCGACCGTCCCAGCATCCGTGCAGTTAGCCCTACCACAGCATGTTCCTGTACTGCCTCATGAGTGTCCTGAGACTTCACGAGCGATGCGCTCAGAGCACAATCAACCTGTGTGCCAAAACGAGGCCGCCCCGGCCGGCACTGCCCTGAGAAGCCTCCCTGGTGGGCCCCCCGGCAGCTCAGGACGCTTCGCCACCGCTCGAGCGCCTGCCCTCGCCGTCGTGCCGCGGCCCTCTCCGGCCGAGCCGGCCTGCCATCTTCACCGCGTACGGGCACGGCGCCACGGGGCACTGGAACGCCAGCAGAGCCTGCCCCACCCCCCCCGTCGGCGTGCCGCTCCCACTCGCGCGCAGCCGCTCCCCCTCCCACGCGCTTCAACATCCGTCCCACACCTTTGGCTTTGTCAACAATTTAGCACAGAGGCGTTCAAACACATACGAGGACCAACTGACTTTGAATAAAAAAACGTGGCACGGCGTCTGCACTTCAACGGGCGGGTACTTTCTCATCATCCCGCGCACGCGCACACACGCGCACGCGCGCACGCGCGCAACCTGCATGCAGTGGAGGCCAGTCCACAAGAGGCCCCCCACGAGAAACCCAACCCTGAGACCCCAGGACGTCCATCGATCTCTGGTGTGGGGACGTCGCGCCCTCCGTCGCAAAACCATCGCAAACCCAAGAAGCCCAGGGCACCCTGGGGTCGGGTGTTGCTAGAAGTACCCCTGGCCCAAGGTGCCCCCAGCTTTTCGCTCCATTTTGGAGCCCTTGGTGCCCTATGGGACTCGTGAGAGGTGCTCTGGAGGCCGTTTGGGGTACCCCTGGAATCCTGGGGGCACCTTGGCCCAGGGGCACTTCTAGCAACACCCGATGGGGGCAAGCAGGGCGCTTCTTGGCACGGGCCTCCACTGTGCGCGCGCACGCGGAGCCAGAAAGGGACCCGCCGCCGTCGGGCCGGCGAGGCCGAGAGGTCCGCACGCGCGGCGCCGCGCGAGGAAGAGGCAGGCTTCTGCCGCTCTTGCTGCGGCCTCTGGCGGCCCTCGCCCTCGCTCCTCCTCCTCCTCCTCCTCCTCCTCCTCCTCCTCCCTCTCCTGCTCCTGCTCCTCCTCCTCCTCCTCCTCCTCCTCCTGCTCCTCCTCCTCCTGCTCCTCCTCGTCGCGAGCCGTTTTTCGGCCTGGGGACGGCGAAAAACGGCTCGCGACGAGAAACGGGCCCCGGGGAAAGTCGGCGGCGAGCGAGGGGGGGAAGCGAGAAGGAGAAGGCCTTCGCAGGAGGGTTGGACGTCCCCGGGCCTTCTGAGGAGTTTTCGAAGCCTTCCCCGAAGACAGAGAACCACTTCTCAGAAGGCGCGAGGGCTTCTGAGAAGTCCCGCCGCCTGCTGAGGAGGCCTTCTCCTTCTCACTCTCCCCTTCGCAGGCCGCCGAGAAAGGGCCGTGGCTGCCCGGGACCCGATATCGAAGATTCGAAACGTCGGCTGCCTGGGGGCGTCCGTCCCAAGTCCAAATGTCGCCCGCGGCGCCGCCGACAGGGACTCCTGCTCAAGGTGGGCAGGAACCGCCGTCGGCGGCGGGGGGGGGAGAATCGAAGGGTCCCTGGGACACACAAATAGATACACACACAAATAACAGGATCCCCAACATTTTCCAATATTTTCTGGGTTTTTGTCTTCCCCCCCACTTCCCATATTTCTCCATATTTTCTCGGGAATCGACGATTCATTGTGTCTGTGTTTTTTTTTCCCTCCTGAAGAATGGCTGGGGAAGGGGCGGGGGACGGAGAATGTCACTTGGAATCGGCGATGCGCTGCCGATGCGTCGTCGGCCACGGGCCCTCGACGGCGAAAAGCCGCACGCTCCTGGGCGGGGTGAGGCCCCGCTTGGCCACGAACGGGCGGCTGGGGGGCGATGCCTGGACCACTCCTCCCTTGCAGCTGCCCCCGAATAGCCTGGCCCGCTGAGCGCCGCAAGCTCGGCGCGGAGGCCTCTGGCCTTCCCCTCCCGCAGCCGTGTGGCGAGTCTCTCCTGGCCCCCGCGCTCCTCTGCAGCGCTTCCTCTGCTGGTCCCAAGAGCCCGCCGTCCTCTCCCTCGCCCCGCAACGAGTCCTCGAGTCACGGATGCCTGAGCTGAGCCGGGTAAGCGGCACTGGAACGCGATCCCATGAGGGCCTCGTGGTCTTGGCCGACAAGACGTCACCAGGATGTTTTTGACGCCACGAGAACTCTGACCCCGAAAGTCTGTGACCTCTTACACAACATCGGGCCACGTATTGTGTGCCAGCGGATCGGCTCGTTGACCAGGTGGCCGCGAGGGAACTGCAGTTCACAGGGGGCCGCCGAATCGATGTTCAAGCCCCCCGCGAACGACGGGGCCACGA
>CAUYUJ010011306.1:0-23578 GCA_963575745.1 Prorocentrum cordatum | reverse complement strand
GAGGAGGAGGATGAGGAGGAGGAGGCGGATGATGATGATGAGGAGGAGGAGAAGGAGGAGGAGGAGGATAATACTAATAGTAATAAGAATAATCAAAATAATAATATTAAGCAGAATATTAGTAATACGAATCACAAGGAAAATGAACATACGAGGAAGCCGAATAATCTTAATACTACTAAACATAAGACTACTACTACTCCTAATACTACTACTACAACTAATACTACTACTACTAATTATAATACTAATAGTAATGCGAATACCAATAGTACCAATAATACTAATACTATTAATACTACCAATTAAAACACTAATATAATACCGGTAATACTACTAATACTACTACTAATCATACATATCATAATAATACTAATAATAATTCTGCTGATAATGATACCACTACTAATATTATCAACACCACCACTACTACTACTACTACTACTACTACTACTACTACTACTAGTACTACTATTAATACTTATAACATTCGCACTAACAATATTATTAATACTAATATCACTGATCATAAATATAATACTTTTCCGAATACTACTAACAATACTACTACTACTAAGAATGAGAGCAGTACTACTAATATTATTCATCATAATAGTAATAGTAATACTAACACAAATACTACTACTACTACTAGTAATGATAGTAAACGTAATACTAAACATACTACATGTAATATTATTAATACTAAGAATGTACATAATGTGAATAATAGTAGTATCAATAAGAACAATGCTAATAATGGTACTAGTCCTGATCAAACTCATACTAATAATAGTATGGATAATAATATAACCATATTACTAGCCATCATAATACCAATACTACTAGTACTAATACTACTACTACTATCAATCACACGACTAGTAATACTACTAATAATGCTAATGCTACTGATAATAATACTTCTAATACTACTAATACTAATACTAATACTAATACTAATACTAATACTAATACTAATACTAATACTAATACTAATACTAATACTAATACTTATACTAATATTAATACTACTACGAATACTAATACGAATGCTAATACTAATACTAATACTAATACCAACACTAATACTAATACTAACACGAATACGGATACGAATGCGAATACTAATAATGATACTACTACTAATAATGCTATTAGTTCTACTACTGCTAATGATATTAATGCTACTAATAATACTGGTATCACTACTAATAATAATATTCATAATACTACTACTAATAATATTAATAGTAATACGAATAAAAATAGTAATAAACATACTAATACTACTGATAGTATCAATAAAACTAATACTAACAGTAATACTGCTAATGGTACTACTAATACTACAAATAATAATAATAATACGAAGACTACTAATATTGGTAATAGTAATACTACTACTAATGGAGGAGGAGGAGGAGGAGGAGGAGGAGGAGGAGGAGGAGGAGGAGGAGGAGGGAGGAGGAGGGAGGAGGGGAGGAGGAGGAGGAGAGGAGGAGGAGAGGAGGAGGAGGAGGAGGAGGAGGAGGACAAGGGAGGAGGCGGAGGAGGAGGAGGAGGAGGAGGAAGAGGAGGAGGAGGAGGAGGCGGAGGAGGAGGAGGAGGAGGAGGAGGAAGAGGAAGAGGACGAGGAATACAAAGAAGCAGAAGCATAATAATAACAACAAGAAGAAGACGACTAATAATAATAATAAGAATAATCATAAGAATAATACAAAAACGAATAATAATGAAACCGCTACTAATAATAGTATTAATAATAATACTAAGAAGAAGACGACTAATAAGACGCATAATGCGCATACTAAGCATACTAATCATACTAATAATAAGAAGAATAAGAAGAGCAATAATAATAATAATACGAAGAAGAAGACGACGAATATTAATACGAATAATCATACGAATCATAAGAATAATACTATTACGAAGAGGAATCATCATACTAAAAAAGACGGCTAAGCAACATACGAATAATATTAATAATAATACAAATCATAATGCGATTTATAATACTAAGAAGAAGAAGCATACTACTAATAATACTAATAGAGATACTACGAAGAAGAATAATAGCAACACCAACAATACAAACACTAATACTGATAATAATAATGATAATACTAATAAGAATAATAGGAGTACTAATAACACTAATAACAATACTATTGTCAATCTTTTTTTTTTCAAAAAACACTAATAATACTAATACTGATAATCATAATAATAATATTATTATTAGTAATAATAATATTATTAATACTATTTTTAATAATCATAACAATACTAATACTAATAATGCTGATAATAATACTCATAATACTACTACTACGAAGACGAATCACAATAATAAGCATAATGCTAAGACTAACACGAATAATAATATTAATACTAATAATACGACTAAGAATAATAAAATGAAGAGGAGGAGGAGGAGGCGGAGGAGGAGGAGGAGGAGGAGGAGGAGGAGGAGGAGGGAAGAGGAGGAGGAGGAGGAGGAGGAGGGGAGGAGGAGGAGGAAGAGGAGGAGGTGAGGAGGGAGCGAGGAGGAGGAGGAGGAAGGAGGAGGAGGAGGAGGAGTAGGAGGAGGAGGAGGAGGAGGGAGGAGGGGGAGGAGGGAGGAGGGAGGAGGGAGGAGGGGAGGAGGGAGGAGGGAGGAGGGAGGGGAGGAGGGGAGGAGGTAGGGAGGAGGGAGGAGGGGAAGGAGGAGGAGGGAGGAGGGAGGAGGGAGGAGAGGAGGGAGGAGGGAGGAGGAGGGAGAGGAGGAGGAGGAGGAGGAGAGGAGAGGAGGAGGAGGAGGAGGAGGAGGAGGAGGAGGAGGAGGAGGGAGGAGGAGGACCTTCTGGACTTCTGGCCAAGCACCGAGGTCGTGCGGGGAGAGAGCGGGGGAGGGGGGGGGGGGGGGGGGGGAGGGCCGCCTGCGCCGAGCTGCCCGTGGTCGCCCTTATGGGCCAGCCGCCTTAGTGAGTGGGCTAGCCTTCGGTTTCTGCACCACGGCTCACTCGACGGCGGCCTCTGCTTGCACTCCAGCGCGCACCATCGCACAGGCCATCACCCAGGCACGGGCCTTCCGCGAGCGGTGCTGCTCCTCTGCCCTCAACTCCTGCTGCACGGCCAGATCGAGGGCCACAGCAGCGCGCGCGGCGGCGTCAGGAGGCGCCGCGGGGTTCTCCTGCAGCCGCACCAGCGCCTGCGCCGCGGCCACGCTGACAGCCTGGCAACAGCAGAGGCACTCCGCAGCGTCGTCCTCCTCTTCGACCGCCGCGCGGAGGGCAATCATCTTCTCCGCTTCCGCTTCGGGGTTTGCCTCCACGGCTTCCCCAGGATGCGCTGCACTCCAATCTCCAGCAACGGCCTGATGTTCGAGCACAGCTGCGCCCCCAACCTCTCGGTGGACTCCAGCTTCACCGTTCGCAGCTCCGTGCAGAAGCTGGCGTCGGGCCACAGCTTCGCATCCCCCGTCTCGTGGGACTCCAGCTTCGCGCTCGCAGGCCGCTTCCGCTTCGGGGTCTGCCTTCACGGCTCCCCCAGGACGCAACGCACCCCGATCTCCAGCGACGGCCAGATGTTCGAGTCCAGCTGCGCCTTCTACTTCACGGTGCACTCCAGCTTCACCATTCGCAGCTCCGTGCAGAAGCTGACGTCTGGCTCCAGCTTCGCATCCACCGTGTCGTGGGGCTCCACCTTCGCTCTCGCCAGCGCCATCGCCCAGCGCTGCGCCTTCGGGGTCTGCCTTCACGGCTCCCCCAGGATGCACTGCACCCCAATCGCCATCAGCAGGGCAGTCATCCCCCGCAGGGGCCCGAAAGCTCTGCACGTGGAGCCCCTCCAGCGGCACCGTGCGCTCCACCTCGAAGTCGCTCTCGAGCTCGCTCTCTGACATGGCGTCCAGCTCCACGCAAGAACTGCCCTCGTCGAGCTCGCCGCCGTCGTCGTCATCGAGCTCGCAGACCTCCTCCGAGACGCCCTGCAGCTCGTCGTCGTCCTCGTTCGTCTCGCCGTTCGGGGCGTCCACGTCCTCCTTCCCACCCGCCGCGGCTCTGCGCTCCGCCAGCCGCCACCCCGCCTCCAGGCCCTCCACAAAGGCCTCGGCATGCGGGAGCGTCTCCAGCGGGAGCCACATCCTCGGCGCGAGCGGCATGAGCACGTGACCAGCCCTTCCACTCTCGAAGTCGAACTGGCCGACGACCTGCTTCTCCTCCGTGGATGCGCAGTCCGCCGCCAGCCAGCCCAGCAGCGCGTGCACGTCGGCACCAGGGTTCGGCACCTCGCGCGGCACTGCCGAGCGCCTGCAGGCGGCCCCCAGCTCATCGACACAGATCTCCACCTTGAAGTCCGACTCCACGTCCTCGCCCGCGCGATCCGCGGCCGCGACGGCCCCGAGCCTGGGCCCTCTCGCCGCCTGCCGCAAGGCGGCCGCGGGGGCACAGCACAGGTTGCCTGGCACACGAGCCGCATGCATGGCGACGTTGCGCCGCAGCCGCTGCAGCGCCGTCGGGCTCCGACCCGCCAGCAGGGCGACCAACGCGGGCGCGCAAGCCGCCAGGCGGTCCGCTAGGCCGTCGCGCTCGGTCACCGCGTCGAGCGCCTCCAGGGCCGCATCGAGGCCCGCACTGAGCTCCTCCACCTGCGCGGTGAGGCGCTGCACGAGCCTGTCCGCCGAGGCCCTGGCCCACGCTCTCCGCTGCTGCCGCGACGTGGCCGTCTCCTGGCGCCCTCCAGTGGCGCCTCCCGCAGCCATCATGCTCGCACCGCCCGCCGCGCCTGGGGGGTTCGAGCCAGCTTGAGCCAAAATGGCTACGGAAGAGAAGGAGGAGGAGGAGGAGGAGGAGGAGGAGGATGAGGAGGAGGAGGAGGAGGAGGAGGAGGATGAGGAGGAGGAGGAGGAGGAGGGAGAGGAGGAGGAGGAGGAGGAGGAGGAGGAGGCGGAGGAGGAGGAGGAGGCGGAGGAGGAGGAGGGGAGAGGAGGAGGAGGAGGAGGAGGAGGAGGAGGAGGAGGAGGAGGAGGAGGAGGAGGAGGAGGAGGAGGAGGAGGAGGAGGAGGAGGAGGAGGAGGGAGGAGGAGGGGAGGAGGGAGGAGGAGGAGGAGGAGGAGGAGGAGGAGGGAGGAGGAGGAGGAGGAGGAGGAGGAGGAGGAGGAGGAGGAGAAGGAGAAGAGGTAGTAGGAGGAGGAGGAGGAGGAGGAGGAGGAGGAGAGGAGGAAGGAGGAGGAGGAGGGAGAGGAGGAGGAGGAGGAGGAGGAGGGGAGGAGGAGGAGGAGGAGGGAGGAGGAGGGAGGAGGGAGGAGGGAGGAGGGAGGAGGGCGGAGGGAGGAGGAGGAGGAGGGAGGAGGGAGGAGGGAGGAGGGAGGAGGGAGGAGGGAGGAGGGAGGAGGGAGGAGGGAGGAGGGAGGAGGAGGAGGGAGGAGGAGGAGGAGAGGGGAGGAGGAGGAGGAGGAGGAGGAGGAGGAGAGAGGGAGGAGGAGGAGGAGGAGGAGGAGGAGGAGGCGGAGGAGGAGGAGGAGGAGGAGGAGGAGGAGGAGGAGGAGAAGGAGGGAGAAAGGGACGCTGTGCGCGTGGAGGCTTTTGGACGCTCGCCACGGCGGCACTCCCATCCCGTAGCGCGTCAACGTTGTCAACGTTGTTAACGTTGAGCCTCCCTCCTTCCCCTCCTGCTGCCAGCGGGATCTCAGAGCTCCAGGTGGGGCGGCCCTCCAATGCACCAACGTTATCAACGTTGCCAACGTTGTCAACGTTGGGCCCCCTCCCTGCCAGTGAGGACGCAGGGCTCCAGCTTAGGCGGCCCCCCAAGGCGCCAACGTTGTCAACGTTGTCAACGTTGTCAGCGTGGAGTCCCCTCCGAGCTCGCCCCCTCCCCCCCTGCCAGCGAGGACACAGGCCTGAAGGTGAGGCGCCCCCTCCAAGGCGCCACAAGGCGCCAACGTTGTCAACGTTGTCAACGTTGTCAACGTTGGGCCTCCCCCCCCTGCCAGCGAGGACCCAGGTCTCCAAGTGAGGCGACTCCCCAAGGGGCCAACGTTGTCAACGTTGTCAACGTTGGGCCTCCCCCCTGCCAGCGAGTACCCAGGGCTTCAGGTTGGGTGGCCCCCAAGGTGCCAACGTTGTCAACGTTGTCAACGTTGGGCCTCCCCCCCCTGCCAGCAGAGGATCCGGAGCTCCCAGACCAGGAACTCCAGGAGCTCCGGGAGCTCCCGGAGCTCCAGGTCCAGAGCTCCCAGAGTTCCCTTTCAGGGACTGAGGCTTGCTTGCGTCAATGTGTTGTTCAGCCTTACGCATAGGGACTCAGGGTTGCTTGCGTCAGACAGACGCCCCCCCAGGGGGCTAACGTTGTCAACGTTGCCAGCATTGACAACGTTGGGCCCCCCCCTGCCAGCGGAGGACCCAGAGCTCCAGGTGAGGTGGCCCCCTAAGGCGCCAACGGTGTCAACGTTGTCAACGTTGTCAACGGTGGGCACCCCCCTGCCAGCGAGGACCCAGGGCTTCAGGTGAGGCGGTCCCCCAAGGCGCCAACTTTGTCAACGTTGTCAACGTTGACAACTTTGACGCCTTGGGAGACTTTCTGTCTGACGCAAGCAAGCCTCCGTCCCTCAACAGACGACGCCGTAACAGCGAGCGCAAGGAAGCCTCAGTCCCGATGCGTGAGGCTGAACAACACATGGACGCAAGTAAGCCTCAGTCCCTGAAAGGGAACTCTGGGAGCTCTGGACCTGGAGCTCCGGGAGCTCCCGGAGCTCCTGGAGTTCCCGGAGCTCCCGGTCCGGGAGCGCAGGGATCTCGCTGGCAGGGGGGGGAGGCCCAACGCTGACAACGTTGATACCGTTGACAACGTTGGCGCCTTGGGGGGCCGCCCCATCTTGACTCCTGCGTTCTGGCTGACGAGGGAGGGGGAGGGAGGAGGCCCAATGTTGACAACGTTGACAACGTTGGTGCCTTGGGAGCCGCCTCACCTGGGGCCCTAGGTACACGCTGGCAGAGGGAGGGAGGCCCAACGTTGACAACGTTGACAACGCTGATAACGTTGACGCCTTAGGGGGACCGTTTGTCTGACGCAAGCAAGCCTCAGTCCCACGGCGAACGCAAGCAAGCCTCAGTCCCTGTAAAGGAACCCCGGGAGCTCTGGACCTCGAGCTCCAGGAGCTCGGGGATCTCGCTGGCAGAGGGGAGGTAGGGAAGCCCAACGTTGACAACTTTGACAACGTTGACAGCGTTGGCGCCTTGGGGGGCCGTCCCATCTTGAGTCCTGTGCTCTGGCTGACGAGGGAGGGGGAGGGAGGAGGCCCAACGTTGACAACGCTGACAACGTTGACGCCTTGGGGGGCCGCCTCACCTGGGGCCCTAGGTACACGCTGGCAGAGGGAGGGAGGCCCAACGTTGGCGACGTTGACAACGTTGACGACGTTGACGCCCGGGGGCGGGCGCCTCAATTGAGGCCCTGGGTCCTCGCTGGCAGGGGGGGAGGGAGGCTTAACGTTGACAACGTTGACAACGATGACAATGTTGACGCCTTGGCGGCCGCCTCACATGGAGTTCTGGGATCTCGCTGGCAGTGGGGGGAGGGAGGGAGGCCCAACGTTGACATTGTTGACATTGTTGACAACGTTGGCGCCATGGGTAACCGCCCCATCAGGAGCCCTGAGTCCTCGCTGGCAGAGAGAGGAGAGGTCGGAAGCGGAGGAGGAGGAAAGAAGAGATGAACATGAGTAGGAGTAGGAGTAGGATTGAGAACGAATTGCAATCTGCAAGTCAGCCACTGATATTTTTCAACACTGTTGACAATACATATATATATATAGATGTATATACATACATACATTTGTGTCAGATCATGTGTACCGTGATCCGATACGTAGCCTTTTTGGCCCAGACACAATGCCAAGACGCCGGCGGACTGTGTGTTGTCGCGGCAATAGGCAGGCGAACCGCGCCACCCAGGTCCCTTTTCAAGGGACATGGGCTTGTGCGCCGCTTGCCGCGGCCGGGCGCTCCAGGCAGGCGGCAGCAATGGCGGTTCGTCGGGATCCGCGGGGAGCAAACGGCTCGCTGGAGCTCTTGGCGGAGCCCAGTGTGGCGAGGCGAAGGCTCGACGAGGACAGGTAAATGGCAACTGTCATCTGGATCTTTGTCGCCCTTCGACATGGGGGCCCCTTCGGCTCTCATTCGATTTGCTCTTACAGTTGCTAGCGCTGCTGCACCAGCGCCGCTTGGCAGAGAAAGCGAAGCCTTGGCTTAAGAGGACGTCGTGTCAGCAGACGCGGGCGTTCCTCCTGAGGAAGCCCGTCGCGTGGTTGACATCATGACAGGCACGAAGTTCGGGCATTCCGATCGATACAAGGATCGGGTTTCGCTCGAAGTCCTCCGGGCGATGAGGCGAGCCCGGTCCAGGACGCACGCGGCAGCGATTGTTCTTGCTGTTCGATGCAAATCGAGCCCCCCCAGGGCTGTCGGAGAAGATGGCGGCCGCCTCGTAGGCGGAGGCAGAGTTCCTGGTCCGAGAACACAGAAACGGCACCGGTACCTACGAGCAGATTGGGAACAGCAAGGACGATTTGCAAGGGCTATTCGCCGCGGCGTCGGCGATGGAATGTCGAACCCCGCATCGCGACTGACGCCAGCTGGAGAATGCGATTGCGCAGCGGGACCAGCAGCATTGCCGCGGCAAGTGTTGCGAATGGTTCAGCGCCAGGCAGGCGGCTGCGGACCTCTGCCGCTTGCGCGGCTTCGTGGGCGGCCTCGTTGGCGGCACGCGGCCAGCTCAGTGCACCCTAGGGCCTGGAGCACGCAAAGGCTTCTACCTCGCAGAACGCGGGGAGAAACATCGAAATCCTTGGTATAGAATGAAGCGCGTGCCGCGTCGGTGTGCGTTTCTGCGCCAGACGGGCTCTTGTGAGTTCATGACATTAGTAGAGAGGATGAATTCTGCTGCATCTTGCGCCCGTGCGCGATACCAGCCTACGGAGGACCCGTTGCCGCGTTAGGCAAACTTGAGTCCGCGCGAAGTTGCCCGCGTCTGCTTGGGGATTGAAGGTTTGAGTTAGTGGGGCTAATTGCGGTCACAAAAAAATCCATCGCAATCATCATCGTCATCGTGGTCTTCGTCCGTTCATCGTTAGCGCTACCGCCACTATGACCTTCGTACTCAATATCATCGTCGCGCGCTCAGGTTTATGTACGAACGTGCTTGGCGTCTGTGCGAAACTTTTCGGGGCCCCTGGGGGTGCTATCGGGAGTGGTGCTTGTGGCTTCCTTGGGTGATTTTTATGTTTTCGCAGCATGAATAACTTCGAGGGTGCCGAGCCGTTTGATAAGGTTGACGCCTTGTTTTTTACTTTCGTGGTTGTCTCTGTGGCCCCCGAGGTGCAGTCAGAAGTGGAGCCTGTGGCTTTTCTTTGCGATATCCCCACGTTTTCGCAGCATGAAACCTCTAGGACGCCGACCATTCTGTCAGTTAGCGGTTTGTTTTCTACTTTCGTGGTAGTCACTGTGGTCTCCGGGGCCCCCAGGTTGCAGCCAGATGTGGAGCCTGTGGCTGTTTTCTCGCGATATATCTTCGTTTTCGCAGCAGGAAAAACTTCGAGGACGCCGAGCCATTTTGTTTTAGCTTGACGGCTTGTTTTTTTACTTTCGTGGTGGTCTCTGTGGTCTCTGGGGCGCCCGGGGTGCAGTCAGAAGTGGTGCCTGGGGTTTTTCCTTGCGATATCTCTATGTTTTCACAATATGAAAACCTCGGGGATGCCAAACCAATGTTTGTTTAGGTTGACGGTTTGTTTTTCACTTTCGTGGTAGTCTCTGTGGTGTGCGGGGCCTCCGGGTGCTGTCAGAAGTGGTGCCTGTGGCTTTTTCTTGCGGTCTCTCTATGTTGTCAAACCTCGGGGATGCCAAAGCGTTTGTTTCAAGGCCGGCGGCTTGCTTTATTTTTGTGGTCGTCTCTGTTGTCTACAGGGTCCGGGGTGCGGTCGGGAGTGGCGCCTGTGGCGTTTCCTAGCGAAAATGCCGGGGATTTGTTTGTAGGTCGATTTGTTTTGTTGGTAACATATATATATATATATATATATATATATGAGTATTAAAAATGAAACATTTTTGTGGTCATCTTTGTTATTCCCCCGGGTCCGAGATTCGATCAGGAGTGGTGCCCGTGGCATTTCTTAGCGAGACTTTTATGTTTTCGCAACATGAAAACCTTGTAGATACGAAAGCATTTTTTTGGACGAAGGCTTGTCTTTTCCTTGTGTGATTATATACAGATACATACATACATACATACATACATATATATGTATAATAATATATATAATATATATATATATATATATATATATATATATATATATATATCAGATTTGATTATATTTGTCTGTCTGGTTCAAGCAGTACTCAGCGAACCTGACCGCGCTGCTCGCCTACATTTATGTTTTTAGCCGTTTGCTTATCCATTCAATCACAGTGTATCTATGCGGTTGGGAGATCAATCTCGTCTTCTTCTATGATCTGCAACCTCCAGACGACGAGGGCGAAGCTTGGGAACGTCAGAACTGCTTGGGGCGCTTGGACCGCAGCGACGTGGAGACCCCCCAAGCAGCTAACGTGGATAATACGACCCAAGCAGCTGATGTTAAGAGCGTCCCTGTGCCTTGTGCGCCACATTTTGTCGTGACGGATCATCCGGCCATCATTTTCAAATCCACTAACTCGTGCGACCTCAAAATGAATTCGGTGCCAGGTTACGTTTTCATGGTCGCAGGGGGGGATCGGGTGATCGATGGCTATTCGATGCTGCCGCTAGTCGGTGGAGGAGCTGTTGGAGTGGATTGATGTCGGCCAGCAGCAACAATAGATTTCGATCTGAATCGCTCTATCAAGGTCATTCAGATTGGCACGAAAAAGAAGTACATGCATAGGCAATTTAATCCCGATCGATTCTTGGACAACAGAGACATGCAAGTGACGTGCTTCCATTTCATCCGGCGGACTCGCATTAGATCCTGCGGACCCAATAACACAGCCACGTCGCAGTTTCCGGATGAAAGATGCGAGCTCGTCTGCTTTATCGAAGCGTGTCGTCACATTGGTGCGAAGATATCGTGCACGAAGAACGGTCCATTTTGGGTTCTGCGCGATGGGAATCACATGCTGAGGCAGGGGCGGAAATTCTTGCACAGAGTTTACCTACATGAGATAAGCACCAACGGTAAGTGCGTCGTTCATATTCCTGCAGGTTGCGGCCGCATTGGCCATTGCAAGACCTCAGCGTGTATCCTGAAGCATATGAGTTCTGGGACCCTGATGGGGGCACCAATGTCATAGACCGAGTTGATGGTGACTTTGTAATGACTTAATTGTTTGCGATATAGACTCAGCCCCTTGAGCGACAGCAGGGCGATTTCTTTGGCGGCGTCGCCACTTGCTTGACTTGGCGGGGATCTGAGGCGCCGTCGCCGACAAACCCTCGCGGGGCACCGCGTTCGCCAACTGCGCTGATCAGGGCTCAGGAGTGCGACGCGATGTTTTACAGACTGGGCGGCCGCCGCATGGCCCGGGCTGCCGAGCTCAGACGTGAGCGCTGCGCCGCAAACCTGCCGGAGCTACACGATGTATTCGATTATGATCTCGCAGTTGATTCGTTCGAGCCGCCTATTGGCGCGCCGCTGCCTCATGGCGATTGCATTGTGAGCCGCCATTCACACTGCGGCAGCAGTGGGTCGTCGTCGTCGATTGAGTGCGCAACCGCGCAGTGGAACTTGCACATCAAGTACTGTTTCAGTCGGTGTTCGTTGCGAGAAATGGTGCGGCGCACGCTTGCCATGGCAGCCGATTTTGGAAGTTCCAGGACGCGATGCGCCTGGGATCTTGTAAGATGCAACCCTCGTTGGATGTTAATATTTACAGCGACAAACCTGTGGGCGTAGCTGAAGAGACGTTCACTTCTGGGATTCATTCACCCGTCGATTCTATTGTTACGCCATCGCTCTCTAGTAAGAATCGCACTAATTTTCGCCCATGCATGAACGCCAAAGGGTGGAAGTGCGTTGTTTGCGCGGCGGCGGCGAGGCGGCTGTCCGTGGAATCCGAGGTCGGCGAGTCCCAGCAGGAGAACATCGGCGAAGCAGCGGGCTCCTTCGAGGCAGACGTTGGCGCCAGAGGGAGGCGTTTTCCTTTCCATGGTTTCAATTTGGTGGCGCGGGGTAAAGAGTTGATGTTCTCTTGCTGCCGCGTCGACGACGGGGAGAGGCTGCCCTCTCGCGGGGCAGATCGCGGTTTTCCAACCTGCTGCCGACGGAACGCGTTAGCAGACAAGTCTTCCACCAACGCCGTTCCAATTATGTCCGCCGACGCCGTTTCCCGCGGTGGGCCTCTCAGTCGCCCTTGGTAGGGCAACTAGCGCAGCGAGACTTGCGGTGGGCTCGCCTTCGACGCCTTCGCTATTGCAGGAGAAGACCCCGTCTCTGTGCGACTATCAAACGGGGGGGCGATCGTCGAGCGAAGTTGGAGGGGCAGGCGCGGTAGGTTCAGTGAGTCGCTGTGCGAGAACCCTTTCCAGATCCAGCGAGCTTTCCAACTGCGTGCAGTAGTCGACTCAGTAGTTACGAGGTTCGATTTTGTCGAATCGAGCTATCCGCGGCGATCCGTCGACAGCGCGACCCGCGGCGTCGAATTCGATTCGCGATCGGTTCCGACCGCTCGGGTTAGGGGATGGTTGCCCGGGGGCGCCCCGCGAGGCAGGGAGACGAGAGGTTGCTCCGCGCGGCGCTGGCGCCCGTGCAACCTTTGAAGGTGAGTGGGGGGGGGGGGGGGGGGGGGGGGGCGGGGGGGAGGGGGGAGGGCAGTGCGAGTGTTAGGACCTACGCGTGTTTTTAAGCGTTCCGGACAGGTTTCTGGCGGTGGCGAAATTTACTCGGCGGGGGCGGACGCGCTGTGCAAGCGCGTGACTGATCCAGCGGCTTTATCCACTTTGGATTGGCTGTTCGAGCGCGTCGGCGGACCTGCCTGCGATGGAGGGGCTGCCCCGCTGGCGCTCGTTCGCGATTCCACGGGGGCATTGAGAGGGTTCGCGATGGCTCGCGCCCCTGCTGGGTATGCGCTATGCCGCTGGGAGAGCAAGCCGATGGGGGACCTCCCTTTCGTGGATGTAGTAGGCGTGGTCGCGTGCTACGTGGGTGGAGCCGCGCGACGCGGAGCGCGCCCGTGCGTTGAACGCGCGGGGAACGTCGCGGTGCACGTCGATCCGGAATCTTTGCGGGCAGTCATTGTTGACGTCGACGGGTGGCGACAACGCAGCGCAGACTTTAACCCGACTTCGGCGCTCAAGCAGATTCCAGTGATTTCTGGCGCTATCGCGTCCCGTCCAGAGTGCGGCGTGCTAGTTGCTGAGCGCCAGAACGTCGACGTGTTCAAACGCGACTTGGCTTCATTTAAACAGCTCATGGATATCTGCGACGAGCGCGGCCGCTCGTTCGCTGCGTGGCGCCGTGACCACCTTTTCGGAGAAGGCGGCTTCGTCGGCGATGCCGCGCCCGACGGAGTTCGAGGAGGCGCGCCTGCGGAACCAGGGGATCAGCGAGGTCCCGACGGCGGTGGCGTTCCCGACGGCGCCCCCAGGGCATTTGGCTACGTTGCTTTGAAGCGAGATTTCTTCAGCGCGCGGTCCGTGCATTTGGCCGGCGCCCAGGCTCCCGCCCGAATAGCAATGGCTCGTCTTTCTTCGTCGTCTGTTCCGGCCCGAGCTGCTGCCCAGAGCAGCGCGTCCAGGGCGCCGGGTGGCCAGCGTCTGCCCGCCGCTGGATGGGGCCCCCCAGCGCCGAGCTCCATCGCGGAATTGAGCGACTTCGAATTGACGTTCGAGCGGGGTTGTCAGCAAGGGATGTCCAGCCTCCCAGACGCAACCTCGCATCTACGAGCACGAGCCGATCGCGTTTTCAAGTGGAGTTGCAGGAAGATGAACGACGCGCAACTACTTGTGCGCGGCGCCAGTCAAGCTGTGCTTCTCCCGCAGAACAACCGCCCCGACGAGTGCAAGAGCGAGCTGCTCCAGACGAAGGTGTTTGCCGCTCTTATGGGGGGCAATCGCAGATCGCGCGTGGACGTTTTGTTTCAGCGCGAATACGGAGCGCGGCTTCGAAAGAGTGCAATGGCAGCGGCAGGTCTGGGCTGGTTTCTAGAAGCGCCGAGATTCGAGCACAGCTACTGCCCGTTGATGGCCCAGGCGAGGGCGCGCTCCTTTATATAATGTATATATTTATATATGTATTTATATTTATATATACATTCTATATATATAATGTTGTTTTTATTTTCCTTCTTCTTTTTCTTTTCTCCCCCCCCAAACCATCCCGTGGTGTTGGGCCCTCGTTTTGAAAAGACGGTGCCCCGCGTTCCTCCTCCTCCTCCTCCTCCTCCTCCTCTCCTCTCCTCTCCTCTCCTCCTCCTCCCCCTCCTCCTCCCTCCTCCCCCTCTTCCTTGCGTTTCGCCCACCCAGTACAGCGTTTCGTAGCCCAATAGGAGCTCCGCCGAAGGCCCCAGCGCTGCCGCCCGCATGCGTCGCCCACGCCCAATTCGGCACACCCCTCACACCATAGGAGCTCCGCCGAAGGCCCCAGTGCTGCCGCCCGCATGCGTCACCCACGCCCAATTCGGCACACCCCTCACACGTTTCGTGGCCCCATAGGAGCTCCGCCGAAGGCCCCGGTGCTACCGCCCGCATGCGTCACCCGCGCCCAATTCGGCACACCCCTCACACGTCTCGTGGCCCCATAGGGAGCTCCGCCGAAGGCCTCAGTGCTGCCGCCCGCATGCGTCACCCACGCCCAATTCGGCACACCCCTCACACGTTTCGTGGCCCCATAGGGAGCTCCGCCGAAGGCCCCGATGCTGCCGCCCGCATGCGCCATCCACACCCAATTCGGCACACCCCTCACACGTTTCGTGGCCCCATAGGAGCTCAGCCGAAGGCCCCAGTGCTGCCGCCCGCATGCGTCGATCACCCACACCCAATTCGGCACACCCCTCACACGTTTCGTGGCCCCATAGGAGCTCCGCCGAAGACCCCAGCGCTGCCGCCCGCATGCGTCACCCACACCCAATTCGGCACACCCCTCACACGCTTCGTGGCCCCACAGGGGCTCCACCGAAGGCCCCAGTGCTGCCGCCCGCACGCGTCGCCCGCGCCCAATTCGGCACACTCTTCACACGTTTCGTGGCCCCATAGGAGCTCCGCCGAAGGCCTCAGTGGTGCCGCCCGCATGCGTCACCCACACCCAATTCGGCACACCCTTCACACGTTTCGTGGCCCCATAGGAGTTCCGCCGAAGGCCCCAGTGCTGCCGCCCGCATGCGTCACCCCCGCCCAATTCGGCACACCCCTTATACGTTTCGCGGCCCCATCGGAGCTCCGCCGAAGGCCCCAATGCTGCCGCCCGCATGCGTCACCCACACCCAATTCGGAACACCGCTCACACGTTTCGTGGCCCCATAGGAGCTCCGCCGAAGGCCCCAGTGTTGCCGCCCGCATGCGTCACCCACACCCAATTCGGCACACCCCTCACACGTTTCGTGGCCCCATAGGAGCTCCGCCGAAGGCCCCAGTGCTGCCGCCCGCATGCGTCACCGCACACCCCAAGTCGGCACACCCCTCACACGTTTCGTGGCCCCATAGGGAGCTCCGCCGAAGGCCTCAGTGCTGCCGCCCGCATGCGTCACGCACACCCAAGTCGGCTCACCCCTCACACGTTTCGTGGCCCCATAGGGAGTTCCGCCGAAGGCTCCAGTGCTGTCGCCCGCATGCGTCGCGCACACCCAATCCGGCCCACCCCTCACACGTTTCGTGGTCCCATCGGGAGCTCTACGAAGGCCACAAGTGCTGCCGCCCGCATGCGTCACGCACACCCAGTTCGGCACACCCCTTCACACGTTTCGTGGCCCCATAAGGAGCTCCGCTGAAGGCCCCAGTGCTGCCGCCCGCATGCGTCACGCGCACCCAATTCGACACACCCCTCACACGTTTCGTGGCCCCAGAGGGGGCTCCGCCGAACCAGCGCTGCCGCCCGCGTGCGCACGCACGCCAATTCGGCACACCCTCACACGCTCGTGGCCCCATAGGAGCTCCACCGAAGGCCCCAGTGCTGCCGCCCGCATGCGTCACGCACGCCCAATTCGGCACACCCTCACACGTCTCGTGGCCCCATAGGGAGCTCCGCCGAAGGCCCCAGTGCTGCCGCCCGCATGCGTCACGCACACCCAATTCGGCACACCCCTCACACGTTTCGTGGCCCCATAGGGAGCTCCGCCGAAGGCCCCAGTGCTGCCGCCCGCATGCGTCACGCACACCCAATTCGGCACACCCCTCACACGTTTCGTGGCCCCATAGGGAGCTCCGCCGAAGGCCCCAGTGCTGCCGCCCGCGTGCGTCACGCACACCCAATTCGGCACACCCCTCACACGTTTCGTGGCCCCATAGGGGGCTCCACTGGGGTCCAGAAGGTCACGGCGTGCCCGCATGCGTCCCGCGCATTCATTCGGCACGCCCCTCACACGCTTCGTGGCCCCATTATGGGGGCTCCACCGAAGGCCCCAGTGCTGCCGCCCGCATGCGTCCCGCACACCCATTTCGGCACACCCCTCACGCGTTTCGTGGCCCCATAGGGAGCTCCGCCGAAGGTCCCAGTGGGTGTGCCCGCATGCGTCCCGCACACCCATTTCGGCATGCTCTTGGCGCGTTTCGTGGCCCCATAGGGAGCCCCACTGAAGGCGCCAGTGGGTGTGCCCGCATGCGTCCCGCACACCCATTTCGGCACGCCCCTCGCGCGTTTCGTGACCCTTCACACGTTTCGTGGTCCCATAGGTAGCTCCACCGAAGGCCCCAGTGGGTGTGCCCGCATGCGTCCCGCACACCCATGTTGGCACACCCCTCGCACGTTTCGTGGCCCCGTAGGGGGCTCCACCGAAAGTCCCAGTGGGTGTGACCGCATGCGTCCCGCGCGCCAATTTCGGCACACCCCTCGCGCGTTTCGTGGCCCCATAGGGAGCCCCACCGAAGGTCCAGCGGGTGTGCCCGCGCGCGTCCCGCGCGCCCATTTCGGCGCGCCCCTCGCGCGTTTCGTGGCCCTGTAGGGGGCGCCGCCGAAGAAGATATTCACAATTGCGGTATTCACAATTGCATATGGTTGGGCCCTTCGCCGTTTTTATTTATATTTTTTTTTTTGGGGGGGGGGCGGTCGAGGGGGCGAGGGGGGGGGGGGGAAGGCATGCGGTGATATAAAGGATGGGACTGAGGATTGCTTGCGTTCGGTTTCCTCTTTCTAGGGGCTGAGGCTTACTTGTGTGGCGTATTTGTTTGAGTGTCGTGCATGAAGCTTGCGCCCGTCGTCGTCGGGGCTCGCGCCTGGGGGCTGGGGCTTGCGCGCGTCAGATAGATTGATTGAGTTGGGCCATGCGCATTGCCTTGTCGCGGGAGTTCCGCGCCCAGGTAGAGTCGCGCTCTGAACGCGCCGTTGTCGCCGAGCTGCTGATCCGTCGCGCGTGCGCCGCGCCGGAACTGATTGATTGCGTGGCATCGCTTTCGGGGCGCCGTTTGGAAGACAAGTGGCACTGCATCAGAGCAGTGGTGCTACGGCTGCAGCGATCTGCGTCGGCAGCTCCTCATCAAGTGCGCCGGCTTCAGCGAGGCGATGGTTCATAATTTCCACAGGTGGTGCAGTTCCGTGCTGCCGTGCGAACGACAGCGCGGCGTTCCTTTCGTGGATTGCCACTTGGAATCGCAAGATGGCCAACGCATGCAGGCGCAGAGAGATCGTGAACACAATTGCTACGTGCAGATCCCAGTTGAGATTGCCATTGATGTATCCGACCATGCGTATCGCCAGCTTCTGGGATTCTTGACGATGTCCTTTGCTGGGTCTGATGGGTTCGATGCTTTGTTGGCAATGAACGCGTTGGCGTTGGGGCGCGAGCCGATGCCTGATGTCGCGATTGCAGCGGTCGGCTATGGTATTGATGGGCGGACTTGGATTTTCACTGTCCAGCGTCTGGGTTTGCATGTCGGTGCTTGCTCTTTCGCGAAACTGCAGGTCCCTCGTGAATTTCAACAGCAAGGGCGCGCTTTCATCGACTCGGCCTGGATGGCGTTCGACGACGGGTGCTACCGCAACTTGGGAGTCGAGGGAGCCGCGATGAAAGCGTTTGAGGGCGGCGTCTTGATGCCGCTCCGCGAAAAGCACGAGGCTGAAACGCATTGCGCATCGTATTTAGATATAGCGCTTGCTTGGTGCATGAACGTAGGCGACATCCCGCTGCGCCCTGCCGCGATGGAGACGTCGCACGGTCGAAGGCGGAGGTGCATTTTCTTCCGGTCTGAATTTGCTGCGCACGCGGAGCGCGTCGATGCGGGTGGGGGCATATTTTTGATGCTCAGCCGGATGCTCTTGTGTATGTACGGAGCAACCCAGTTGCTAATTGTTTTTTCGAAGAAGCTCGCGTTTCCTTGCAGGTCCATATACTCGCCAGCTGAATGTCGCAAGAAATTTGAGTACCCAAATCGCGACCGCATCCTGTATAACGACACTCAATGACTCTTACGATGACTTGCTCGCCAAGACGAGTCGGAGGCCCCCGACGTCGCGGCCGTTGCAATGGTCCAGAGCCGAGCGCCGCCTCCAAATGAATCCAGACCAGAACTACCGGAAAAAAGTTGTGATGCCCTGAGTTTTTCCATGCTCCGTCCAGAAGCGTCAGCTCCTTCGTTTTGGAACGAGATCTCCGACAAAAGGCAGGGGGCAGAATGTGAATGACATCCGAACAGCATCAGACATGCGCCCTTACTTCGCGAACATGAATGAGGGGCGCCTGCGGCGCAATTAGCGAGCTGTGATATTCGAGAGGACGAGTTGGATCTTGCAAGACTGGAAGACTTAATGTCAAGAGTTGAAGGCGCGCAAAGCGCATGCGGAACATGTCGGCAGTGGCGCCGCTGGCTTGCATCGGCGAGTTGGGTCGATTCGCTCGCCCACCAGGACTTCGATGGCTGCGTCTTGATGGGCTACCCCGCCCAGGTAGAATACGAGTTGCACGAGGTATTGCAAACGTTGGACGCGCAGCGCCATAAAGAGAGGACGTGCCTGGAGATTATCATTTTCGGAAGAGCCAGGGAATGCGCAGCCGTTGGCCTCGGCGAGCGGCAGGCCCAAGTGAATGCGCATCTTCATTTGCGCCGGATCCAAGGTGTTCGAGTGAATTGACAGGTGTCGTTGCCCAGAGAATACATGGAGCATAGCTACAGCGATCGCTTTCTCGGAAGGGAATGCCCGCCGTGGCCTTGCGTGCCTTTCTTATCCCGCGGAGCAGGGGCTGCGTTTGCGCCGGGCGGTGTCGTGTCATTCGACATGTGCACGGCTGCCTTCTCTGCTTCCCTCGTGGCCGCTGAGTTGAACATCGAGGTTCCTTGGGTGGCCGTGTGCATCAACGACACAGCAGTCTTGCGCCAGATCATGTCTCGATATCATGGCATGCCCGATGACGCAGCGAAGAAACGCAGCCATAAGTTGCTCTGCAGTGCACCTCGCCCAGCGGGCGAGCAATCGAACATGGGCGTCTTCCCATTCGCAGACTGCCTGGCGCAGGGGGCTCAGCGAGTTCGATGTGCCGTCCTCGAGAGCAACCGAGACTTCATCGATGCCATGGCCGATGCTGGAAAGGACAGCGTGCAGTCAACATTATTGCGTGCCCCTTTCTTGGGCAAGGGAAGTGAGGGATTGGGGCTTGCGTGCGCGCTTGCGTGTTGAAAGTTTTGGGTGGGGGTTTCTTTGGGGCAGAGTGGGCGGGGGCGCCGCTGCTTGCTTGCGCCCGCCCCCCCCTCCCCCGTTTTCCTTTGGTGTCTAGCGGGGCGAGGCGGGGCGGCTGGACTTGGACTCGCTCGCTCGCATCTTTGCCGCGGCGATTTTCTGTTCCCTGCCGGGACAGCCCAGAGCGATTTGTTATTGCATCATTATTTCAGGGACGAGAGAATTCACTGGCTCAGAAGCTGATCGCGCTGAGTACTTTGGTTTTACAGATGTCGTCGCGATCGTGCTCGATGATGCGTGTTTCCGAGCGGGTGCCATATCGATTGCTTCACCTCGAGATTTAGCTGGCGCTTTTGCGAAAGACATTGGAGTAGCTGTCTCGTGGGCAGGTTTCGCTTCTGAGAAACCGGCAACCACAGCTATTCCCCGAAAGATCCTGCGCGCAGTCGGCGAAAATGAGTTGGAGTTTGACAAAAGTTTGAACTTGTTGATAATCGCTGGTATTTCTATGTGCGCTGTCTTCGCTCTTGCGAATGCATTGGACATCGAAGGGCCGTCGGCGGCGGATTTCTTCGTGCGAGGTTCCTGCGATGACCCTTTCACGTGCGAGACCATGCTGAAAGCGTGCCCCCAGCTGCGCATGGCCACCGCTGGACCCGACTGGCACATTACGCCTGGTGCGTTTTGTTCACGGACCTCCCCGGACGTGCGATCAGGGTGCTGAGCCCTTGGGCCACGCATCTGTCGTCGTCATTCAGTTTGACGGCAGCGTCGTCTTGTCTGATGAGGTATTGACGGCCCCTGTGCGGTTTCGGATTCGGGATGGCTCGTGCGCGGTCCTGAACGGCATGGAGGAAGCGACGGTCATCGCCGTTGAGCTCGACGAGCCAGGCTCTTTGACCTCGCAGCCGAGGCGCAGATGGCCGGCCGAGTGATCGTGCCCTGACGGCGCGGCTCGACCAACACTCTACAGCTAATGCGCGGGGGGCAAGCGGAGTACTTGCCGAGTGGAAGCGCAAGAGCAATCTCCGGCAGATCTCTCCGGGAAGTCCAAGCAGTTCAAATACCCCTAGATGAAATGTCGCCGCCTTCGTTGCGGCGGATTGCTGATGACGCGCAAGTCAACGAGGACCGCGTCATGCGGTCAGTTGCGCGGATCAGACAGTTGCGTGGGTTGCGAACTCGCGGCGAAGCAATGTCCGAATTGCGTTTCGTACTACAGACGCAATGTCCTGGGAAACTCGGGCGGCTCTAAGACAAATGTCTGAACCCGCGAGGAGATGTTTGATGCTGGCGTGCTCTTCGTTTCTCCAGCCGTCGGGTTCACCGTCTCATGCCTCGGGCGCGCCATGCATGGCATGCTGGGTGGTAAACAGGCCCCTGGGCAGTGAGCTTCTATCTTGATGTAGCTGAAGGGGTACAATCAGTCCGACCGTCCTCTCCTGTGTCACCGTCGTCTTCGCGACAAAATTTTGCACGCCGTGGGTGCATTTGCTCTCTCAGAACTCTGGCCTAGCAAGACATGGGATGTGATGTTGCATGCCCTGCGTCTGAGCTTTATCCCGACAGAGGTGCCCCGATGCTTTACCGCCATGCACGGCGAGTCCGGGATTCGACGGTATGTTCGGGGCGCGCAGATCTTGGAGAACACGCGCGAACCACCGGTGCCTGCGCGAAGAAGAGAAATCCTTCAGAGATGCCCAGGGCCGCGTTCGCTCCGCATCATGCAAAACGAAGGACGCCGTCAGAGCAGCCGTTCCTGATTGCACAGCCGGGTGGGTATTAGTCGTGGGCTGCCGGAAAGGCGACGGTGAAGTCGCTCCGGGCGCTGAGATGATCAGCTCAGAGAATCACGCAGGGAATCAGTCACCGGTTGCCAAGGGCATCGCGGGGAGGGGTGGTTCCAAGATCCGCTTTGTGGTGCGCGATGACATGTGTCACTCTCGCCCACGCGTGGAAAAGATGGGGGAAAGAGGCGCGCCAAAGTGTGCGAAAACATCCAAACGTGGTTGATCGACAAGTGCACGGCGTGTGAACTCTTGCGCCTCCTTCTCCGTCTCGCATTTTGTCGTTATCCATTTCTTCTTCTCCCTCTTTCAGGTTGCGCCGAGAGAGCCGCAATGGCGGCTGTGAGTTCAAGAGCTCGTCGCAAAGGACGAGAAAGTCGACGCAGCGTTGAAGTCGAACCGCTCCGAGCAGTTCAACATATTCATTAGACGGTCTATTTTTTTCTCAATGGGCTTAGAGTAGCATCTCATCGTTTCTGGGTGCGCAGGCTCATGCAATGTTTCAATGCGCCTTGAGTGCGTATCAACAGATATGGCGGCTGTGGGAACGTTGGATTCCGAGCAAAGAAAAGGGCGTCGGGACAGACGGCTCGCAAGAGCTCTATGGTACGCAAGCGCGTGCAGAAATGCATCGCTAAACGCTCGGCGTCGTTAGGACACGGCGATCATCATTTCGATTGAGGGGGGGGGGGGGGGAACTTGCAGAATTGTACGACATTCCGAGGAGTCGGCGACAAACGCAGATTCTGCAGAGCTCTATACTCGCCTGCAGAGATTTCCGTGCAATCATTTAAGGAGGGCCCGCCTTGTTGGCCTCCGGGCCTGTTGAGTTTAGCACTTTTGCGGCGTCTCTACGAACATCTCTTCTGTGAGAAGTGACGTTGGTCGTTGTCGGCAGCAGTGGTTTTCACGCGGATTTTCCGCGATGGGGCTGGGGATTGCTTGCGTCCGCCGCCGTGGACCTCTACGTGGGGGACTGGGGTTTGCTTGCGTCAAAAAGGCTTTGAAGGTTGATTGCTTCGGTAATGGATTATTCTTATCAAGAGGTGCTGCTTCGAGGGACAGGCTTGCTTGCGCCAAACCGCTGGGTCTAACTGGGGGTGCTGGGTCCTCGCTGGCAGAGGGAGGAGGAAGGAGGAGGCCCAACGTCGACAACGTTGACAACGTTGGCAACGTTGACAACGTTGGCGCCGTGGGGCCGCCTCGATTGGGACCTCGGGTCTGCGCGGGCAAATTGAATAGCAACGTTGACAACGTTGACAACGTTGATGTTTTGTTTGGCTGCATAATGTTGGAGTTCTGGCTCTGCGCTTTTCGGAACACGGGGTGGGTTCGACATCTTTGCGAGCGTTGCCAGAGAGGCTCAATGGCTCACAGCGTCCCCCTCTCCTGGGGAGAGGAGGAGGAGGAGGAGGAGGAGGAGGAGGAGGAAGGAGGTAGTGAGGAGGAGGAGGGACGAGGAGGAGGAAGGCGGAGGAGGATGGAGGAGGAGGAGGAGGGGAGGAGGCGGGAGGAGGAGGAGGAGGAGGAGGGAGGAGGAGGAGGAGGAGGCTGGAGGAGGAGGAACGAGGAGGAGGAGGAGCGCGGAGGAGGAGGAGCGAGGAGGAGGAGGAGGAGGAGGCAGGAGAGGAGTGAGGAGGAGGAAGAAGAGGAGGAGGCAGGAGGAGTGAGGAGGAGGAGGAGGAGGAGGAGGAGGAGGGAGGAGGAGGAGGAAAAGGAGGAGGAGGAGGAGGAAGACGAAAAAGAAGCATAATACGAATAATAATAATACTAATAATAAGAAGAATAAGAAGAATAAGAATAATAAGAATAATATTAATAAGAAGGCGAATCAGAAGAATAATGAGAATAATGATACTAACAAGAGAATAAGAATAATAATAATACGAATAATAATAATAATAAGAATAATAATATGAATAAGAATAAGAAGAATAATAATCATACTAATAATAATGATAATAATACGAATAATACGAATAATAATAATAATAATAATAACAATAATGATAATAAT
>CAUYUJ010011305.1:15000-23598 GCA_963575745.1 Prorocentrum cordatum | reverse complement strand
AGGAGGATGAGGAGGAGAAGGAGGAAGAGCAGGATGGGGAGGAGGAGGAGGAGGAGAGGGAGAGGAGGAGGGGGAGGAGGAGGAGGAGGAGGAGGAGGAGGAGGAGGAGGAGGAGGAGGAGGAGGATCGGGGGCCTGTGGGACCCTCGGGGCGGGCCGGCGGCCCCTTGGGGCCTGTCAAGACCTCTCGGGGCGGGTCCGAGGCGGTCGGGGCTCCTCGGGGCGGGCCGGACCCCTCGGGGGCGGGTCGGGGCCGCCCGGGGCCCCTCGGGGCCTGTCGCGGCCTGTCGGCGCCCCACTGGGGGCGTCGGGGCCTCTGTCGGGGCCTGTCGGGGCGCGTCGGCCTCGTCGTGGCCCCTCCCCTCGAGGTGGGTCGGGGCCCCTGGGAACGGGTCGGTCAGAACCCTCGAGAGCCGAAGTTCGGAAATCGAGCCCTGGCGTCGGCTCGGAAAGCCCACCCTGGCGGGAGAGGAGAGCGCCGAGAGCGCGTCGAGGCCTCCCTGTCTCAAGAGCTGGGCGCCCCCAGGGCTCTCAGAGCCCCTCCTCCTCCGCCTCCTCCGCCTCCGCCTCCGCCTCCGCCTCCTCCTCCTCCTCCTCCTCCTCCTCCTCCTCCTCCTCCTCCTCCTCCCCCAGGACTCTCAGAGCCCCTCTCCCCCATCACCGCTCCTCCGCGGGCGGATCGGGTCGGGCGGGCGGGACATTTACATAATGGCTTACAGTGTGCTGCATCATCTGACTGGCACGCGAGAGCTCCAACGCGAGAGCTCTCCGTGTTCGGAGGCCGAGACACGACCACGACGACGACGCAATGCAGAGCCAGACAACGCCCAGGCGACAGGCGGCGACGAGGCGGCGAAGGGTCTTCGACGGCGACAACAAGGCGGCGGACCCGACTCTGGGCTTCGGGCCACGGAGCGAATAGAAAACGAACGAGGGAAGGAGTCGAGAGGTCCGGTGCGCCCCTCGGCGCCCGGCGGCCAGGCCCACCCTCGACGACGACGGCGACGACGCCAGCGGCAGCGGCGGCGGAATCGCGAGCCGGATGCTCTTCATCGAGTCGGTTGCATTCGGCAAGCACCAGAATCGTTTTGAATTTGAACCAGCGGGTTAGAAGTACCCCCTCGGAACGCTGTTAGTACGGCGACGAATGCGACGATGAAGACCCCGGCACGGTGCAGGAAGCCTTCGCGACAGTCTGTGAGACGTCCGACACCTAGGGTAGGCCCTAGGGGCAGGCTCTAAGGATAGGCCTAAGGGTAGGCCCTAGGGGTAGGCCTGAGGTAGGCCTCAGGGTATGCCCTAGGTCAAGGCCTAGTGTAGGCCGAGGGGTAGGCTCTAGGCTCCTTAGGGGTAGGCCGAGGGGTAGGCCGATGGGTAGGCCCTAGGGGTAGGCCTGTGGTAGGCCTAGGGGTAGGCCCTCCCCGGGTCTATCTGGAGACATCAGTAGTTGTCGGGGTCCCCCAGACGGGGCGGTGATGACACCGTGCGGTGAGTCGGTGGGGATATTGCACGGTTTTGGGACTTTGGTCGTTCTCCGAGGATGTCTCTGGCGACCCGGGCCTCCAGGGTCCCAAGACCGTGTGGTGACGGACCCTGCGGTAAGGTCTTTGCGGATTTCGGGGTCACTGCTGGGTCTGTCACCACACGGTTTTGGGACCCCCAAAGTTGGCCTTCTGGGGGAGGGGGTCGAGGTTCGAGGTTTCCCAGCCTCTGGGTGCTTTCCAGCAGCTGCGCCTGTCAGGATCGTCCCGAACGGCCGCCAGCGACCCGAGATGTGACTTGGAAACCATCCCCGGGGGGGGCGGTTGGTCAGGGGGAGCGGCAGAGGGAGCTCCGAGGAGGACGAGCTGACGCGCTCGGAGAACTTGTGCGTCCCTAGGCCCCCGACGTCGTGATCTTTCTCCACAGCGCCCCTCCCCCGGGACCAGCTTCTCATCCCGAATCGTTTTTTGTTGTTAACGGTCCCGGCGCCCGGTGAGGGCCCCCGGAAGACCGAAATTAGCGACAAATTTCCCGTCGCGATGCTTCACGACGCGAGGAGGTCTGGGGTGACGCCACGCCCAGCCAGCTCCTCCGCCAGCGCCCTCACTCTCCTCGGGAGCTTTCGCGAGCCTCCTCCTCCTCCTCCTCCTCCTCCTCCTCCTCCTCCTCCTCCTCCCCTCCCCTCCCTCCTCCTCCTCCCTCCTCCTCCTCCTCCTCCTCCTCCCCCTCCTCCTCTCGTCGCGATTTTCTCACGGTCCGAGGGGGTCGGGGCACCGCTCGGGAGCTGCCGCCGCCTCGGCGCGCCCTGCCCCGACGAGCTCGGCGGGGCTCCCCGCGCGGCGGGAGCCCCGAGCGGGGCGGGGCCCCCTTGGGGGGCGGCGAGGGCCTCGCGCAGGGGGGGAGGCGGGCGCCGCTCGCGGGGCCTGCGCTTTTTTCCTCGGCCCCCGTGGGGCGCCCTGGCCCGCCGAGAGGGCCCCTCGGTCGTCGAAGGGAGGCATCTTATGGAGGGGGGAGGGGGGAGGAGGGAGGAGGAGGGAGGAGGAGGGAGGAGGAGGGAGGAGGAGGGAGGAGGATGGAGGGGGAGGAGGGAGGAGGAGGAGGGAGGAGGAGGGGGGAGGAGGGGGAGGAGGGGGAGGATGGAGGAGGAGGGGGGGAGGAGGGAGGAGGGGGGGAGGAGGGAGGAGGATGGAGGGAGGAGGAGGGTGCCGGGGATCCCGGACCTCCAGTGGCTCGAGAGACGCGATGCTCTCTGGGGTCGCTCGCCCAGTCCCAGGGCCGTGTTCACAAATGATTCACTGCGTGGAGCTCCCCATATGTGCATCTGTTCGCATGGACCTGTCCGCCGTGAGTGTCTAGGCGCAGGAGTTTTCGAATAGAAGCGGGCTTGAGTTGTGACGGTCTGGTCATGAATCTAACTGCGAATGAATTGGAGTGTAAATGAGCCTCAGTAGTACGAGCGCGTCTCTGCGCATGAGCCTGGGGCCTGCTGGGGCCTCCTGAAACCTACTGGGGCTTCTGGGGCCTCCAGGAGCCTCTTGGGGCCTCCTGGGGCCTCCTGGGGCCTCCTGGGGCTTCCAGGGAGGATTCGTGCCCCAGGAGAGGCCCAATCTATAGGAACAAACGTACATAAAACATTGCGGATTGGAGCCACAGGAGAATGGCAATCTGTAGGAACACACGTAAAACACCAAGGACTCGTGCCCCAGGAGAGGTCCAATCTATAGGAACATAAGTAAAACATTTAAGATTGTGTACACAGGAGAAGGACAATCTATAGAAACATACGTATAACATCAAGGATTCGTGCTCCAGGTGAGGCCCAATCTATAGGAGCATACGTTAAACACATGGGATTGGAGCCACTCCTGCTGCCTTCTGAGGCCTCCAGCTCCTGGGGCCTCTCGGGGCCTCCTGTTGCCTTCCGAGGCCTCCTGGCGCTTCCTGTGGCCTCCTGGGGCCTCCTGTGGCTTCCTGAGGCCTCCTGGAGCTTCCTGGGGCCTCCTGGAGCCTCTTGGGACATCCTGTGGCCTCTTGAGTCTTTCTGTGGCCTCCTGATGCCTCATGGGACCTCATGCGGCCTCCTGGGGCCTGTTGGAGCCTGCTGTGGCATCCTGAGGAGAATCTGTGCCCACGAGTCTGGCCACCAAAACAGGCAAACTGATTGAGACATCCTCAAAATCTGGCCCACCTGGGGGTTGAAAATGAGCGCCTCGCTCGAGACATCCTGCAAATCTGCTCTCCAAGCGAAGGATGTTGCGACAGAAAACAAGCAAACCGCTTAAGACCTCCCCACAAAACGGCCGCGAACGGGACCGTGCAATACCCCTCGGTGGCTCCCCTTAGGTAGCTGAAACCAGCGCCCCGCCTGAGAAATCCAGAGAATCTGTTCTGATAGACAAGGATGTTGAGACAGAAAGCAGGCAAACCGCTCGAGACATCCCCACACAATTGCTGCGAACGGACCGTCAAAACACCCTTGGCAGCTCTCCTTGGGGGTGCTGCAACCAGCGCCCCGCCTGAGAAATCCAGAGAATCTGCTCTGATAGACAAGGATGTTGAGACAGAAAACAGGCAAACCGCTTGAGACATCCCGACGACATTGCTGCGAACGGGACCGTGAACACACCCCTGGCGGCTCCCCTTGGGGGTGCTGAAACCAGCGCCCCGCCTGGGACTTCCTCAGACTCTGCTCTGATAGCCAAGGATGTTGAGACAGACCACATGCAAACCGCCTGAGACATCCCCACGACATTGCTGCGAACGCGACCGTGAAAACACCCCTGGCGGCTCCCCTTGGGGGTGCTGAAAGCAGCGCCCCGCCTGAGACATCCTCAAAATCTGCTCTGATAGCCACGGATGTTGAGACAGGAAGCAGGCAAAGCGCTTGAGACATCCACACAACATTGCTGCGAACGGGACCGTGAAAACACCCCCCCGCATGAGACATCCTGACAATCTGTTGTGTGTTGAGTAGGTCAGACAATGAGAAGGTCTGAGTATGAGTAGGTCTGAATATGAGTAGGTCTGTGTATGAGTACGTCTTGGAACGAGTCCGAGTATGAGTAAGTCTGGGTATGAGTGAGTCTCAGCATGAGTAAGTCCGAGTATGAGTGAGTCGAAGTATGAGTAGGTCTGAGTACTAGTAAGTTTGTGTACGAGTAAGTCTGGGTATGAGTATATCTGAGCACGAGTAAGTCCAAGTGGGAGGAAACGAGCTGTACCGCAAATAATGTACACGAGCACGAGTGGGAGTGGATATGACTATGACCGGGTATATATTTGAGTGGGTGAGAGCTTGCTGTGTCATGAAGAAGTCTGGGTATGAGTATGTCTGTGTATGAGTAAGTCTGGGCATGAGGAGGATAAGGAGGAGGAGGAGGAGGAGGAGGAGAAGAAGAGGAGGAAGGAGTAGGAGGCGTCGAAGTAATAACAAGAACCCCATCTTAGGATATGGGGAAGAAGCGACCCCGTATGAAGAGCTGGCCTTGGGAACAGGTCCAGACCTCCGGGGACCAAGTACCCATCGGTCGTTGACAGTAGGCATTCTTGGAGTCTCAGATTCCAATCTACTTTAAGCGCCTTCCTACTTCAGTGATCGATTGGCCTCACCTTTTTCCGTCCTCCTTAGGGGGCGGACGGACACCCAATTTTTTTTCAACGCCTTCGTACTTCATGGTTCTACCTACTTCTTCCCACCGATGGGTAGAGGTTCACTTTTGGCGTCAACTTCCTGCCTTCAGGGCCCCATCGGAGCCGCCGAACAGAATCGGCGGCGAGCGAAGGGGGGGGGGAAGCGAGAAGGAGAAGGCCTTCTCAGAAGGCGGCGGTACTTCTCTCGGAAGCCCTCGCGCTTATTCAAAGAATTTGTCTGCGTCTCTGGGGAAGGCTTAGGAAATTCTTGACGCTTCGCGTATCCGCACCAGCTGACTTCCAGTTCACGTGATGAATACGGTGCCAGGTTCTTGCTTCCCCTGGCCGACGTTCCCCCCCGGCGTTGCCGACCTGACTGACACTGGGCACGGTGACGTGGTGCCCACCTGTGATTGGGCCTGTGTCGGCTCGCCGGCGAGCACCTGGTGCTCCGTGAGTGAGGCCACGCGCTTTTCCCCCCTTCTTCGTCCTTCCGTCGCCTCGCTCCTCCTCCCCCGCCGTTTTTCCGTCGCCCTGCTCGGCGCCTGGCGTCCTTGTGCTGGTGCAGCGTCGCCACGCTCGGCTGCCCGTCTCGTTTTCCCCTACTTGTTCTGCACGTGCTCGAATTATCTGGCTCTGTGCCCCAGTTAGCCTGATTGACACGCCCTCTGGACTTTTCCTTGCGGGCGATCAAAAAAAGTAGCCCCCCCAGCCCATCCAGTAACGATGCCCAGGCGAATGGAGGTGATCAGGGAAGTGAGGGAGCATACAGAGTAACAAAGGGCTGGGGACCCGTCTTACCCAAGACGGCGAGGATGGAGGAGGAATCGGAGGAGGATGAGGAGGAGGAGGAACTGAAGGAGGAGGAGGGGGAGCGGGAGGAGGGAGGAGGGAGGAGGAGCACTAGGCGGATGAGGAGGAGGAGGAGGAGGAGGAGGAGGAGGAGGAGGAGGAGGAGGAGCAGGACGATAATGAAGAGGAGGAGGAGGAGAAGGGCGAGCAGAATGGCCAGAGGCCTCTTGGATGCCTCTCGGAGTCTCTTCGGATGTCTCTTGGGAGCGTCCTGAAGGCCTCTTAGGGCGTCTTGGGAGCGTCTTGGCGGTCCCGGGGGCCTCTTGGGGCGTCTTGGGTGCCTCGGGGAGCCTCTTGGGGACCTCTTGGGGCCATCTTGGGGCCATCTTGGGGCCATCTTTGCGCCTCTTGGGGCCTCCTGGGCGCCTCTTGGGGCCATCTCGAAGGCGATCGATCAAAGAAGAGGGTGGGGTTAATTAGCCCCGCCCCTCTAGATCCTCTAAAATCGCCTCTTGGGCTCATCTTGAGGCGCTCTTGGAGCGCTCTTGGGCGCTCTTGGGGCCGTCTTGAGGCTCTCTTGGGCCCCTCTTGGGGCTGTCTTGGGCCCTCTTGGAGCCATCTTGAGGCCTCGGAAGGCCATCGGAAGCGAGAAGGCGAGAAAGCAACATTCATTGGTTTTCCTTAGGTTTTTGAAGGATTTTGGCCTCTTGGGGGATCTCCTTGGAAGTCTCGGAGGCCTCTTGGAGTCGTCTTGGGGCGATCTTGGGGCCTCTTGGAGCATCTGGGGGGCCATGTTGAGGCATCTTGGGCTATCTCGAGGCATCTTGGAGGTCATCTTGGCCTCTCCGAGGCCCTCTTGGAGCCGCCTTGGGCTATCTTGGACGCTCCAACGCGTCGCGGAACCCCCCGTCCAGGTCCAGGGGAGGGGGTTAGGGGGAGGGGTAAACCCCTCCCCGAAGGGGAAGGAGGGAAGATGGAAGAGGAAACTCCTTAAACCACCTACGCCCAGAGGGCTGGTGGGATTGTTGACGCTTCGCGTATTTGGGCTCCCTTCAGCTTGACCCAGCCTGCTGCTGCCGTCTGAGTGGGCCGGCCGGCGCGCCTGTTCTAGCCAATTAGCCTCGTTCGTGGCCCGGACGTTGCCTTTGCCGCCTGACCCTTGTCTCGCGGCCGCGACCAAAAAAAAAAGTATTTGGGCTCCCAGCTGTTTCCCTCGGCGTTAGGTTTAGCCTGCTAGCTCGGCGCGCGCGCCGGCAATTGGGTTGCTCGTAGCCCGAGTTAACTCTGCTGACGCTGTCGGCCCCTTGGCCTGCAGCTGCGACAAAAGTATTTGGACTCCCATCCAGAAGCGATGCCCAGGGGAGTTGACGTGATCAGGGAAGCGGGGGAGCACGCAGAAGAACAACGGGCGGGGGAGAGTCACAGGAGGAGGAGGAGGAGGAGGAGGAGGAGGAGGAGGAGGAGGAGGAGGAGGAGGAGGAGGAGGAGGCGGAGGAGGAGGAGGAGGCGGTGGAAGTGGGGGAGGGGGAGCGAGGGAGGGAGGAGGAGGAAGAGTAGGCGGAAAAGGAGGATGAGGAAAAGGAGGGGGAGAAGGAGGAAAAAGACGAACAGAAGAGCCAGAAACCTCTTGAATGAATTCCTCTCGGAGTCTCCTTGGTTGTGTCTGGGAAGCTTATTCTATGCCTTTTGAAATGTCTGGGGAAGCTCTTTGCGGGCCCAGGGCCGTCTTTGATCGTCTGGGGTACCCGGGTACCCAGGGGATCATCTTGAGGCCCCTTGAGGTCTCCTGGGAGCCTCTTGGAGGCCTCTTGGAGCCGCCTGGGCGCCTCTTAGGGCCCCCTTGGGGCGCTCTTGGTAGTTTTTGGGGCGCTCTTCGGGCGATCTCGGATGCCATCGATCAAACAAGAGGGGAACTCCACGTAGCGCCCCCCCTCGGGAGCCCCCAAATCGCCTTTTGGGGCACTCTTGGGGCGCTCTTGTAGCGCTCTTGGGCACTCTTGGGGCCGTCTTGGGGCTCTCTTGGGACTCTCTTGGGGCTCTGTTGGCCCATCTTGGAGTCATCTTGAAGCCTGGGATTGCCATCAGAAGCGAAAAAACGAGAAAACACAACACATTGATTTTCCGTAAGTTTTGGACGGATTTTGGCCTCTTCGGGGCTCTCTTGGGGAGCTCTTTGGCCACTTGGAGCCGTCTTGGAACTTCCTTGGGGCATCTTGGAGCATGTTGGAAGCCATCTTAAGGCATCTTGCGCTATCTTGATCCATCCTGGAGGCCATCTTGGGCTCTCTGAGGCCCTCTTGGGGCCGTCTTGGGCCATGTTGGACGCCCCGACCGCTCGCGAACTCCGTCCAGGTCCAGAGGAGGTGGTAGGGGGAGGGGTCAAGCTATCCACCCGCCCGCAAGCCGTCCAGCTCACTCCCACCCGCCCTCCCAACACATAAATAACACCCGAGCCTGAGCATGTTCATCGGTCGTTTTTGGATGGACAGCTACTGGGAACCAAAGCCGACCCCAGGTGCGCGACGCTTGGGCGAGGTGCGCCACGCGTGCCAGGGGCGCCACGCGCGCCAGGCACCCCAGGCAGGCACGCCTGGTGCGCGAGAGGCGCCACATGCTCTGAGTGCGCCAGGTGTGCCGCACACCCCAGCCGCACCAGGTGCGCCATGCTCGGGGCACGTGCAAAGTGCGTCAGGTG
>CAUYUJ010011305.1:0-5000 GCA_963575745.1 Prorocentrum cordatum | reverse complement strand
TTCTTGGTGTTTGCTGGGCTGTTCGCTCGCCGCCGAGAGGGGCTAGGAGGGGGGAGGGGAACGCCTCGACCCTTGCCGGTAGTCATAGGCGCCCGAAGGCCCTCCCCTTCCGCCCCAGGAGAGCGCGCGGGGGCTCGCAGTCGGGGGCCGGGGGGGGGGGGCGTCGTCGCCCTATATTGTATATCGGCGACGCATACATCGCCGATGCAGGTTCGACGCCTCCGCGGTGGAGCTCTCGAGCTGGTCCCGAGGAGGAGGAGGAGGAGGAGGAGGAGGAGGAGGAGGAGGAGGAGGAGGAAGAGGACGAGGAGGAGGAGGAGGAGGAGGAGGAGGAGGAGGACTCCCATCGTTTCCTCGTTGAGGATACAGTCGGACCGAGGTATAAGGTCTAGGTCGGTTCGGGGAGGGCACCTCAGTGTGCTTCGTGCTTGTTGGATGGCCTTTGTGCATCCTGATGAGGGTACCCCTGGACGTTCTGTGTGTTCTGGCCGTCGGAGGGTCTTGTGCTCTTGAAAGATGGTCTTCTGGCCCAGGTCCGACTGTAAAAGAACCCCAAACCCTACTAACACAGTGAAGGCGTGGCGTCATTGAGGTTCCAGTCTTTGCATGTTAGAGGTCACAGATCTGGGCGGTTCGGTTAGGGACATCTGCAGAAAACAGACCCCCTGTCCCTCATGTGTTTGGCTTCCTCACTCATGTCGCTTTTCACAGGGTTGGGGGTTCTCTTGTTGCTGATCGTTTCCCCTCCCCCGATATCCGACGTTGAGAGAAACGGGGCAAGCGATCCCGGGGACGCCCGAAGATCAGGTGGACAGAGAGCATCAACGGGTATTTGAATATTTAGCTTAAGTCAGGCCTGTCCCTCTACAGGAGGAATATTTCAAAATAGTAAACAATAGTCAGGGGACGATTTTTAGGAGTATGTTTTGAGCATTTTTCATTTTTCGTCCAAAATCCGCGTGTCGGGGGATACGTCCGACCTAATACTGAGCATGCTGCGGTATCATCAGAAGTACTCCATGGCACTCGGGTCTCTGATTTGGCAGCTCTCGAACCTGACTTCGTGGACGTAACATGGCTTCATGGTAGCTTGTCGGTGAGTTCTTTCTTGGACGGGGTGTGCACACCTGCACGATTTTTCGCATGCCGCCTCGACTTGGGATACACTGAAACCAGGATTCGTCCGACGCCACGACTGAGCGGGCCAAGCGGATAGCCTCTCGTCTCCTCCTCCTCCTCCTCCTCCTCCTCCTCCTCCTCCTCCTTGTCCTCCCCTCCTCCTCCTCCTCCTCCCCCCTCCTCCTCTTTCCCCTCCTCCTCCCCCTCCTCCTCCTCCTCACCTCCCCCTCCTCCTCCTCTCCTCCTCCTCCTCCTCCTCCTCCTCCTCCTCCTCCTCCTCGTCCTCTTCCCCTGAGGCTTTCCATGCTGTGAAGATCGCCACGCGGAGCGGCGCTCTGGCGCCACATCCGCAGCATATCCTCGACGGTGCCCACGCGCGGGAGTGTCAGTGTTACGTCGGGCCTGTCCCCCCTACCAGGGGGGATTTTCGACGAAAAATAAAAGATACTCTGGGGATTATTTTTAGGACGATTTTCGACGAAAGAAAGAAAAATATGGTTTTTTTTAGAATTTTTAGGATTATTTTCGACGATTTCGACGATTTTTAGGATTATTTTCGACGATTTTCGACGATTTTTAGGATTATTTTCGACGATTTTTCCCCATACAGGGGGATTTTCGACGAAAAATAAAAGATACCCCCAAAATGGTCAAAACATAATCACAACATAGTCTGGGGATTATTTTTAGGACATTTTTTGGCCTCTTTGGGGGCATTCTTGGGGTATTTTTTTAATTTTCCGTCGAAAATCCCCCTGTAGGGGGACACGCCCGACATGATGTCAGTGTCAGTGCCGCCTCGGCTCCTGTGGCGCCCTCGCGGCCCCCGCGCGCGCTCGGACCCCGCTTTGCCTTCGAGCCGCGCCGCTCCGTGCGGGGCCCCCGGGAGTTCGACCTGGGCGGCGGCGCCCGTGGCGCCGACGCGGCCCCTGTCCGGGCCCTGTGGGGCCCGCGCCAGGGTCAGCGGCACCGCAACGTGCGTAGGGGGCCACATGCGAACCCTACCCCTACCCCCCACGATTTCTGAGGGGGAGGGTGGGGTTCACTTCGCTCGGGAGCTCCCGAGCGAAGCGAGCCCCACTCTCCCCCTCAGAGATCGTGGGGGGCAGGGGTAGGGTTCGCACGTGGCCCCCTGGTGTGCTCACTGATGGGTACTTTGGATGGAGCCCAGAGATCCAGCGCGTTGACAAAATCAAGACGGGCGTTTTTCATGCTTTTCGGCCTCTATAGGGGCTCTCACCGGACCCCGGGACCGTGAAGGCACGACACAGGATGAAGAGCTGGTCTTGGGGATTGGGTCGACCCTTCCGTGGACCCCGTGTGGAACAGATCTAGGGCGACGATCTCTATACATATCCACTGCTCCCGGCCAGGCCAATCCTGGGCCCAAGAGCTGTGTATACGCCCTCCTGGCTTGGCCAGGGAGGCATATACACCGCTCCTGGGCCCAGGATGGGCCTGGCCAGGAGCAGTGGATATGCATAGATCTCGTCGCCCTAAGATCACGACCTCGGATCTCTGGGAGCCTTGCCGAAAGTTGCCAGTTTTGGGGCCCCCGTCTGGCATCGTGGCAGCGTCGCCCCACAGCGGGGGCGGCAGCGGGTTCGCCGGGCCCCCCGCCAGAGCACCCGCGGGTGGAGTCCCCGCCGGAGGGGGCGCCGACGGAGCCGGCCTCCCCCCTGCAGTTCCCCCCCCCCTTGCATGAAGTCGGGCCTGTCTCCCTACAGGGGGGTTTTCGACGAAAAATGAAACATACCCCAAGAATACCCCCCAGAGGCCAACAAATATTTAAGACATCGTCCCCAGAATATGTTATTTTTAAAAATTATGTTTGGACTATTTGGGGGTATTTTTTTATCTTTCGTCGACAATCCCCCTGTAGGGGGACAGGCCCGACGCAACCCTTGCGCGCAGGAGCTGCGGAGCGCCAACATCATCTCTGGCGGCCGGCGGGAGGACCCCGCGTGAGAGATGCGGCGCGCGCCGCGCGGCGCGCGCGGGCGGGCGGCTCCGTGCGCGAGCGGGGACTGGGAGGACGGTCAAGTCGAGGCAGCGGCAGTTCGAGCCGAGAGTTTTCTTTGGGTGGAGGGCAAAGGGTGAGATCCGAAATGCCGCTTCGATGGATTTTCGAGGTTCGGATCAGCAAAAGGGGAATCACAAGACGGATTGATTCTCGAGGTGCAGAAACCCATCTGGATTCCACCCTGAGCCCTCCACCCTAAGAAAGTTTTCAGTCGAGGTTCGAGGTCTTCGTCGGGGGGCTCGAGGTTCGAGATCTTCGGGCTGCGTCGTCGCTGGTCGGCGGCTTTCCAGCCTCGGGGTGATTTTCCGGCAGCTGCGCCTCGCCGAGGGCGTTCCGGGAGTGGCCTCCGGAGCGTCCCGAACGGTCGCCAGAGCCCGAGTGGTGACCCGGAAACCAGCCCGGGGCGGGCGGTTGGTCAGGGGGAGCGGTAGAATGAAGTCGGGGACGACGTCCCTCTACAGGAGGAATTTATGATAATAGTAACAAAAATAGGTTGAGGACGATTTGTTGAGTATTTTAGATTATAATTGAATATTTGGTTTTCTGTTTTTTCATTCCAAAGTCGGCCTGTAGGAGGACATACCCGACCTAACGGTAGAGGGAACTCAGAGAAGGGCGAGCTGATACAGCGTCAGTTGGCCTTCGGGGGGACCACCTCGTCGCCACGGCTGGACGCAGCAGCTCGGAAATTTCATGCATTTGGATTTCGGGAGGGGTCCAGGGACGACAGGCAAGAAGACTATATCGACTAGGAATGAGATCGATGAGGAGGAGGAGGAGGACGACGAGGAGGAGGAGGAGGAGGAGGAGGAGGAGGAAGAGGAGCAGGAGGAGGAGGAGGAGGAGGAGAAGGAGTAAGGGAGACGCGGGAGGAGAAAAAGGAGGAGGAGGAGGAGGAGAAAAAGGAGGAGGAAAAGGAGGAGGAGGAGGAGGAAGAGGAGGAGAGAACACGGGAGGTTGTGGCGACCTTCGCCTTTCGGATGGTGTTTTCGTATGGTTTCCCAAGGATATCGCATCTTTCCTCCTCTTTCTCCTCCTCTTCCGCCTTGTCCTCCTCTTTCTCCCCCTTCTCTGTCCTCCTCTTCCTCCTCCTCTTCATCCTCGCACAACTTCTCGTTGTCCTCCTCCCCCTCCCAGAAGGAGCACTGGCTTTTTTGTTTTGCTCCCCCCAAAAAAAAACGGGCGTCGTCCCACTATTTTTTGGGGTGGGTGGGTGGCGTGGGGAGTGGGTGGGTAGGTGGGTGTGAGGAAATTCCTGTGTGGTGCTTTCCAGTGTGATCCCTTTGGGCGGATTTCCAATAGAATCCCTTTGGGGTGTTTTCGAATGGATTCCTTTTGAGATGCGTTCCAATAGAATTCCCTTGGCGGCGCTTTCCAAAGGATTCCTGTTGTGAGGATTTCAAAAACAATCCCTTGTGTAGTGTTTCCAAAGGATTCCAACTGTGACGGTTTTCACTTTGCTCTCTCTGCCCCCCAAAACGAATATGTCAAAAACAAAAAAGCTCTTTTTTTGGGTGGGGTGGGTGGGTTGGTGGGTGGGAGAAACAATCCTTGGTGTGCTTTCCAATGAAATCCCTGTGTGCGGATTTCCAGCCGAGTCCGTGTGGGCTGTTTTCCAATTAATTCCTGTGGAGAGGCGTTCCGCTCGAATTCGCTGGGTGGCGCTTTCCAAAGGGCTCCTGTTGTGAGGATTTCCAATATAATCCCTCTTTCGACGTTTCCGACGGATTCCCATTGTGACGGTTTCGAATGTAATACCGTTGTGGTGTTTTCCAACCTATTCGAGTTGTGAGGCTTTCCGATATAATTCTGTAGTGCTTCCCAGTGGATTCCGATTGCGAGGCGTTCCAATGGAATC